>VWZE01024848.1:900469-934303 GCA_013396675.1 Eubucco bourcierii
GAGGTGTTCAAGGCCAGGTTGGATGAAGCCTTGAGTGACCTTTACTAGTGGGAGGTATCCCTGCCTATGGCAGGGGGTTGGAACTAGATGATCCTTGAGGTCCCTTCCACCCTTACCATTCTATGATTCTAGGCAGAATAAAGCTCATGAGAAAGCACAGTACATGAGATTTCTTACAGTGTCATCCTTTGGCCTCTTGGTGAGATCAAATGCTGCGAGTGTTTCAGGAGTCCAGTGTGCATTCAAGGCTGGGAATTCAAAAGGAACAGGCTCTACTAAGCCATAGTTTGCTTTCAGTTCCAGCTGAGGAGCCTCTGCTGGCACCTTCTGAAAATAGCTGTAAGAGAAGACAGCAATGTATTTAAATTAAACACAATGCACTCTCTCTGCAAGTCTGGCTTGCAATTCTAAAGAGAAACTATCTAGGTTTTCACAGGGGCAGTCACTGCTGCTCTCTTTCTTGTCATTAAGGCACCATCCAACATGCATTCTCTCAGCAACATTCACAAGAACAAAAGCAATTCCTTCTTGGTATTTTTCATCCCCTAATTGCTAGGTGAGTTTTTTCCTACTTGATATCCATTATTCTAGTGCTTCAATGAGAAGAGCACTTTTTGTCCAAAAAGACCTTCAAAATCCACGTGAAGAATTAAAATACTTCTCAAGAAAAAAAGAGAGGACAGTTCTTTTCCTGAATTAGTCTTAATATGCCCCAGGGAGTAAAAGCAATGACACTGCACCATCCACAAAGACTTGCTACAACACGAAGCCTGAATGAGGGTATTAATCTACTCTCAGCAAACCAGCAAGAGCTGAAAACTGACAAATACTGACACATGCTACCTTAGTTCCTGTGCTGCAGCAGAGCTCTGTGGCAGGCACATCTCCAAAACCAGTTATTGGTTATCTGGTTTCTCTTTCAAAGTTTGTTTCTAGAGGGACATGGATTTGTTGAAATCTCCTGTATGCTGTTGTTGTAAACTATGACAATGGTTATTGGAGCCAAAGCAGAGTAGAGAATTTATTTTCCTGTTTGCAGTTCAGCTTGATGTATTTGACAATACTTTTCATGTTTAATCAATTCCCCTCTCATGCAGGTCTTTAAATATCATAAAAGGGGAAATAACAAATCTATTATGGAGTACTATGGTTTAAGAGGAGGGGAGGGGAGAAAGAAATGAGCAAAAGAACTCTAAAGCCAAACTAATATTACTGCTTTAAACTCTTTCCATACTTTTTTTGGAAGGGTCATTTACTAACAGAGTGCCTTATTCATAATAGTAATTACACTGGTAAAGCTCCTAGCACCCATGTTCTTCACTGGAAGCATGATTGTGTTTTGCCTTCCTTGCTAGCAAAGCACAATCAGCTACCAGTCTCCATCTCCCCTCTGTCCTCTTGCCTACTAGATCCCAGCCAGCAGCTGGGAACAAGGCCTCAGAGCTGCACAGCAGCCTCTGCAGGACTTTCTCTTGTGCAGAAGTAAAAGAAACAAAGTGGCTGAAGAATGAAGAGCACTGCTTAACCTCTCCTGCATGCCAGTTCATTCTACTCTGCTAACTGGCACAGAACACAGAGTGTGATAGCACAGAGAACTGCAATTTCTCTTCAAGTTACAGCCATACCTTAAAAGACTGTAAGAACTGGAGAGTAAAGTTTATTATCCCATCCTGAAACAAACAGAGTAACAATTCATATAGAGTACTGAAACCAACCACAAATTACTTACATGAACCCATTCTCTCTCTGGCATTTTTCTAGTGTGTTCTTAATCAAACTTCCCAACTTCCTAAAGAAGAGATGTCCAGAAGGTTTGGCAGTAGTCCCAGGACCTTTAGTTTCTCCATATTCTTTGCACAGTGCTTCAGCCTTGGCAAAAACTGGACAAGAAAGACAAGTAATAAAAAATCATTTAGATGATTCTGCTAAATTTTGGTTCTGATCTACAGTGCTTCTATTCAGGTTTCTTCCTTCTGTGAAACACATAAACTTGCTCAAAGGGAGTACTCCCAGCCAAGATTTACTGCACTGGAAAAGTGACTAGGAAGAGGTGAAGAAGAAAGAAAGATTTTTGGGTAGGAAGATGCAGGAAAGCATTATTTATGCATGGGCCAAAATTAACAATAACCACCAGAACTGTGCCATGTGGTAGGAAAAAAAGAGAGAGTATATACTTGATGCCCAAAAATTGACACAAGGTCGATGCCCAAAAATAAAGACTTAGAATGGACTGGGAAAAGGAGCACTCTGAACAGCAGGCAGCATTGGTTTTATTGCAAGTAAAACAAATTTGTCTTTAATAAATCCTTGTTATTTACTTTTAAAATGATCTGATTCGTAGCATGTGGTAGTTATATAGTGCAGACCATTGGGGTAGCTTTGAGAAGAGAAGGATGGGCAGAAAACCCTGAACTACTGCAAACTTCCCTTAATCTACCTTTCAAATGAATGAAGAGGAGCTAGGTCACTGAGAGCTGTTTATAAATAAATGCATGTGGTCTAGATTTACCATTTAACATAAAACAGAGCAACCTCCAAAGCAGAAAAGGCTGCAGTAACTTAACAGACAGACCAGAAAACGTCATGACCAGACAATTGCTTTTTACACTGTACTGCAGACAGTTCAAAGGCAGTCTTGAAAAGGCTGAGGTGAAGACGAAATTTTCTGCAGCACTGTTATGAAAACCATTGTAAAAAATAATAAACATTGTCTGCATTCAAAAGTGTGCTGGACTGACATCAGATGACAGGTAAAATCTTGTATTTATGGGAGGCCAAATAAATATGGGATAGTAAAATAGAACAGATATGCCATGATCAGACCCTGTAAACCAGTCTCAACCATACTTACATTTTTCTGATTCCTGCAGAGATCTGATTGCTTCCCCACATTTATCACTTGCCAATAAAGTTTGACCATGGTAACAGTATGCCTGATGGGGGAGGACAAAATCATTACCAAAATCTTTGGGCACTTCCTGCACCAGTTCTCCTCTCTTTGTTGTATCAGAGTTGATTTCTCTGAAGTTGCTGTTCCCTGCAGATACTGACAACTTGGGAATGCAGGTCAAAGCAGCACTGTTGAACAATGCAGTTCAACATCAGCACCTCGAGGCAGATATGAAGCAAGTTGTCTCAGGACTAACCAAGAGTAACTTTGAGCTTCATGAAGACTGTTTTACCAAAAGCACTGTAACACATTCTACTTCAAACTTCTCTCTCTCACTGTATCAGATATGCAGCATTAAGTCCCATCACAGGAGGATGAACCCCAGTCAAGTTTACAAAGCAAAGGATCTAAAAGCTAAAACAACCTGAACACTCCAGAACTGAATCTGCAACAAACATCACTGAATCCAGAAGACATCTTCTGCTGCTTGAGATATTTTGCTATAGTCCAGATAACTTTTCCACCCCAAAAAGTCCCATAGTGTCACACTTATGCTTAAAGACAATATTCTAGTGAGAGTTGAATTGCTTCTTTTTAATTATCAGCTGTTGAGTTTAAATACTAAATACTCTAAGTGGAGGAACAATCCCATGAACTGATGTCTACCTTGCATACCTTCCTTTGATGTTTGGTCTCACAGTATACTTTTACCTAAAGCTACTTTTGCCCTTCTTGCAATTACACAAATTAAACAATCAAAAAACAAAATAAAACAAACCCAAACCAAACAAAACAAAACCAAAAGCAAATAAGCCAAACAAGAAAAAATAGGACAGCTCTGACTCTCCCTCACCTATCAAACCTGTTAATAAGGCAAGCTGCTTTTAGAAACAGCTTTAATGTAAGAGAAAGACAACTGTGTTAAAATGCTTAGTTTGGGCCTTTTTTTACAGTGTGAAAGAGCCAGGAGACAGCCTGTGGCAAGCTGTAAGAAAAAAAAAAGACCAAAAACCAACCAACCAACCAAACAAAAAAAACCCCAACAGTTTGAGCTGATGATTCCAGGAGGACCACTGCACTTGCTGAGAGATCAGTCATGCAAAAAGGGACAGCACTTGGAACGGTATCCAACATTACTTGATGGATTTTCTTTCAGGGGCTTCAGAAAGATGATCAGCTCTGGACTGTGCCAGATTATCATGCAGATAATGGAAGGTTAAGTCTTATGCTCACCTTGAATTGCTGCATTTAACAATATGTGATCACAAAACACTTCCAATGCCACTGATGCATAGTTATTCTTCCCAAAATAGAAAGTCAGGGCAGTACTTAGTCCCCCTCCCCTAACCAACCCTTAAACAACATTAAAAAATGTTAAAACATTAATAACATGAAAAAAACTGCTGTCAGTTGAAGTACTTACATAAGCCATATAGAAACAGGTCTTCAAGTTTAAGTACTTCCTCCATTTACCTGCATAGGTTGAATCCAAACTGGATAATGTTTGATCTATGAACACATAGGTGAAGTTATTCTTTAAGACATTTCCATTAAAAAAACACTCACTCCCACACTGCAAGTCAAGAATTCTTATACTTAGTGACAGATATTAACCATAACATAGCCAGAAGAGAAGTGACAATCTAATCCTGAGAAAGCAGAGAAACTGTGAGGGGAAAAGAAAAAAAAATCTATTTTATTGAGCAGTTGTCCCTAGAACCCCTGAAACTGCTCTCCACTAAGTCTGGAAGATTAATGTTTTTAAATATTTTTAGGCAGCATTTAAAAGCTCATTCCTAATTTACAGTCACAAAGTCCTTTCCAGCAGGACCAGGGAAGTGATTGTCTCCCTGTACTCAGCACTGTGAGACCACACCTTCAGTACTGTGTTCAGGTTTTGAACCCCTCACTAGAAGAGATTGAGGTGCTGGTGTCCAGAGAAGGGCAAAGCTGTTGAAGGGTCTGGAGAACAGCTGAGGGGACTTGGGTTGTTTAATCTGAAGAAGATGAGACTGAGGGCAGACCTCATTGTTCCCTAAGATAACCTGAAAGGAGGCTTTAGTGAGGTGGGGTTTGGTCTCATCTCCCTAGCAGTAAGCGACAGGATAAGAGAAAATGGCCTCAAAGTGCACCAGAGGAGGTTTGGATTGGATATCAGAAGAAACTTCTTGAGTGAAAATATTAACAGAGGCGCACACTGCGCAGGGAGGTGACTGAATCTCCATCCCCAGAGGTTTTTAAAAAATGCAGAGGTGTGATGCTAAGGAACATGGTTTAGCACAGGACTTGGCAGAGTTAGATCATGGTTGGGCTCAATGTTCTTAAAGGGCTTTTCCAATGGAAATGACTCTATGATTCTATAAAAGCCTATGTACACCACGATATTCCATCTCCTATAGTGACTCCCATATTATTGCACTTAGCTTGCTTGCCTCAGTAAGCTCACAGCCCAGCCTTCTCATCTGGAAGGATGTACATAACTAACCTGCTACACACTTTACAGTCTGCATCATAATTTTCTGCCCAAAAGCAGCTAAAACATACTCCCACTCACATCAAGCCATATTATCAAGACATTACTCTGCCCTGTCTCCCCTCACTAACATTTCCCATTTCGCCCAAGTAAAAACTCCCACAAGATAAAAGAGGCCTTACTAAAATATATTTGTTACACTGATAACTGAGGCTTTCAATACACTAAACAGAAGCTAAATACACCAAGTATATTCACTGAGAGACAGTGGTGATATCACAGCTGATGGGTGGGTGAAGCATGTCTGCTGGCAAGGAAGCACAGACCAGGTCACCAAGGATACAAAACAAGTCACTTACCAGCTTTTTGGTAGAAGTTAGCTGTTTCATAAGCAAGAGCAGCTATTAGTCCTGGATTGTGTTTCAGCTCAATAGCCCGAGCAATTGTCACTGAAAAAAAATTCCACACCACAGTATTAAAGTTTAATTGTAATGTCAGATCCAATCAGCAGAGTCATTTAGTGTTTTAAAAGCCCACCATGTGAGCAGAAAACAAGTACCGTGCAGTTAAGCAAACTGCAGAATAAAGATGTATTGCTTCTTGGATAGAATCATTACAGATTAATAGAAAAGCTGAAGGAAGTTTAGTCTGAACTCTGGTTAGTAAACAGAAGCTGTGAATATTTTAAAGTAAAGGAACTTGATGCATCCTGGGCTGCATCAAAAGAAGTGTGGCCAGCAGGCCAGCAGAGAGGTGACTCTGTCACTCTGCTCTTGTGAGACATCACCTGGAATACTGTGCCCAGCTCTAGGGTCCCAAACACAAGGACATGGACTTGCTGCAGCATGTCCAGGTGAGGGCCACAAAGATGCTCAGAGGGCTGGAGCACCTCTCCTATGATGACAGGCTGAAAGAGTTTGGGATGTTCAGCCTGGAGAAGAGAAGGATCCAGGGAGACCTTTGTAGCTGAATTTCAGTATCTGAAGGAGACTACAGGAAAGTTGGGGAGGGACTGTTTAGGAGGGCTTGTAATGACAGGACGAGGGGCAATGGTTTTGAACTGGAGTAGGGTAGATTTAGGTTGGACATAAGGAGGAAGTTCCTTACATTGAGAGTAGTGAAACACTTGAAACAGGTTGCCCAGGGATGTGGTTGAGGCCCCATCCCTGGAGACATTCAAGGTCCAATATGATGGGGCCCTGAGCAACCTGATCTAGTTTGGGATGTCCCTGTTGACTGCAGGGGCTTGGACATGATGACCTTTGAGGTGCACACATGCATTGTGTGGTTCTGAAAAATGGGAATTTATGTTAGGTGAGTATAGTGGTCAAAAGACTGCATGGAAGATGGAAAAAGAAGAGGGGAGGAATGTCACATATGAGTTCTTCCAGAGTGGTTCCATTTGTAGCACCAGACTAAATTTTGGCATTCTCCTCCTATAATTGTAACTTAATTTGCTTTAAAAGCAACCTGCCCCACTAAACCACAATATTTCAGGAGAAGAAAAAACAATGGCATTGCTGCCACGAAGACTATGAGGCAAAGTAACCCACAAAGACTGTCATTTCCCAACCCCAACAAAAGTGTATTTGAAGATACCTTCTTGAGCTTCAGCTTGGCACTGTATGATGTAAGAGTCTATAAGTCGAGCTTCTAAATCTCTTCCCTTTTCTACAGGTGTAATCAGTTTTGGAATGTGACTTTCCTAAGTACAAAGCAAGTCTCAGAGTTAGTTTAGGCTTAGTACCACTGCTGCCACTGAAATGCAAGACCTTTATTCCTAACTGAGTGGGACATCAAGTGAAGGTCCCAAGATGGCTGGCTGCACTGTGGCACACACCACAGGCCAAACAGGCAGATTACTGTTCCACTGACACTGGGAAATATTAGCAGGGATTGAGTGGTAGCACAACATCTTCCATACCCTTCTTTGTCCTGTTTCATTCAGATAGTTTGAAGTGTTTGTTCTGTAACCTCATCAGAAAAGCACGAGCTTTACTAAGACAAAAAGCTGGAGACAAGGACAGCAAAGACAGCTTTCCTACCTTCAAGTGTTTAAAAATCCCAGCTGCTATCTTCAGGCTTCTGTGAACATCTTTTGCTTCATCTTCTGTTATACTATGAATATAGAAGGAAACAATGAAATCTGTTAGAAAAGACCTCTAGGTGCCACTGAGTCCTACCTTTTGCTTTGGAGGACTATCAGCAACAATAGATCAAGATCAGTTATGGCTTTGACTACATGAATCCCTCAAGAATGGAGAGCCTACCAACTCCCTAAGTAACCTGCTCCATTGCTGTGCTACCCTCATGGTAAAGAAGTTTCTTACAATGTCCAATAATTAAATAATCAAATAGAAGTCACTTGAAAAAAGAAACATGAGATGTTGTACCAACTTATAAAATATAAAGTAACCTCAGTGTTAAAAACCAAAGCTTTAGATATCTGGAAAAAAAAAAAAAAAAAAAAAAGTCAGCAGAGCTGTTACTTTGAGAGTCTGAATTTTGTACCTGAACATTTAGAGCAGGACTGATGAAAGGTTGACTCATAACTGACACATTCTCTATAGCACAGTCACATGGGCCTAGTACACTTTGTTCATGGCTGCCAGAAGGAGCTGAAGTGCACTTGGACATTCCAACACATGAATGAAAGCCAACTGCCACCTAGAACTCCTACTGTGTCAGTTGGACATGCACTGCAGCAGGCAAAACTCACAATTCACTGAATTTTTTTTTTTTTTTTGTGAAATACCACTGCAATGGAATTACAAAGAAAAGGAAAACCACTTACTCTTCTTTTCCAGCGAGTCTAGATGCGTATTTTGTGTACCACAGGGCAACATTAAATCCCATGGAAACCAGTTCAAACACTGCATCCTGCTGGGCACTAAAGAAAGACAGACAACCCCCCCCACAAGCAATTTAATGCTTTCCATTTTGTTCTAACAAGCTTTCTCTGGTGACAGTTGATACAGCATAACTTGACATTTCTCTCCATAAAATAAATACTTCCCATTTAAGAAGTGAAGAATTTGTAATTCAGAATCTTCTATGTGTTGAACTGCCTAAAAAAATACTTCAATTTTTACTCACTCCCTTTTATTTTATTTTATTTTAAAATAAAAGTTTCCAAGCAAGGAGAGCTCTTAATTATACTCTCCCACATTCAGATGCCTACTCTCCTCATTTGGGAACTTTTATTTTAAAACAGTAACTTGAGATTTCTTTAGCTTTGGGTGTGGCTGACATTTTTCCATCTTTTTTACTTACTTTTTTTTTTTTTTTAATTGCACATTTTGTGGAAAGCCTTACTCTGGAATGTCTACTTGAAAGTTGCAGTTGCTAAGTTAATAAGTCAGAGTCTGTGACATCTCTCTCAAATGAATATTATTGCAACTATTTATATAGCTGTAGACAAACAGTATGTGCAAATAGCAGGAAAGTTCAGACCCTAAAACCATGGTGTTTGAAAAGAGTGAATTTGTAATCACAAGCCCAGCACAGCCTAGGAACCAGCAAACTTTAAAAAGAAAGGTGTGGGAGTGAAAAGAAATACTACTGGCACAAGTATAAATGTGTATGACCATGAGAAGATTACAAGAGAGTCCTAATCAACAGACTCTTTTCCAAGGGGAATAAAAGTTTTGAGGAAGTAGAGTACTGCTAGATAAAAACTTGATAAATTTCTAAGCATGGTTATGTAACACAATTAACTACCATAGCAAAAGGCAACTGAATAAACCAGACGGTTACAGATCTATGCTCCTACTTAAAACACAACTTGGTTTGCACCAGCAGTACAAGTACTAGCAGCTTCAAATATTCAGCAACATTCAGTCTGGAAAAAAGAAAGTTTCAGAGTGATCTTACACTGGCCTTCCAGTACTTGAAGTGGGCTACAGGAAAGCTGGAGAAAGACTTTTCACAAGGGCTTGTAGAGGTAGGAAATGGGTTTGAGCTGGAAGAGGGGAGATTTAGACTGGAAATTAGGAAGAAATGCTCCACAGTGAGGGTGGTGACACACTGGAATAGGTTGTCCAGGGAGGTTGTGAATGCTCCCTCCCTAGAGCTGTTCAAGGCCAGGTTGGATGAGGCCTTGAATGACCTGGTGTAGTGGAAGGCATCCCTGCCTGTGGTGGGAGGTTTGGAACTAGATGATCTCTAAGATCCCTTTCAACCTAAACCATTCTGTGAATATATGAACATTCGTACTTCAAAAAACTTGTAAGATACAGGTCAGGCAATAATGCCAAATGAAAATGTTCTAAACTGCAGTATCTTACCACATTCAATTCACCGATACTGCCAAAGCTCTTCTTTGTACTACTGCTCTAGCCAACTGTAGATATAGTCTGTAGATCAACTAAGTCACAATGAATCCTTCTAGCACTATCATCAGCTACCACATCTTCACATAAAAATGATTAATCATCTTTACAAAGATGCTGAAGGAAGTGGAACATCTCCCTTATGAGGAAAGGCTGAGGGAGCTGGGGCTCTTTGGCTTGGAGGAGACTGAAAGGTGACCTTATTCATGTTTATAAATATGCGAAGAGCAAGTGTCAGAAGGATGGAACCCCAGGCTCTGCTCAGTGATGTCCAACGATAGGACAAGGGGCAATGGGTGCAAGCTGGAGCACAGGAGGTTCCACATAAACATAAGAAAAAGGTTTTTTCACTGTGAGGGTGACAGAACACTGGAATGGGCTGCCCAGAGAGGTTGTGGAGTCTCTTTCTCCAGAGACACTGAAAACCTGCCTAGATGCATTCCTGTGCAATCTGTCTGCTCTAGGTGTCAGGAAGGCTGGACTCAATGATCTCTTGAGGTCTCTACCATTCTGTGATCCTGTGATAAAGGCAGCACACCTGATGCTGTACAACAATTACCAAAACACAAAGCAACAACTTTTTACAAGCTACTTTGTGTTCAACATTTTGCTGCACTTTGAAGTCTTCCTTCACACTTGTGCTGGCACATGTGCAGACACTTAATGGTCCAGAAGAGAAGAGCTGCATATTCTGTCATCACTAAAGCATACCCACCTTGGAACCTGTCCTTGTAATGTGTCTGTCCACTTGAAATTCTGAATGTATCTCAACTTGCAGTCTTGGGAAGATTCATCTGGTGAAAGGATAAAACCTATAGAATAAAAAAAATATGCCAACAGGTAGTCTTAAAGAAACAGAAACAAGTAATGAAGAAATGGGGATCAACGAGAATAAAATGTTTCTCACTCTACCACTCAAAAACCCAGGTGACATCCTTACGCTTTTATTTGATTCCTCGGTAGGTATCTTGAGAACAAGATGTGAAAAAAATGAAACTGGTTACTACAAGAATCTCCTTGCCCTGTGGGTTATCAACTCAACCCTGCAAGTCTTGATTGCTCAAGGAAAACGCAGACATCTGCACGTCCCACGTGGTGACCAGCTAGGAGTTAGGACTGACCCAGGCACAGGATAGGTAAGGCTGTGCAAGATGAGGGAGTGACTGTCCCTGTCACCATAGCAACGATGGGGAAATTCCAAGAAAAGCTGCCTGGTCAACAGGGAGAGGAAAAAGGGCTTGTAAGCTTGTACTCATGTAGTAGTCATACCTTGTGTCTCCAGGGCTACAGGAAATTGGTTCTTTGGGTCCAGCAACCCAGCAGTCAATGGGATGAAACGTATAGTACGCAGGCCCAAGAAACTTTTCAGGGAGGACTAAGATGGGCCTTGGTCTGACCAGGACTTAGAGACTTGAAGAACTTGCAACAGCAGCTATTGAGGTTATAGCTCCAGGTGCTGTCACATATTTATGAAGATGGAATATACTTTTCACATGCAGAAGATTTCAGTGAGCAAAACTGATACTTTCCTGAAAAAAACTGTCCAAATCTTGCCTACAGCAACATGGACTGATTATTTTAACTTCATGTCTAGACTGCTGCATTAGTTTACACCCTCCCAGATACTGAGGGAACTAAACCAACTTGAGCTGCTTCACTTCCCACAGGCTGAAATATCAGTTTACATGAATCACCTGAGTCTTGAAAACTCAGTCCTGAGCACCTGACTGCTAAGACAGAGTTAGCACAATATGGGTAGGAGAAAGGTTTTGAGGGAGTATGTCATGGGAGGTGACCATCTACTGAAAATACAGACATACATATACTGAAAATATAGAGCACATATATATATATATATATATGCAGGACAAGCAGCAGCAGAAGTGTGAACTTGCAGCAAGTCTATCACCTAGTATTAGACAAAACAGAATATTACACCAAAAAGTGACTCCTATCAACTAATTATAATAGACTCAACTTATCCTTATGGTGAATTTCTGCTTAATCAAAGAGGCAGATAAACATTTTCTCCTCCAGCCTGAACCAGAATGAGCTTAAAAGCAAGAGGACAGGTCCAGCAACACTTAGCATTAACAGGGTCACAAAGGACACTGAAACTTGCAGAAAGGTCTTGGTGAACACCCATTACCGGTATCAACCAAAAGAAGCCATAAAGGTATTCTCCTTCCCAAGAAGTGCCAAGCTTCTTTACAGAAAAATCAGCACATGACACATTCTGAAAAGCACCATTAAGCCTAAAACTATAGTATTGCTAATAAATATTCCTACCTTGCAAGAGTGAGAAGTACAAGTCAGTCGCATTCTTCATCATTTCTGGATTACAACTCGAGTCTGTAAACAGCTCCAACAGTCGTATTCGAGATAACCTCAAATCACTGCATGGAAGGGAGGGGGGAAGTAAAAAAAAAAAAAAAATCTATGAAATTTTATACCAAATACAAAAATGTACTATTAAGAATGTGGCCACCCACATATACCATTTTCCTTTTGGCTAAGAAAGTGAAAACAAGCATTTAATTGAGTTATCTGAAGGCAAGGAAAAGAGTCTTAAGAGGAAGATGCCAAGAAATTCAGGAAATTTTTCCCTTCTCCTCTGGATAGATAGGATTGACTCTTTAAAGCACAATCCATTTTTGCCAGATAGCAATGGATAATCAGAGTCATTATTAATCTGTTATTCTACCCCCAACTAAAATAATGAGGCCTTAAACTACCAAGAGGCTGAGTGTAGACAGAGGGAAGAGAGGTACTAAGCAGGCACATTCTTCAACGATAGAGTCTGAGCAGATGAAGAGATAAGAATAGATCTGCAAAACAAGCTGAAATCTTTTTTTATTACATTGGCATCTACAATAGAACATTCATGCCTTATTCACTTATGGAAATTGCCTTAAGTAATCTCTTGCAGAAGAATGCAGAGTCATCACGAAGACAATGAAATGCTTAGTCCTTTGCCTCTGCATTATTATAATAGGCTTTACCATACACTCAAAGACTTGAAAACTGGATAATTCATTCTTCGTAACTAAATGCTCGAGTGTTTTCAGTGTCTTATTGCCTCAGCCTACACATTTCTAGTCATCTTCAGAACCAAAACTCAAGACAATCCATTACTTTTACGGATGTCCTCCAAAATCTGAGAGGCAAAGCGAAGTCACTCACAAGAACACTTACTTGCAAACCTTTCCTGCAGCAGGAGTGGTAGCGACCCCATAAAAATTAAATGAAACAGGAGCTGTAGCCTTCAAAGGGTTGCGATGAAACCAGTGGGTCATTTTCTGTCTTGCTGTCTATGCCAAATCTAAAGTGTGGAAAGAAATGGAATACATGCAGGAATAGGTACAAGTGAGATGGTGTATCAGTCATGCTCCTCAGCTCATAAAAATTTATTCCAAATGTAGCTATTAGGAAAGAAGTAAATATGCAAATCTGTATGTTATTAAAAGAAATTGGATTTCTTATTTTCCATTAAAAACACCATTTCCAGACACCTTGTCCATGTGCTTAGTTTGAGAACCTTACTCTCTAGTTTCTGAGGCAACTATTTTTAGGCAAAAGCCTAGAACATACTTTGCTGAATACTATACACTTTCTTACTCAAAATCCTCCATATTGTCACCTCCTCCACAAGAGACAGTATTTCTCGTGTAATTTTCACATATATCTCAATTTATTGAGGCCATATTGTGTTTGGTCAATCATGGAATGGTTTGAGTTGGAAGAAACTTTAAAGATTATCTAGTTCCAACCTCTCCACCATGGGCAGGAACACCTTCCACTAGAGCAGGTTGTCCAAGACCTCATTCAACCTGGCCTGAGCTTAGTAGCTTCTATCGTGGCTCCACGGATACAGATGAAAGTGCCATTACTTAGCAATCCCTGCTGAAAACAAGGAATATATTTACACACACGTAACAGACCTGGAAATTCAGTAGAGTACAGCTAAGGCACACCATCTGTTTTCTTTTACTTTAGCAGCAAACATATATTAACAAAAGATTTCAATGAAGTTGCAACAGCGGTGCACAGTGGGAGGATGAAAACAAGGGAGGTCTGTACTGGGTAAAAAGAGAAACTTCTCAGACTCATGGAATCGTGTTGGTTGAAAAAGATCTTTAATCATAGATTCATAGAATCAACCAGATTGGAAGAGACCTCCAAGATCATCCAGTCCAAGCTACCACCCAGCCCTAGCCAATCAACTAGACCATGGCACTAAGTGCCCCATCCAGTCTTCTCTTGAACACCTCCAGGGACTGCGACTCCACCACCTCCCTGAGCAGCCCCTTCCAGTGCAAATCACTCTCTCTGGCAAGAACTTCCTCCTAACATCCAGCCTATGCCTCCCCAGCACAACTTGAGACTGTGTCCCCTTGTTCTTTTGCTGGTTGCTTGGGATAAGTGACCAACCCCACCTGGCTACAGCCTCCTTTCAGGTAGTTGTAGACAGCAATGAGGTCACCCCTGAGCCTCCTCTTTTCCAGGCTAAACAGCCCCAGCTCCCACAGCCCCTCCTCACAGACCTTGTCCACCAGTCCCCTCACCAGCTTCGTTGCCCTTCTCTGGACATGTTCCAGTACCTCAACATCTCTCTTGAATTGAGTGGCCCAGAACTGGGCAAAGCACTCAAGGTGTAGCCTGACCAGTGCTGAGTACAGGGGAAGAATAATCTCCCTTGTCCTGCTGGCCACACTCTTCCTGATCCAGGCCAGGATGCCATTGCCTCTCCTGGCCACCTGGGCACACTGCTGGCTCATGTTCAGACTTGGTGCTCTTCATTTAAGAGCACCAAGTCCAGACATTTTCTATCTCTGTGGTGCTAAACTATGACCCTTAGCACCACATCTCTGTGGCTGTGAAAGACCTCCAAGGATGGGGATTCAACCACTTCAGGACAGTGAAACTGCAGAACAAGTTGCCCAAAGAGCTTGTGTGGTCTCCGTCTTCAAAGGCCTTCAAGACCTCATTGGATAAAGCCTTGAGCCACATGATCTTATCTCAGAGCCAACTGCTCTGAGCAGGACGCTGGAATAGAGACTTCTTCCAAGACTTCCATCACCTTATGCTCCATTTTTGAACCTCAAAGTTCATTGTTGTAAAACACTTTGCAGCTTCGCTGAAAATACAATAATAATAATAGAAAAAGCCCTGCCGCCGTCCAGGTCTTGCAGACAACGATTTAACCTGTCAACACCTATCACAACATCTTGACCCACCTGCGCAGCGGTCTGCACAGCGGAGAGGTGCCGTCACACGCCTCAGTCACACTTCGACAGGCACGGAGATCTTCCGTTCCCACACCGCCTTTAGCCCCGCACCCGACCAAGCATAGAAAGGTTTGTTCGGCGAGAGGCTGTCCGCTGCCGACCGCCTTAGGCCTCGTCAAAGCCTGCCCGGGACCAACGGCAGGTACCGACCGACGCCCGCCCCGTCGTGCAGTCCCTGTCACAGTAATGTCTGCAGTGCTGACCGGCTCGCCGACCTCACCGACACCAGCGACTCGGTCGCTGACGGCCCTCAGAGACACCGGCGCCCTCCCAATAACAGCCGCTTCCGCCCAGCCCCGCCGAGGCTCCCGGCCGTACGTCAACCCCGCAGGCAGCACCAGCAGAAAGCCGGTAACTTCGTCCCGCGCAGTACTGCGGGCCGAACGCATCGATCGCGTCGGCTACAATCTTCCTCGCCGGCTGCCCCTGAGACACTGGCACCAACGCTGTGGTTGGGGTCTCCCCGCCAGGACGACCGACGGAGGCACGGTCAGGGCCCCCAGCCCTTCCCCAGTAGGGACGCCTCAGCACCACAAACAAAAAAAGGGGGAGACCGCGGCCCAGTGATGACATCAGCCCTCCAGGACGGGTGACCCGTCTGCAACGTTCCACAGACGCCGCACTGCTTACCTAGGGAAGACCTCCAGCGACGGTACGGCCGGGAACACAACAAAGGGGAGGAGCGGATCCAAATCTTTCCCCGCCCGGCCGCGGCCACCGCGACCCAGCTGGGAGGGCGGGGCCCCTCGGGAGCCACGTGACAGCTGCCATGACCCATACCGAGGCTGGCGTCACGGTTCCTCACCTCCAGTGCCTCGATAGTGATGGCGTGGGCGGGCGCGGCCGGCGCAGCCTACTNCCCGGCCCGGGGTGAGCATGGTGCCCTAGTGCTGGGGCTATGTCGGAGGCGGCCCGGAGCCTCCTGCAGCGCTGGGGCGCCAGCTTCAGGAAGGGCACCGACTTCGACTCCTGGGGGCAGCTGGTGGAGGCGATCGACGAGTACCAGATGTGAGTGCGGGGGCGGGCGGCTCCCGCCGCTGCCCCGCTGGTTCCCCGGCATGGCCCCAGAGCCCCGTGCGAGGGGCCGGAGGAGGGAGCGGCTATTGGGTGGGGTAGGGCAAGGGGGTTCCCCGCCGGGACTAGGCCTCGGTCCCTCTCACCCCTCAGGCCCCGCCGGTGGGTTCCCTGCTGTAATATTGGGTGTAGAGTGGGTCGGGCTGTGCTCTGAGCCGAGGTGGAGAGGCGAGGTTGGCCGCCCCGCCGGGAGCCGCCCCACCGGGACCAGCGGTCGGTGGCGGGTGCTGGGCTGGGCGCTGCCCCCTCGGCGGGAATCGAGGCAGGGGCCGGCCCCTCATAGGAAGGTAGCAGCCGACTGACCTGCAGCTGCTGGGCTGCCCTTAGGCATAAGGTATGGAAGTGCTTGGTATGGGCACCGCTGGGCCAGGGTACTCCCATTCCATCGTTCTGACTCCTGGCACCATGCTCGACTCAGACAAATGGGCTGCCGAGACATTAACCTTACTCCAAAGCCATCACACAACCCATCAGGGTGAAAACAGTTGTTCCGTTGCACGCTTGTGTGTTTGATCCTTGATGAAACTCGGGTGGAGAGGGGCGAAGCTGGCAGCCCCGGTTAGATTGGCTTGCGTTGGGTGTGACTGCGCCACCTATGAATCCTTTGGCTTCAGAGAGGGTGTACTGGCACTACAGGGCACTGATTCTTAGAAACACACCTCTGTAGGGCTGGCCAAATGCTCTCCTCTACTGCTCTGTTCACCAAGAAGATGGAAGTTATTTCTTTGTGATCTAATTGCTGCAGGCTAAGTTTTTTACGGTGAGTTTTCTGGAAGCAGTCCAGAGAGTTTGCACTTGTTCCTCAAGAGAAAGTAGGCTGAAGAGATACTCTCAGAGAGATCTTCCAGCGTTACTCAGGACTATTCGAGTTCTGGGCTGTAGCCTCACTGGCTACTGATTCAGTTGCCATTCAGAGTAACTAGGCTGCTGGCCACTTACAGCATAGTCATGAGATGCTATAATCTCATCATTTCATTCTCTCACTAGACAAGATGATGTAAGTTCAGTTATTTGCAGTTTGCTGATGGTCTTTAGAGCGGGGCAAGCTATTACTGCAAACCTTGGCACAAGGATGAAAAGAAGTTCTCTTCCAGATCTGTATCTGAGAAGAAAAAAAATACTGGAAAATTTAAAAAAAAAAAAAAGGACATTTTTAGTATCTTGTGTGGACATCTACACAGAGTCCAGTAGGATCCTAATGCTTTAAATTGTCTTAGCAGGCTTTGCAGTTTCATTTAATGACTTCGGAATGAAAAGTCCACAGGCTTTCATTCCGAGCTCACTTCATTGAGAAGTAAGGTCACTAAACACTGGCAGACAGTCCAGTTTGAGAATTGAAGTATAACTTTTGTTCCCTTCCTCCCAGCATCACTTGCATCTGATGAGACCTGTGATCTCTGCGCTCTTGCTTTATCCTGACTTTGTAAGAAAGCTCCTCTTGGGTAATAGTATTGTAAGCTGCTCTTACAAGCCTTATCAGGGAGTTTCTACTGAACAGTGTAGTCACCAGTAGATGAGCTCTGTGGTTCCAGGAGGGAGAAGAAAGGGGAGAGAAGATCAAAGGATTACAGAGATATCTCCTAGGGAGGAGCCAGAAACTTTTTAGTGTTATTTATCTGCTTGTATATACAGCAGGTAAATTAGTAGCACTTCCACTCAGTGTAGAAGCTGCAAATAAGCAACACAGGGCAAGATACCTACTTGTGGCTCTGGATGGACATAATATGGCTTTGTTTTGCTGTCTTCTCAAACCGCAGTCTGAGATGGGATGGACAAGTAAGTGTTGCTGTAGTTGGTCATGTGCTGCTGATGGCCATGTCTCTACTGATCAGCACAAGGAGGCTGGGAAGCTGGTGAGCTTGCTGACACTGAAGGGTTTTTTTTGGTTTTTTGTGTGTGTTTGTCTTGGGGTTTTTTGGTTTGTTGGTTTTTTATATGTGTTTTGTTTTCCCCAAATCTGACCTGCTTCAAACCATGAATTTAATGGCAGCCAATGTACAAGAATTGGGGCTGTTTGACCTGGAGAAGGCTCTAGGGGGATCTTATAGATGCCTTCCAGTGCCTGAAAGGGGCTGCAGGAAAGCTTGGAAAGGACTTTTCACAAGGGCTTGTAATGGCAGGATGAGGGCTAAGGGCTTTAAGCTGGAGGAGGGGAGATTTAGACTGGATATTAGGAAGAACGACAGTAAGGGTGGTGAGACACTGGCACAGGTTACACAGAGAGATTGTGGTTACCCCCTTCCTGGAGGTGTTCAAGGCCAGGCTGGAACTGACCTGTTCTAGTGCAAGGTGTCTCTGCCAGTGGTGGTGGGATTTGAACTAGACAATATTAAAGGTCCCTTCCAACCCAAACTGTTCTACAAATCTATGATGTAAACAACAATTGTAGGTTCCCTGGACCTGGGAGACAAACATCTACTCAGGTCTGTCTTTCTTCTGGAAGTGCAGGAGACTTGTTTGCTCATGTGCTTACCCACGTGGGAGCCCTCTGAGCTGTCAGCAGTGCTTTCCTCATTCAGTCTCCCCATCTGTGGAACTGATCCAGGTTTGAACAAGCTTTGAGAGGGATGCCAGATGCATTTATTTGGATTAGGATGGTTGGGTTTTTTTGTTAGTGACAAATGGAAAAAGAGCGCTTTTACTGATGCTTGCAGATTGTGATGCTGTCTGTTGCAGCTATGGTGATATGTTTTCTTACCTTGTTGTTTTTGAGTGACCTTTCTATATGTCCTGTGTATCATATTGGCAGGGTGGTAGGGAAGAAGCATGCATTTGAATTCAGGTATGTTTGTGCTCCTTGTCTTTTCTCAGCAGCTTTTCCTCTTTATATGGCTACCAAGTTTAATTGAATTCCATTGTTTTATTTCTGACGCAGGCTTTTGTGATAGTCTCTTTTGGTGTATTCCATTTTGGTGTATGTATTCTAACCCTCTTTGAAAAACAGATTAATGGTCTCTGTATTACATTTTGGTGTATGTATTCTAACCCTCTTTGAAAAACAGATTAATGGTCTCTAGTGGTGGCAAGAAGATGAATCCCTTTAACAAGTCCAACTTCTAAGGTTCTAGACTGAAGAGTACCATGATATCCAGAGTACTGCTGCTGTCCCTGGGTATCCCCTAAACCCTCTGTGCGCTTCCCCCACTGCTTTTTAAGATAAAATTATTTACAAGGAATGGCAACAATTGCCCAGAGGTTTTGGTTGTTTAATGTTCTCCTTCCCCCTGGGACGGAAACTGTATCTCTTCCCATAGCTTTCCTTCCCAGCTTCCTTTCGCTTTCTGGAGCTGTTTGCTTGCACTTACTTTCCAAACCCCTTGGTACTGCTGTCTCCGTGGTGACAAGGGGTGGGGTCTCTGCTCTGCATGCTATGCTGACAGGCACAAATGTGAGCTGATGCAGCCCAGGCCGAGCCATGCCACCCTGCACCTGGCTTGCAGCGCTGGAAGTGTGCGCTGCCGTGGCCTGGGGTGCCCACACCCATCTCTCCTGGCAGTCCAACTCTCCCCGTGAAATGCGCATATGTTCCTACCACGGAGGGTCTTCACAGGGTGTGTGTGCTGTTAGAAAATGAGGGGGTGGGCTGAGGTAGAAGGTCTGTGCTTATAAAAGGGGCTGTTGTCTAGGAGAGCCTTACCTGGTCTCCCTTCATGATACATGTGTGTAGTCTTCTCTGCCTAATGTAGTCTTCTCTGCCTAATGTAGTTGCATACTTTGTCCATATTCTGAGATCTTTTTTTTAAGTAGGGCCTATCACGATTGTCAGTCTGAGAACTGCAAAATGGCTTGGAAAAGACTGCTAAGACCATCAAGTCCAACCTTCAACCAAGACCGCCATGGCCATTAAACCATGTTCCAAAGTGCCGTGTCTACAAGTTTCTTGAACACCTCCAGGGACAGTGTTTCCACCACCTCCCTGAGCAGCCCATTCCAATGCCTGACTGTTAGAAATCTGTGTTAAAAAATAAATCGGCCCCAAAAGCTGTTTGAAGCAGCAATCTGTGGACCTCTTGGCTGACTTGTTTACTGGAGACTGAAGGGGAGGTGTTTTTATGCTGTGTTCCCACTCTACAATTTTCTTTTCCTCCATCCAGATTAGCAAGGCATCTACAAAAAGAGGCACAGTCTCAGCACAACAATTCGGAATTCACAGAAGATCAAAAGGTAAGTATTGCTGTTTGCTCAGTCAAGAAGCTTGACTCATAGGTGTGGATGTGGATTATGTTTGTTTTATTTTTTTTTTCTCTCTCAGACCAAAGCCTTATGAGACCTTTTTTCCTCCCTCAGTAGATGCAAACAGCCAGAGAGCCCAGCCCAGCATGGCTAACACAGTTACTGTCATTAGATGTGACAGATGCTCTGCTGTGCTATATTGAATGTCATGTATGCTGGCCAAAGTCCTTCATAACCTGGGTATTTCTTATTTTGGGTGACCTTTTGACAGTTTGTTTATGCAGTGTTGTGTAGCCTGAATACAAAGTGTCTTGAACTGCAGACATCGGGGGTGTGTGAGAAGCATGTTAGTTTAACATGTAACACCTGACTGGGAAGGGTCCTGGCAGAATTCTCCCTAGTAGTTTCTCAGAATGTTATTTGTTTATAATCTTTCAAAATACTTTACTCCTTCCTGCCTCTGCTCAGTTTAAAAGGCTGTTTCTTGTCTCAGCGTCACATTAATGCAATTGTCTGACAGGATTAAAGAGGAATCTGCTAGCTGAGGCTCATGCACTCAGGCATTTTCAGCAAAATAAATTCTTTGAGATATTAGTTACTGCTCAGTTTTGGTGTCTTTTATAAAGGCATGCTTTTTCTTGGGAATAAAAAGTTCAAGAACCCCTGTATTCCCAGACTTCAAAGTCATAAGATCACTGGTTTGAGCAGTGGTGTTGCTTGAAATTCACACTTGATAGCCCAGAATCTCATTTATGATAATAATGTGCTAGGGTAATTGTATCTGTCTTTGGAGATGCTGGCCCTGAAAACATGTCTTAGCTACAGAAATTAGAGCTGAACTTGATTTAATAAGTCTCTTTAAACACAAAGAAAACCACACCTTTATGTAGAGTGGCAGAGCTTTGTGACTGTTTCCTTGTTGTAGCAGAGACCTGGTCTTCCATGTTCTGCTCACTTTATGCCAAGAAGAGGATAAGACTTGTGATCATCTTAAGTCCTAATCTTGGAGAAGGACTTGGTCCACCTTTCCTGAACTGAAGGCTTGGGAGCCTTGTTAAATGTTGGACAACTGTTTACTCTTCGATCACGTCTGCTCTTGATCCTGTGCCGGTAGCTTTCTCCATCCTCCTCAGCTATAGCCTTCTTTACTGCACATTTCACTTTTGGAGGTACTTTGAAAACATGGTTACTTCATGAATGTAAAGCTGTTAATCTCACTTCTGGAGGCAGCATCTCCTGTGAGTATGGGAACAAGAACCGCATAGGACTTTGCTTCCAGATGTTCCCTGAAGCTTGTGGAAAGAACCTTGGACCAGATTGTGGAAGTGAGTGAGGTCAGCCGTGAGGGAAGGCCGGGGGGCTCAGGAAGCAGAGATAACTGGCCTCAGATGTTAGATGCACAGCTGCCATCATGTCTTAAGGCAACAGCTTTCTGAAAAGAAAAAATGAATGGCTGTTTTGAATCCTTGCAGAGGTATACCTGTTTCTAATGCTGATACAACTTAAGAAAAAAATGACATTTCTATCACTTATTTTTTGCAGGTAAGGGACTGATGTACTAAAACTTTGAGCTTGTTCATCGAATGATGGTGCCTACCTGATTAGCCACATATGCAGCTGAATGTCCTTGACACCTTGTGAGAACATTCCCTTTCCCTCCTCTACCATGAGGAATGCTAGTCACAGCAAAAATAAGAGTCTTGCTGTTGCTTTGAAAGATGCCCTTCAACCTCTGTACAGCAAAATCTTGTAGCGTGGTGTTCAGCTCCTTGCTGTTTTGGTGTTCCCAATTTCTGCAGGAGCTCAGCCAATATAATCTGGTGATCATGACCAATTAGTGTCATCTCTAGTATCACTCACTTGGCATGATGGAGTAGAGTTTAGTGTGCTTCTGGGTTTTCAAGCAGTTTGGTTAAATAGAAATGTATCTTCTCTCTAAAAATCTGCATACCAAAAGAGCTACTTGTGCTCAGCTAAGTTCCTGTCAATGCATCAACCAGCATGCTCTTTCCTGGTAGTTCTAGACAGTTTCTGGCCCTAATATCTTGTCTTTCTGAGGGTCTGTGTGCCATTGTGGTGGTTTTGCACCACAAAGAATTTGGGATTTGCCCCCTAAAGGTAAATTGCCATGCTTACTCAATTTGGAAATAAAAAAAGTAGGTTGAATATAAAAGGTACTAAACTTGTCTGGTTGTATATGTAGATATATTTATAATAGCCCAGCTACCCTGTATGCCCCCTGTACAGTTGTACAAATCCCAGGGGCTGTTATTTGCTAACACAGTATTATCTCTGCTCTCACTCCGTGTTCTGACCAATAACCCAAACAGTGGTGAGGAGGACAGTCGAGCAAGGGCAGAAGGAGAGAAAGGGGGAAAGGGAAGCAAGAAGTGAGCCCAGAACAAGCTTTACTTCCAACTACACAGGAGTTTTAGACCAATGGAATGAGAGAAACATCTCTTACATTTTGTTCAGCTTCTTTGAGAGTCCATCACCTTAGACTTCCTCTCAAATTCTCTGGTAAACTTTTACTTACAGCCTACAATTAAGACACCAGTCTTACAGCTGTAACAGTCATTTAAGAACCACCTATTTATTTTTTTTTCTTCATGCAGAAAAGTTTGTGTTCTTAAAGTTTGGCTTATCTGACACTAAAATTCTGCATGAAATTTTGGCCAGTATAGACTGGAGAAGGCAAGGCTGTGAAGCTAATCATGACTTCCAGTTGCTTGATCCATCCTCACTGTAGTCTTTGTGTAGATTTACAGTTAGCTGTTTTCCAAAGGACCATTTGTACTGCTGAGAATTACTGTGGGGCTCTCATCGTTTCTTAATTGTCGTACTTTATGGGGAAGATGAATTTCAGCAGCAGTTCCTCTGTACCAGGGAAAACTACTAACTTTACATTTCCAGGGAAAGGACAAGGCTAGATTCAAATCCTCCATCTCACTTTTACTGTGCTTGGGGTTTGTTTCATGCATCACAGGTGGTGGTACAGTGCAGAAATGGGTACACCGTAATTGATGGTGCATTACTTGCTAATGTAATCATCCAATCTGTTAATCTAATAGCACTTGACAGATACCATCAATTTATTTCCCAGGCACAGTGTGAGCCAGTTATTGTTTATCTTATAATAAATGGATTTGTTATGGTAAGAATTCAGAGTTTTAAATATTCATATCTTGCCTTTTTGCTCTTGATCTGAAGAGTCGAGTTTTGAAATAGTGTAGGCTACTTCCCTTGATAGAGCAGACCAACCTCCTGAATTTGCTGTTCAGTCCTGGATTTTCAGCTTCCAAGGGGTTGTGGTCTGTTGTCTTCTGCTGGACGTAATTCTGGGATTATAGTCATTAAGGAAGGCTCTGTTTTGACTTGGATAATTGACAGTGCTAGTCTTCATTAGCAATTGTAAATTCTGTTGAATTTATCTTCAGATAAACACTGGATTAAAAAAATCATTGTGTTTAATCATCCTGCAAAGACTTTAAGGAGGCTTTGCAACCTTTTCGTCACCTAGATGCTGTGCATGTGGAATACTAACATACAGTTACTGGTGGATTTACCTTTGTCTTAGCCTTTGCATGCTGTTGTTTTATCTTTGTTCTCTCAAAACCTCTGCCTTCATTCATGATCAGCCACTGTGTTTTGCTACATGAATTGTTCCACTTGGGTTTGGCCATGGTTGTCAGCTTGCCTCCAGCTATAGTTACTCTCACCCATTTCTCTGTGCAATAAATTTGACCTTTAAAGCCCTCTTTTAACCGCAGTCATTGCTTCTTGTGTAACTGTTTTTGTGCTAGGCTGAGTTTTCTTCACTATTAGAAAATCATGGGTTTTTCATGCTGAAATAAGAGTGCTGTTGAAGAGTCTTCAAATGATTCACTGAACTACTGGTCTCCTAACAGCCTAGACCTCTCTTAAAAGCCAAACTCTGCTCTGGCTCTGTATTTATGCAAACATCTTTGACTGCATTACAGTGAGCAGAGTCATTACTCACACAACTACACTGAAAAAAAACTTTGACTACGAGATCAGCCAATTTTTTTTTAAAAAATTTTTTTCATTTCTCATCAGAAGTTTACATAAAACTGAATCTTAACTATTTTAAACTAACCAAGTTAATTATGGTTCAGTAGTTTTAATGAGATACAGAATGTTTTCCCTGCAAAAAAGAGAGCCTTTGCATGGGATAGTAGCAGCTGAAAATGATAGCAGTGTTTAGCTGCATTTTCAACTTTTGGGTTGGGTGTGGTCCCTTAAAAAAATAGTTATGAATAATGCTTGCTGGGAGCTTGCCATATTTCAATAGATTCCATATAAAACCTATTCTTTACTATTTTAAGACTCCCAAGCTCTCTTCTAATAATCTGTTTCTAGAGCCATTATTGCCCTCGACCCCCCATGAGCCTGAGGACACACATTTTGTAATGCTCTTTATTCTGTGGGGAGGTTACCTAGTCCGGGGAGTTTTAAGAATCCATAGTGGTGACTCTGCAGGTCAGGGAACAGAGGTGTTGCTGAGCTTGTCAGTGAATCGACAAAGGAGACAGAAGCTGAGTAATGCTTCTGGAGACCTCGTCTGTGGTGTGAGCTTAATGCTCGGCGTGTGAGCCTGGGAGGGGAAGAGCTGTGTGAAAACGTTGCCGAGTTCTGACTCCACGGTGAGGCACAGAAGCTGTGTGCTGGCACCCTGCAAACTGGTGACCCTCTTTCTGTAGTGCAGTTGGAAGGGTTTTGATGTAACATGGAACGGGCATGCTCTTCGCTCGGCAGCCGACACCCAAACCATCAGAACAGCTGGGTTTTTGCAAGTGTTAGAGCTGAAGGTCAGACCTTGGAGGTTTTCCCCTCCCTTCCCTCGGGAACCTCTGCATTCCTTTCTTTTACCCATTACTTCACACCTTCCTTTTTAAGATTCTACCTTTGCAGATGTATCTTTCCAGATGTTCTCAAACAGAAGAAAGAATTCCTTTTGTCATGCTGCAGCTGATTAGATGGATGTCACACACTCACACCCTGGGGACTGAGAGTCTGCTTCCACAGTAATACATGGTGTCCTCCTATCCAAAATTCTGTTTTTCCAAGCTATGTTGGAGGTCCAGCTATGGTTCTCTGTAATGTTGGAGGCCCAGCTGTGGATCTCTGTAAGGCAGCAAAACTTATTTTAGGGAAGCAAAAGTTTTTTGTCACTGAACCTAAACTACAAAATGAATCTCCACAGAAATGGAGCTCTAACATTTTTATTCTGCCATCTCACTTGCAAACACATGGTTTCTGCTGTGTGTGCTGCATCCTAGGCAGAGAAGAGAACAATGTGTATCCTGTGCTAATGTTCATCACTCACTGCTTTTCTGGAAAGGGGTCAAAAGAATTGAATTTGTTCTAAAACCTGCATACACAATGGGGACTAATATAAACTATGAGAATGTAAAGTCTGGACTGGTGCCATGTTGTAGACATTTAAGATGAAAGGAGATACCAGGTGGGGAGAAATGGCATTGAAAGCTTTGAGGAACCTGTGGTGGCAGATGAAAATTAGGTAGCTGAGGCTTTTACACACTCCAGCTGTTGGCTCTACCCTTAAGGTTTCTAATCTGCATGAGGTTCAGCTCCTGAACTCTTAACTTTGTGTGGTGTAAGTTGAACTGAAACTGGATCCACTTAGCTTTTTTGCCCAGCTTTTTGAAGCTAGTGGTGGTCCAGGAGCTGCCTGAGAAAAAGTTGTGACATCCTTTTTTGTAGGAGATCAGGGCAGATGGCTGGGGAAGGTAGCTGGGAAAGAATGCCTAATCTTTATCTGCCGCTACTCTTGAAGTCCTAAATGTAACCCTCCTTTAAAGAGAAATTTTGGCTTTTAGCTGATACCACTTAACTTACCAGACGTCCATACTCTTGAAGTTCTTAGATGCTAGAGTTGGGCTCTGTGAAGTCTTTTTCTCGCTTGGTGGGGGGGAAGCTTTATGTATTGTCCAATTTAAGACAAGGGAAGGCATTAGAGGTGCAGATTTCAACCGCACTTTTCCTTCTGAGGGGGGAAATGTACTTTGAAAGAGCACTGCTGACTTTGTAGCTTCATTGTGACCATAAGTATTCCACAGAATATTTAAATTGTGTTTGGTCTTTACATCTGCAAGCAGTCTTAGTTTTTCTTTGTTTGTTAACTGAGAGGTTTTAGCAAACTTGCAATGGTCAGGTGAAGTAAACCAAACCATTCAGTTGCGTCCACTTGGTGTCAGTTATGGAAATCTATGAGGGAGTTGGGGCTCTTCAGCCTGGAGAAGAGAAGGCTTCGAGGGGACCTGATAGTAGCCTTCCAGTATCTGAAGGGGGCCTACAGGAAGGCTGGGGAAGGATTATTTACAAGGTCCTGCAATGACAGGACAAGGGGCAATGGGCTTAAACTGGCAGAGGGGAGATTTAGACTAGATGTTAGGAAGAAGTTCTTTACAGTAAGGGTGGTGAGGCACTGGAACAGCTTGCCCAGGGAGGTTGTGGATGCTCCCTCCCTGGATGTGTTCAAGGCCAGATTGGATGAGGCCTTGAGTAACCTGTCCTAGTGGGAGATGTCCCTGCCTATGGCAGGGGGTTGGAACTAGATGATCCTTGAGGTCCCTTCCAACCTTACCATTCTATGATTCTATGATTCTATGATCTTAACTCCTCGTTTTCAGCAGGTAGTCATAGACACAAATGTGACTGTTGCTGGTACTGCTTATTTTGAGACACAAAAGATTAAGTAGAACTGTCTTCAGAGTAAGACTGCTAACACTGGACTGTTTTGAAGCCCTTCCCTTGCTTCTATGTATTTTAAATGAGAAAGGGAAATTGCTTCCCAGTACTCCTCAGGGGTGTTTTAGACAGTTGACAAGTTGGAATCGAAGACTATAGTTCATGCTTTACTCAGAGTTTAAATATCTTAAAATTCCCAAACTACAAAGTTAGTAAAAGAATCCACCTTTATAATTCCCCTCCCACTAACATGGACTGTAGTTTTTCAGTGCTGAAATACTGAGCTTCTCTAACTTCTGAGGAGGGGTCTTGGTCTGCTGAGGTTGGAAGCCTGATAGAGGAACCCTAGGCAGGACTCCTAAAAGGGGCAAGTTAGAACAAATCACTCAAGTTCTCAGAAGGTCATTGAGTGGTTGGTTGGGATGGTTTCTTTTTCCTCTCCCCTATCACTTCAGGGCAGTTGAATCAATGATTTATGGTGTGGTTGGCATTGTTAGTAAATGACTCCGCTTTGTGTTGATGAACTGTGGGAAGGGAGTTAGGTAGCAGGTGTCAGTTTCATCTGTTGGCTTGCAGAAAATCTTGCTTGTGCATAAGAAAAGCTCTTGATGCTGAATAATCTGGTACTGAGTAATAGATCTGAAATCTCTGCAAGAGAAATGAGTTGTTGGTGTTTATATTTCCAATGTGAAGGTAAAAGAACACAGTTTCAGTACTAATTCAAATTTTCTTTTCTTTTTTTCCCTTTCAGAAAACGATAGCTAAAATTGCAACATGCTTGGAACTGAGAAGTGCAGCATTACAGGTATAGCTCTTCTCCTCTGTGTCATTGTACTTTAGTGATAGGTAACCTCAGTGCTTTTTAAAGGTAGTTTGGTGTCTTCAGAGATTGTCAAAACTTCTGAAAACAGAGGCAACAAGCCCTTGACATTTACACTTTCCAGTTTATCAGAGTGATGCCCCAAGTGGCTGTTTCAAAATACTTTAAAGTGCTTATGTGACCATATATTAGGGTTTCTACAAAAATTTAGCTGCAGGGTTTGTCTCTTTCATTCTTGGCTTCATTTTTTCTCCTTCAAATCTGATTAGTTTGTCTTGCTTACCTATGTGCAAAGGCATAAAGATCCTCATACTGACCCTTGCACTAATTCTGCAGCTTCACAAATGATCCTAAAGACGACTGTAGAATAAAAATGGTTTCAGAAATAGTCATGGAAACAGGCAGTGCTGTAGGGAAATGTGTGAAAATGATGGTTTAGAAGCTATTTTTTTTTTCTGGACTGAAAGTAGATACTATGGAAGTTAATTTGGTTTTCTCTCAGCGCAATCTTATCTCCAAAACAGAAAAGGAAATGAGAGAAATTTTCAAGAGAGTGTGGATGGGGGAGAGATGAATTATCTGAAGCAAAGTTTGGATTACTGGATTACCTCTTTATCAACAAAGAGTGATGACAGGCAAATTCTGCATCAAGTTACAGCAGTGCCCTTAAATACTTCATGTTGCTTTAGAAGGTGCAGCAGCTCCATTGAGAGGCTGGGATTTTAAACTGTATGGTGGAGCTGAATTTATGAGGTGGGGGCTGACCAGTCTCACATGTTTGAAGAATTATTTGGTTAGCTCTACCTGTCTTTCTATTTTGGTCTAACCCAAGGTGTTTAAACAGCATCTCACTTGTTCTGAGTCACTTTGTGACAAGGGCAGGCGTCTTCTGCTGTGGGATAGATTCATGGGTGACATCTCAGAGCAACAGCAGAACATGAAGCAATGTCAGCACCTGCCAGATTGAAGAGATGAAGTGTTGCAAGAACAACCTTCCTTCCTTGTGGTTCCTCAGCAGTAACTCAAGGACTTCGTAACCCTGTGTGAGGGTATTAGAGCTTCCCATCCACTTAATTTTGTGGAGTGTGTTGCTTGCTGCAACTTTAGAATCATGGAATTGTTTTGGTTGGAAAAGAATTAAAAGAGCATAGTCTGACTGTCAGCCTAAGACAACCAAGGCCATTAAACCATGCACTTTTATGCCCCAAAGTGCCATGTCCACATTTCCTGAATGCCTCCAGGAATAGTGACTCTGCCACCTTCCTGAACAACCTATTCCAATGCCTGATCACTCTTCCAGTAAAGAAACCTTTCCTAATATTCATTCTAAACCTCCCCTGCCACAGTTTCAAGCCATTTCCTCTCATTCTATTGTCTGATACTACAGAGAAGAGGCTGACCCTCACCTCACCCCAATCTCCTTTCAGGGAGTTATAGAGAGCAATGAGGTCTCCCCTCAGATCCTTCTCACCAGGCTAAACAACTCCAGTTCCCTCAGCTGCTCCTCCTAAGCCTTGTTCTGGAGACTCTTCACCAGCTTTGCTGCCCTTAAAGCCTTTTGTGGCTATTAGCAGAGATTAAAGCAGATAATGAATGTGGTCCCTGTTGGCATTTTGTCAAAATCAGGGGGAAAAAAAACCCAAACTTTGTCAGGCCTTAAAGAAATATTGGGGGGAAAAAAGGAGTAATCTGAATAGATGCCAAAAGGGCAGTGGCAAAATAGGCAAGACCAGATTCTCTGTCTAAAAGAAAGTGCCTAGTGTCAATCCTTTCATGCACCAGTTTTCTTATGCCAGTTAGGCCACTTGTCTCCTCAGAATAGGCCAGTTCTACAAACTTTCTCATTGAGTAAGTCAGGCAGGCTTACTGGGAAGCAAATGTGCCACAGACAGGTGGGGAGCTGGAGAAAGAGATTGGAATCCCTCTGCCATTTGCAGCCAGCTCTTAGTGGAGTGTTGTGCCAAGCTCACCCTGTGTCCTGTAATTTCTGCCAGGGTTACAATGTTGGATGTGTCTCTTGACCTGTGAATGCTGCTATTGGAGCATCACTCTGCATTGCAGTTTTGCAGCTGATCTTGCTTCATAACAGCTTGACTGGGAAAGAATTAAAATGAATCCCTCTGTCTTAGTGTTCCTGTATGTACTAAGTATGAAAGAGCAACTATTTGCTTAAAAAAAAAAATTCTCTTGCATTTAGAGCTTGGAGCATAATGGTAAATGATGGAGTTTTTTTCCTCGATAAATGAGCAGTAATGTACTTTGTGCTTCACCTGTGATTCCAGCCTCTGTTGGGGAGATTTTGTTTGAGGTTTTTTTGAAGTAATCTTCAATAAAAGAAGCAACTTGTATGTTTGTTCTAAGTTATGGTAGCTCCTTCTGAGGAGAAGGTGCATACTGAGATCTAACTCTTCTTTGTCATGTCCTAGTCCACCCAAGCACAGGATGAATTTAAGCTTGAGGATCTGAAGAAGTTGGAACCAAGTAAGTAGTGTCTTTATTTTGAGTGCCATTTATCATTACAGTGGAAAAATGTGACAGCAGCATCAACACTGGCTGACCACTGTGTGATTGGACAGCAATGCTGGGGTTGGGTGATTCTACCAAATATCTCTTATCACATAGACAAAACCTGACCCGTCTTAAGGAATGGAACATGGGTACCTTCACAGTATAGTAGTCCTAATGGTTCAGATAATGTATTCAACTTTATTTTCAAATAAGTAATTCTCTGGGTGCTGCTCATTTTTTGCCCAAAGTAGTAATTCCAGCTATCAGTTGTACAGTTTATCATCAACTGGCAAATTTACCTGCACATTTCTTACTTGAACTGAATGTCAACTCTTTGTGGGCTTCCTCCTTGCAGCCTGAAATTTATTTCTTTGACAGTATTTAACTTGTCTTTGTGGTAGCCAACCACCTGTCACCTACCACTGTAATGCTACTAGACAAACAAAGTTAAGAGTCAAAGTGAGGATTTGAGTCAGTCCTTTGAAGAGTTTTGTGTGATGTTGTTTTTTCCCCAACTGAAACTGGGTCAGTTTTCCATATGTCCATCCAGTAATAACGTTGTGATGTAGGAAGTATCTATTTACTTGCTGCATTTCCCTTTCTGTAACACTGGCAGCTTTATTCTCAAAGCATCCTTATGATCAAATCTTCCACCTCTAAGCAATATTAACCCAGCATGCTGACACTTCTGCAGTTCTTAGGGAACAGGAGAGGTGGAAGAGCTTCTTTCATGCTGGCAAAAGCTGGATTCATTTTGCTTCTGTCACAGTTGTGTGATTAAGAAGTATGTTGGGCTTTAACATGATGGGTGGGCAAGTATTTCCAATTCATGAATAAACTGAGCTTGCAAGTAACCAGCACAGGATCCTACAGGGAAGCTTTTGATGAAGCAGGGCATTGAAATGAGCTTTCTGATGTCATTACCAGAACAGAGTCAACCTGCTTCTGAACTGTTCCCTGAAATGACAGAACGATGATACGTTAGAAGGTTGTGAGGTGTGGGGAGGCGAGAAGTCAGGAAGGATTCTAACTGTGTGTTGGAAACATCAGGTCTTTCTCAATCTGCATTTTGCATGTCTGGCCTCTGCATCCTCTGCTTTGGGATTATTTTGTATAGATCCTCCTCTCCATGAAGTCTTTTAAATGTTGTAATCATGTAATAACTGCTAATTTTGGACTCCGTTGTGCAAGTGCCCAATGAGTGACTGGATGATGGAGGAGGGAGAGGAATCGTGTTTTAATTGATCAAGCTGTCCTACAAGTCAAAAGAAGTCAATGTTGATGGGTTTAGTGAGAACTTGCGTTCTGCCCATCACAGAATTACTGAGGCTGGAACAGACCTGAGATGAAGTCAAGTGTGGTGGTTGGGGAGTTCCCCCCTTCCCCCCAGACTTGGCATCACCAAGGCTAGCTCAAGCAGCTGGAAGGTAAAATGAAGCTATAGTTACAACACGTATTTACAGGCATATGTACACAATGTTTGCAGATAATTACAATTGTGTACAGGTTAGAAATACATAAATTTGAACCTTCTTCTGAACAGCCGGACTGCCCAGGAGGGTTCCCAACCAACCCCCTTCCTCTTTCCCACCCCTCCTTATCTCAGAAGTAACCAAAATCAATCCTTCTCGAAAGCTTACATGATTAATGTGCAGATAAGCAGGGATGAGATGACGAAGCCCATAAGGGGTTAGAAGGAAATGATTAGATGGAGTTACACAGGTTTCAGTCAAGAGTTAAGGCAAACCACAGCCAGAGCACAGACCAAAGAGAGAGACTTTGTTGTTGTTATTACTCTTTATATTGCTCAGCAAAACCAGTGTGGGATACAGACATCACTGTTGTTTTCTTTTGGCAGCCAATGATCTAATTTCTCTCACTAAACTATTCCAATTAGCCTCAAACGGGCACATGCAGCCTATGCCCTCACACCACCACATCAACTAGACCATATCACTGAGTGCCACATGCAGTATTTCCTTAAATGCCTTCAGGGATGATGACTCTTCCCCCTTCCTGGGCCAGTCCATTCCAGTGTCTAATTAACCTTTCCATAGGGAAATGCTTCCTAACATCAAACCCAAACCTCCCTGGCACAGCTTCAGGCCATGCCCTCTGGTCTTGTCACAAGTTGCCTGAGAGAAGAGCTTGACCCCACCTTACTACAACTTCCCATCAGGTAGTTGTAGAGTGTGGTAAGGTGTTGTGATGGTTTGGGAGTTCCCTGCCCCCNACCTTCTCCCCACCCCTATACCTTACCCCAAGGTTTGCCTTGCATGCAGGGTGAGTTTGGAGGATCGGCCAGGGGGGTAGAAGCAGAGTGGTTAGTGAGGTTACTCAGCAGAGAGGAGGAGGCTGGAAGCTAGACAGCCTGAGAGTGTCTGCAAGCCCTAGTGTCTGTGTTATCTATGTTTTGAGTACTTGATCTTAAACGTCTCAGCAAGTCTATGAGTGAAGTAGTCATCACCATTGTTTCCTTTTTCACAGCCTATAATATAATTTTCTCCATTAAAATATTAGTTAACCTCAAAGCAGTGCAGGTGTCGTATGTCATCTCCCCCTCCCCACCCCTACCGAGTCTCCTTCAGGCTTGAAATGCCTCCTCCTTTTGTTAGAAGTCAGTGTTTCAAACAGTGCAGTGGTTCTATTGTTTAGCTTGCCCTCCATCAGATAACTGATTTTTAGCCCTCCAAAACATTGTTCATCAGTGTGAAGCACATTCAACCCATGCCTCACACAACAAGCAACTATATTAAAACTGAGGAAGAGTATGTGACCACCAGTTTTTGAAGACACTGAGTTATTTTTCCTTGGAGGGGAACAGATGCTTCTACAGTAACAATGGAACATTGATGTTCTTGATACCGTTGTCCAACTTGGATTGTTCTGGCCTCCTTCTCTCTGAATTGTGCCTCTGTTTTGTGGTTTATATCTTGAACAGAGTAAATTCTAATCAGGCAAACACCACTCATTTCATGAAACACACCATGAAGTGTTTTTAGTTTGTGTGTTGTCAATTTTCTCTTGCTTTTCACCACAGAAAGAAAAAAAAAAAAGCTGCAAATGCAAAGAAGAGATTCCTTTGTCAAGGAGTCATAGAATGGCTTAGGTTGAAAGAGACCTTAGAGATCATCTGTTCCAACCTTCATGCCATGGGCAGGGATGCCTTTTAACTAGACTTGGCTGCTCAAGGCCTCATCCAGCCTGGCCTTAAATACCCTCAGGGAGGAGGCACCCACAACCTCCCTGGGCAGCCTATTCCAGACTCTCACCACCCTTGTACTGAAGAGCTTCGGCCTAAGATGCAGTGTAAACCTACTCTCCCTCAGCTTAAAACCATTCCCCCTTGTCCTGTGCTAGACACACTTGTGAAAAGTCCCTCTCAAGCCCTCGTGTAGGATGCCTTCAGGTATTGGAAGGCAGCTATAAGATACTCCTGAAGTCCCTTGTTTTCTGGGATGAACAACCCTAGCTCCATCAACTTATCCTCGTAGCAGAATTGCTTTGACCCTTGGATCATCTTTGTGACCCCACCCCCCCCACAC
>VWZE01024848.1:934327-977788 GCA_013396675.1 Eubucco bourcierii
CCCCCCCCCCCCCCCTTTTTAGGATGAATTAAGAACAGCTATTCACACTTTCTAGCTTGTTTTAATTATTTTTGTGTTTGAAACTGTCAACTTGTCTGTGAAATTTGGTTTAGGTGTTGTTATAACAGATAGGATTCTTAGATTTAACTTTCTTTATCCCCTTGTGCTGTTGAGTAAGAAAACTAACTTACGTTTGTGTTTCACACTGCTTGGAAAAACAGTTGGCTGGTTTGGTTTGTTTCTAGGACCTCTCACTTAATCTTCTGTGCTAGAATGATGCTACAGGAAGATTCATGCAAGCAAACAGTTCTCTTGAGGCTGTGCTGTGTGAAATCATTTTGTAACACAATGGATCTCCCACATCCTTTTTTTGTGACAGCTTATACTGGTGTTACGATACACATTATAATGGATAGGCTGTGAGATCCTATGTGATAATCCTAACCACTAAGTGATTAATTTCAGACTCAGTGTCTGTGTATTAGAAGGGAAGGCCATAGTGGGTTGTATTGGGGAGCATAGTAGCTGGGTTGCTTTGTGTTGTTCGGTTAAAGAGACGTAAATCAGTACAGGTCTCATAGGCTGTCGCCAAGAATGGAAGTGGGCAGTGGTCTTTACCAAGTTAGTGTGTACTGGTCTTACGGCCCCTACAGCTCATTTCTTCTGAAATCTTTCAAAAGAGAGCCAGTTGCTGGTGAAATCAATGTGATTTTGCCCAATATCACAAAAAACCCCCAACTTCTACCCAGGAGGCTGCAGAACAATATTTTAAAGCAGTGTAAGTGGGGGCCACAATGCTGGGATCTGCCTTTAGTTAGACTTGTGGAGAGCTTCCTGTGAATCATGTTCGCAGCAGCAGCACTGCAGAGGGGAAGTGCTCTTTCTCCCAGAGGTGATGTGTGTTTGTAACAACAAAACAAGAGTGAAAGAAAGCCCCAAATCAACCCCTTAGAGTTTGGATGCCTTACACAGTGTTGCAAAGGAGATTCCTGTCCATTGTAACCTAAGCCTGAGGCAATCCTATGCACAAATACAGACTGGGCAATGAGTGCATTGAGAGCAGCTCTGTGGAGGAGGACTTGGGGATTTTTGGTAGGTGAAAACTGAATACGAGACATCAATGTGCACTTACAGCCCAGAATGCCAAAAGCATCCTAGGCTGTGTCATGGGAAATGTGGTCAGAAGGTCGAGGAAGGGGATTTTGCTGCTTTACTCTGCTTTGGTGAGGCCCCATCTGGGATACTTTTTTCAGCTCTGGGGCTCCCAGTGTAAGAAAGACCTGGATCTGTGTGATGGTGGTTGGAGGGCTGGAGCATCTCTGAGGTGCACTCACCTGTGTGAACAGGCTGAGGGAGTTGCAATTGTTCAGTCTAGGGAAGAGAAGGTTCTGGGTGGAACTTGTTGAAGCCTTTCAATACTTAAAAGGATTGAACGATGAGGAATGTTGTAACAGGTTGAGACATAATGGACTGGAAAAGGTTGATTTAGGTTTGGTGTAAGGAAAAAATTCTGTGCTGTGAGGTTGATGAGGCTCTGTAACAGGTGGCTCAGAGAGGCTGTGGATGCCCTTTACCTGGAAGTGTTCAGGACTGGTTTGGATGAGGCTTTCAGCAACTTGGTCTAGGGGAAGGTGTCCCTGCCCATGGCAGGGTTCTTGGAACTGGATGATCTTCAAGGTCTCTTCCAACTCAAACCATTCTATGATTTGTGTTGGTTGGTTGAGTGTTGAGTGAGTATGAGTTTTTTTTTTGTTTGTTTGTTTTATTAACATGTGTGTGTTTTGTTGTGTTTGGGGTTTGTTGGTTATGGATTGTTTGGGAGTTGTTTTTTTTTTTTTTATTTTATGATGTGTTTATCTTTGTTTAAATCAACCAAAAGTCTTGTGATAAGTACTAGGAGGATTTTCCTTTTCTTCAAAAGATGATTGTTGCATTGCTGTTTTACTGCTTTGCCCTTTACTAGTGGCTTTGGATAAGTGTCCATTTGTTATCCTGAGGACATTCAAAGGAGCACTTGTGTCAATTGGCCAGTTCCAACTTCACAAAGTTGTTTGCTATCAGTGATGAGACAGAGGCCTCTTAAATACAGATTTCTGTTGAAAAAAGTGAGATACTGTGAATGGTACCTCTGGAAGGCTTCCTGAGCTAAAGGTTCAGCATCAGCTTTGCCACCCGCCCTGCCAGGATGTGTGAAAGCAGAGTACCGCCCCGGGCAGGTCTGGTACCGACGCCTGTGTGTGTGGCTGCTGCTGTGTGGCCGCAGGGTGCGTGCTCAGCTCTGCATCACCATTTCAGGCCCTATGAAAGTGCTTTATTCTTGCGCTTGTATCCGCGGAGCGTTTTGTGCCCTCTAGTGACGGCTGAAATGCAATGCTGGAAGAGTTTTGTTTCAGGGATTGTTGGTTTACATAGTGAAAGAAAGTGGTTACTGGAGAAAGGCAGGAATCTAGTGCTTGCCATCCTTGGGAAGGTGGGAGGAGAATTGCTGTAATTTCTATGGCTTCTGCGTAACGTGTCTATGGTCTGTAAAAATCTCCCTTCACTGACATCTTCCTGCCTGGGCCACTTTCACTTTTTGTCACCAGTATGATGTAGCTCTCCAAAGAGCTGGGGACTTCTGAGAGTGATAAAAATCCCCTTCTTTTCCTGAACCTCTGCTGTGCTGGGTGGTGGCTGGTGTTAATCAACTGCCTTTCCGTTGGGAAGTGGCTGTGGTTCTTGGCCACCGTGTTGAGATCACCATTACTGATGCCTCAGAGCAGATGTTTTTGGGGAGAGAGAGAGGCTTGGCATCAGGTTTGTTTGTCAGATGTCCAATGACAGACCAGTACCTGAAAGGGACCTGCAAGAACTCTGTGAAGGGACTTTTTACAAGGACTTGTTAGTGATAGGACAAGAGGGGAATGGATTGAAGCTTGAGGAGGGTAGACTTAGACTGAATATTGGGAAAAAATTCTTTCCAGTGAAGGTGGTGAGACACTGGAACAGGTTGCCATGGGAGTTTGTGGATGCCCCTTCCCTGATGCTGTTCAAGGCCAGGCTGGATGAGGCACCCAGGTGTAGTGGAAGGTGTTCCCTGTCAGTGGCAAGGGGATTTGAACCAGATGATCCCAAATGCCTTCTAACCCAAACCATGTTATGAATCTCCAAGGTAAGGCAACATAAAACTTTCTATATATTTATATATTGCATCCAACTGGAACTGGGCAGTACCTAACCTCTCAGGTCATGCTATACAAATGAGAAAAATAAAAATCAGAATGAGCAGAGACTGTAAAGACTTTTGGGGTTCTTTATAACTTCCCTGAGGGATTCCTTATTCATTGTAGTCTTCCAATGTTACCTGTTAAGTTCGGGGTGGACCTCATGCTGAGTCATGTGAATATGAGGAATTCATCCTACATTGGCTGAATTGTAATGTGCAGAGGGGCCTGGACATAACTGGTATTTATTTTGTTTGGATACTTCTGTAATCTTAACGTTCTTTTAATACACTTCTGTTCTCATTCAGTAGTTGCCATGGGTTTAGAGAGCTGATAGAGTGAAGCTCTCAAATGAATTGGAGAAAAATCAGAATTCTATTTGCAGAGAGAGTAACAGACAGAAATTACAAAGCAGATACAGAATCCATACGCAAACCCCCTGAATTTTTCCCCAACCTAAACTAAATCTATCATCCCCAGTGCTCCAATCCTCCTCCCCATGCCTCTGCCACCCAAGAGGCCTAAGCACAGCCTCCGCAGGCCCCAAACCAGGCCTATCCTTACCTGTCTGTCCCGATAACGCAGCTCCTGCCTGACACAAGGCTGGAGGGGGAGGAAAGGAGCACAAACTGGCCTTGCCCTGAGCTTATGAAGAGATAGCAGAATGATGGGACTGAATAAAGAGTCCCCAGAGGACTCTTTTTAACCTCATAGTTCCCAACCTGGGACAATAGTCCTAAGAGGAGATTTCCCATGCTTCAAGAGGGTTTTTTGCAAAGTGAGGCTCAGTGAGAGGATTCTGTTTTTCTACCTCCTCTTTTCCTACAGTCTGGGTTACTCATTGTTGTCTAGGAGAGTGCCTCTCCCTGCAGGTGTTCTCTTGTACATTTTTAGGCCCTTTGGCGACGATGAAATGCCTTTGTTTTGCGTGCTCTTGGAAGTTTTACTTTATGTTTACTCATTCATTTGTTACTCATAAATTGTTTTGGACATAGGAGCTAAAATGGTGATTACTGAAACTCCAGTAAGTTTCCGGTACAGATGGTAAAGACATTCTCTGTTGAATGCTGAATTTGTGTCTCTGGAACTGGATGCTGAGATGTTGCACTGTATCTCTTCTGAATTTTGCCAACCTGCACAGACCCCTGAAAGCAGGGAAAAACCCAAACCAATCCACCAGCACCAAACACCTCCACAACATGCAGATGAAGCAGTAGGAAATCTCAGCTAACCTGTGTGTTACCAGCATTCGTAGTCCCCCAGAGCAAGTGTCTGAATGTGCAACCTCTCTGTGTGCCGAAGTGTGTTAGTTCTCTAGAATTAACAAAGGTAATCTCTAGACTGTAGTCTCTTTGCAGCTGATGGCAATAACAGCACTACCCAATAGCCATCAAAGATTGCTATGGTTACCCAGGGCCTGTAGCTTTGTCTCTTGGTGCTTTTGGTTATTGCCATGCTGATCTTTCCTGTCTCCACGTACTTGTGGTGGTCATTATATACTGGAATTGCGGTTGACCTGTCTGAATGTTACAGTGATATGGAATCACATTATGGTTTGGGTTGGAAGGGACCTCCAAAGGTCTAGTCCAACCCCTCTGCAGTGAACAGGGTCACCCTCTATTAAATCGGGTTGCCTGGAATCCTGTTGAGTGTAACCTTAAGTATCTCCAAGGATGGGGCCTCAACCACCCTCCTAGGCAACCTGTTCCAGTGTTCCACCATCTTCATGTTAAAGAACTTCCTTCTAATGTCCACCTAAATCTTCTTTAATTTCAAACCATTTCCTTGTGTCCTATGACTACAGGCCTTTGTAAACAGTCCCTCTCCAACCTTCTTGTAGGCCCCCTTCAGGTACTGAAAGGCTGCTGTTAGGTCTCCCTAGAGTCTTCTTCAAACTCTGGTCAGGACTGTACTGGTGTTTACAGTGAGAGAACAACTGTGTTTTTTGTATGTTCTGATCATTTTTTCAATGTTGCTATTATTTGTGTGTATGAAGATGCTGTGAGATGCAGTAGAATTTGGATCCCTATGTTTTTTCCTTTCTCTGCAGTCTTAAAGAATATCCTCACTTACAATAAGGAGTTCCCCTTTGATGTACAACCTGTCCCACTCAGGTAAGAGAGACAGCTGAGTCACTTCATCTATAAAATCATAGAATGCATGGGCTTGGAAAGATCCTTTAAAAGTTGTTTAGTCCGACCCCGCTGAAGTAAAACAGGGAATATGAAAGATCTAATTGGAGCTGATAATTTCATTAAAAATTAACTCAATCAGAACATATTTGTCTAGATGAAAAATGTTAAGCACAACGATGCTGGTGAGCCAGTCATGCCACAGCAGAACACCACAGATGCCTGGGGAAGGCGATGAGGGTTATGTCTCACCACTATCTCTCCTGCTCCTTTTGCTTCTTTCTGGGAGTGGAGAGATGGCTCAGACATGACTGGCTAACATCTGAGAAAGGACACAGTGGGAAAGAGACAGAAAAAGCATCACTGTGTATTCCACAAGTGGAACAAATCTAGTTTCGTGTGACATAACTTTATGCTCATTCTAGAGATGTCATTAGCATGTGCTGTTGTGACAACATTAAAGTGACATGCCTCCTGTCACTAAGAGAGTGCAATAATGAAAGGGGATGACTGAAAACTTTGGAATGGCAAGAAAAAGGAAGGTGGAAGACAGTGGCTGACCATTCTGTATGCATAAATCATTGATTAACAGACAATGTTCTGATTGATTTAAATACCAGATTTTTGAAATGTGAGTTAGCACTTGTGGTCAGTCTGAGACTGGTTTGTAGATAAGGCATTTGAAAGGGAGTGTAGTCTGGGACCTGGAGTACTCCTCAAACACTAGGTACTAAATACTTGCTGTACTGCTTTGGGTAAACTGCTTAATAAGAGAACTTTTGAGTTCTAGTTGTCTAGGTGTCACTAAAAAATGAATTCTGTTAAAATTGGAGCTTGATACATCCTTGCAGCTCTCTGAAAGTGCCACTATTGTCTCCTGCTTTTAGGCTCTGTTTTCTATTGGCCTGAGCTCCTGCAATGTCTGTCAGAGTCTGTAGCTACAGGTAGTAGTTATTAGGAAGTATGAAGTGGCTTTGAGGCATGTTGACCCTGTACTCCAGATGATGACTTGCAAGTTGAAAGCCAGTTGATGAATGATTTTTTTTTGCCTCATTCTTCTTTCTCATGTTTTACAGGAAGATTTTAGCACCTGGAGAAGAGGAACACTTGGAGTTTGAGGAGGATGATGAGGAAGGAGGAGCTGGAGCAGGGTCTCCAGACTCTTTTCCTGCTAGAGTTCCAGGTAGGGACACTAGCCTTGCCATGCCAGCCTATGCAGCTTGTGTGATTTCTGCCTCTGAGAAGCCCCTTCTCCTGTGATTTGAAAAGTTTGGGTGGGGAGCAACAGGGTAGTGCAAACTCTGATGCTGTACTAGAGAACCAAAAGGGTGACCAGTGACTGTTTTTTTGTCAGAGTACAATATCTTATTACAAAAGAGTTGTGTAGATAACCTGTGAGGATGTTACTACCTACCTCAAATAATTAACCTTTATTTCTTGTTCAAACTCAGGAGTTTCATTCCATGCACTTTCTTTACTACCTGAAGTGTTTCAAACACATGCATAAGTAAATTTGTGGCAATGTTTCTTCTGCAGGGAGCATAACATCCTCCTAGAGATGTGATAAGTTGCTACTGCTGCCTGTTGTATTGCATTGTCTGGTGAGACAATGGCTTAGACTCAAGTCCAGCTGTGAGAGGATAAAGAAGGAGTAGCTTTGGTTTTGATAGGTGGAGTCCCTGTCTTATGTGAAAGCACTTGTAGAACTGGATGTACCTACTGTGAAGGTTTGGGAGTTCCCCCACCCCCACACTTTGTAAAATGACCCAGACTAGCACTCAGTCGGCTGGAAGTTAAGTGATGAAGCTCTATTTACAGCTTTGCACAATGTACAGCAGATATTTACACTATATACAGAATATTTACAGAAATATACAAGTAAAATGTAATACAGCAACACAACTCCCCTCCCAGAAATCAGAGACCCCAGGAGGGGCTCCCAACCACCCTTCGACCTTCTCCCCACCCCTGTACCTTTCCCCAAGGTTTGCCTTATGTGTAAGGTAAATTAGGAGGATCAGCCAGGGGGGTTAGAAGAAAAGTGGTTAGTGAGGATTAATCAGCAGAGGAGCCAGAGCCCGGAAGCTGCTAGATCCCACCAGCAGCTCCTGTTCCAGCAAGAGCCAGAGAGAGACTGACTTATCTGTTGTTTTGGTTAGTGTTCCCAAACAATTCTCCAGCAAGCGTATGAGTGAAGTAGACATCATGATGTTTTCCTTTCACAGCCTATAGTGTAATTTTCTCTATTAAAATATTCTAATTAGCCTCAAACCAGCACACCTACAGATCCCAAACAGCACTACTGGTGATGTCATCATGTTACTATTCACTGGGTAAAGGAGTAGGATGCTCCAACAGAGGATCTTTTGGTTCCTGGTGTGATTTCTTTGTGGAAGATGTAAGTTCCCAGTTTCTGAGCAGGTTGGCGCACTTGGTATTTCAGGAAGGAAGTGGCAACCAGGGATACTAGTCCTGGAGTTATGGCCAAAAGAGTTGGGGCATTACATTGCTTATGCCTGAAGGAAAGGGATCTCTGCCCTTAGCTCTGCCTAGTGCATGCTCCTGCATGCAATCCCTGCAGGCTATACTGGTGTAGATAGTCACAGTCTGCAGCTGTTTATGCTAAACTCACAAACACTGTACTATGTTGTGGTTTTTTATTGCTGATGTTTACTGTCTGGATCCTTGTTACTCACTGTGGTGAATCCATTTGTGAAGATGCATTCTGTTTGTTCAAAGTACAGCAGGGAGACCTGGAGTAGTTCTTGGTATGATGGTGAATCAGTAAGACCAAGGCCATAAACATAGTGCTAAGTGGTGCCTCTGCAGCCCATCAGAGCTGTGTGCATGTAGTGCACTTAAGTTATGTATGTGCTTAAGAAAGAATCCTGATGACAAACAGCTGGAATTTACAGTTAAATCACTTCTAAGGAAGAGGAAAATGTGAAAGTTTGGGGCATATACTTTCTTACAGAGTTATTCCTCAGTAAGACCGTGCTTTTAAGAGGAGGTGAGAGCCACTTCCTTGATTTTATTTTTTCTGCAATCAGTTAAACTTCCCCACAGCTACAATAATCTAAACTCCCAAGGTGGTTTTGTACTACTGGAAGGCATATTTTGTTTCCCCATGGAGTGTAAATTAGCGTGATTTGTCTTGCTTGGAGGTTGGTCTGGTGATCTTTCTCTGGGCTATGAGGCTTAAATGAAAAGAGTTTGCAGCCTTCTTGAGTGTGCATCATAAGTCAAATGGATTTTCCATATTGAATTGATAGTACTGTGTTGCCCTCTTTCTTCTGTATGCCTTTAATCCTTAGTGCTTAACTGTATAGTCTAACTGATCATGGTCTTGTCTTCTACATGCATGGCTTCATCGTTATCACATTGCACCATTCATCTAATCCAGGAGCCAATGAAGGTATGAGAACCTTTAAGTATATACTGTTATTTCTTTGATCATATTCACGTGACTCTGATGTTCTTCATTCAGCTCTGAGTTTCAGTCCTCAAAATACAATCTCTGGTAACAATCATATCCCTGGGCATCACCGTGTTGGTCTTCATTGACCTTCAGTACCCGAAAAATAGAAGGTTGTATTTGGTGATGTACCTTAGATAGCACAGCAGAACTTCCAAAGGGACCTGGACAGGCTGGAGAGGTGGGCCCAGGCCAACCTCTTGACTTTCAACAAGGCCAAGTGTAAGGTCCTGCACCTGGGTAGGCACAGTCCCAAGCACAAATACAGGCTGGGTGGTGAATGGCTGGAGAGCAACCCTGAGGAAAAGGACCTTGGAGTCTGGGTTGATGAAAAGTTCAACATGAGCCTGCAGTATGCACATGCAGCCCAGACAGCAACCGAGTCCTAGGCTGCATCAAGAGAAGCGTGGCCAGCAGGGCAAGGGAGGGGTTTCTGCCCCTTTACTCTGCTCTTGTCAGACCCCACCTGGAGTCCTGTGTGCAGTTCTGTAGCCCCCAGTACAGGAAGGACATGGAAGTGTTGGAGCGGGTCCAGAGGAGGCCACAAAGATGCTCAGAGGGCTGGAGCAGCTCTGCTATGAGGACAGGCNAGGAAGGTCTTTCTAGTGAGGGTGGTGAGGCGCTGGCACAGGTTGCCCAGGGAGGTTGTGGCTGCTCCCTCCCTGGAGGTGTTGAAGGCCAGGTTGGACGAGGCCTTGAGTAACCTGTACTAGTGGGAGATGTCCCTGCCTATGGCAGGGGGTTGGAACTAGATGATCCTTGAGGTCCCTTCCAACCTTCCCATTCTATGAACTTCTACAAAGCTAGTGAGGACATTGTGACTTGTAGTGTAGCCATAGGCAGGTGTAGCTAGATTTTCTTCAGTGGAATACAGATTTTATGGAGAAAACTTATTGAAAAAGTACTTCTGTAGTTAGACTTCTCTGCTGCATGGAGCTGAACTGACCAGTGGCTCACTGCCTCTAACACCAAAAGTTTCCTGCCTTTCTCCTGGTCATATACTACTTTTATTCCAGTGGTGTGTTGGCAATAAGTTCTTCTATGAACCATTTCCACTTGTGAACCCAGCTGGAGATTTGTCACTTTCCCCTTCCTCTGAACTGCAGTTTGGGAATGGACAGACTGAATGACTGTGTCGTGGTAGCAGTAAGCTGTTGGGTTGGCTTACCTTTGTATGTCTGAATTGTGCTTGTAGGAGGACACTTCTTTTACTTGTAGATGCTCCCTTACCCTCTGGCAAGGGTGCCCTGTGGTTGTGTCTGAAATGACTGGCAGTTTTCCCATGAAAAAACCTCAGCGTGAGCCTGCTGAAGGCTGACAGGCCCAGTCCAGGCTGCCAGTCCAAGCTGTGGCTGTGGACTGGCAGTGTGATGTTCAGCCCCAGCCAAGTTACACCATAGTGATGTTTCTGTCAGCTGGTGGCTTCTCTGTGAAATGACTACAGAAGCTTCAGTGAGAGACCTCCTTGGATGGTTCTGGCTCACACTAAACAGGTTACAGTCAGCTGCTTTTGTCAACTGGCTTGGCTGTTCCTCCTGCTGAGTCAGAAAGGAAAGAGTGTTCCTTGGAGCCCATGTACCCTACTTACTTGCTGACTTCTCTGTCTCTGGACGTCTGCAATTTCTTGCATTCTGGAAAGCATTTCCCAAGAAGAGAATAGCTCATCTTGGAGATCTGCTTTCCTTTTGAGTATGCTCTCACTTAGTCCTTCTGACTGATGGACTAAGGTGTTGGAGTTGTTCTTTGCTTTTGAGCACCATGCTGCTTTGGCAGGGAACTGAAAGGTGGCAGAGCTAAGATTTTGTGCCAAGGAGAAGGCAGGCATGCTTCTGCCATAGTTTAGATCAAAATAAGAACTCTGGATGTCTGCTCAAGAGGGACAGCAAGGTTATATAGAGCATGTATGCCACTCTGCAGAAATCAGTGCTCTCTAAGCCTACTTTTTAACATTTCTCACATCACAGTCAGGAGCCTGTCCTGTTAGCACAGAATGATGGCTTGAGTTCTGCTGTGGTATGTTGTCAAGTGTCTGCACATGTGGCACATGGGAGGCCATGAGTCTGCTAGCAGCCAGGACAGGGAATACAGAAGCATAGTGCATCATAGATGTGAATTCCAGTCTTGCTGATGATCCTGAAATAGGGACTGGGTGTGGGAATACTCATGAAATCTTGCTAGAGCTGTGGCTCTAGCTCTAACAGCACAGTGTATGGTTGCCTCTTGCAAAACCAGTCTCTCTAACAGAAGAAAACCATCCTGGTTCTCCAGCTCCTCAAGCAGATCAAGGGGAAAAACGTATTGAGGAAAACCTCTGTTGGACTTGTGCAAGGAAACGGTTACTTGGTTTAGACCTTGAGCCTTGGAACAACATTTTCTTTATTTAAATTGGAAAATCAGAACTTTAAATCAAACCTGCCCCCAGGTCTAAGCATTTTCTGTCTTGATGCTTAGTCGCCTAATACTGGAAAGAGGCTTAAAGCCTGCAAGTTTTCACTAAAATCAGCATGAGGAAGCCTACTCATGCAGCTCAGACAGCAACTGAGTCCTGGGCTGCATCAGGAGCAGGATGGCCAGCAGGGCAAGGGAGGGGATTCTGCCCCTTTGCTCTGCTCTCCTCAGACCCCACCTGGAGTACTGTGTAAAGCTCTGGAGCCCCCAGCACAGGAAGGACGTGGAACTGTTGGAGAGAGTCCAGAGGAGGCCACAAAAATGCTCAGAGGGTTGGAGCAGCTCTGCTATGAAGACAGGCTGAGAGAGTTGGGACTCTGCAGCCTGGAGAAGAGAAGGCTTTGAGGAGACCTTCCAGTATCTGAAGGGGGCCTACAGGAAGGCTGGGGAAGGATTATTTACAAGGCTTTGCAATGCCAGGACAAGAGGCAATGGGTTTAAACTGTCAGAGGGGAGATTTAGACTGGATGTTAGGAGGAAGTTGTTTGCAGTGACGGTGGTGAGACACTGGCACAGGTTGCCCAGGGAGGTTGTGGCTGCTCCCATGCTGGAGGTGTTCAAGGCCAGGTTGGAGGAGGCCTTGAGTGAGCTGTGCTAGTGGGAGGTGTCCCTGCGTCTGTCAGGGGGTTGGAACTGCATGATCGTTGAGGTCCCTTCCAGCCTTACCATTCTATTATTCTACTCCATTGTTGGTGACAGAATCCCATGGCTTTTGGTGCTTTTGAACAGTTTGGATTTCTCTTGGATTTCTTGCTGCACTGTCTTCCTCAGCACTGTGAGGACTCATTTATTCACACTGACTGTGAGCTTTTAGTGCTAAATGGTTTTGACGCAGAGCTGGGAACTGCCTCCTTAGTGTGGAAAGGAATTTAGGGGATGGAAACACTACTTATTTCCTTTCCTTTCAAGTAGAGGTTAAGTAGGACTTAGATATGTAAGAATCTCTCTTCTGGTTCCCTGATGTCCACTGGGATTAACAGCGATGCTGTTTTCCTCCCTGTTCTCCCTGTCTAAATGTTCAACATGAAGCCAAGTCATGTTCAGTGGGGTGGGACTCCTGAAAGTATCTGAATGTCTTGCAGCTGCAGATTGAATCCAGCCTTCCAAATTTAATCCTTAAAACTGATATAAAGTGAGTTCCTTGAGTGAGTTACTCTGCATGAGAGCAAGAAAGAACACTTTAAACAAAGCTCTTTTCTGTTCTTAAGGCTTTTTTATTTTTTTCTTTTTTTAGGGATTCAATTCTCTTGAGGCACTTGTGGGTTTTTATTGGTGTGGGCTTTGAAGTCTGTCAAATGGTGTCTGTGCACACAGACTTCCCCATGTGCTGTTGGGATATGAATCTTTGGGCTTTGAACTCCCTGAGGAGATCAACATCTCTGAGAGCTGATGAGGGATAAGCAAGGCCTCTGCTGCAAGGTGACCCAAGGAATGAATAATGTGCTTTACTTCTTCCAGGTACTTTATTACCCAGATTGCCATCTGAACCCGGGATGACATTACTCACCATCACCATAGAGAAAATTGGTCTGAAAGATGCTGGGCAGTGCATTGATCCTTACATCACAGTCAGTGTAAAGGGTAATGGTTTCTCTTCCTGGCTCCTCATTGCTAATTTGGGGAGAGAGAGTGTTCTCTGAAAACTCTATTGATTCTTTTTTCCAACCTGCTGGCTAAAAATGCTTGTTGCTACTTGCATTTCCTGTGGTGGACTTAGGGCTTCTGCTTTAATCAAGGCTGGGGAAGTTCTGTATTTGGGAGGTAACTGGGAAGTGAGTCACTGGAGAAGACATGGTGGGAGCTAAGTACCAGTGACTTGAAATATTGCACTTCTCTATTCTAGCTGCTTCAGCTGTAGAGAGTACAGATCTCTATGGACTCCCTAACAGAGCAGTCTTTGGGCTTTCTGGAGATGAGTCCACTGACTCCATTCTTGTCCTGTCACTAAACTGAGGGTTTGCTAAAACAAAGATCATCTTACCAGGGCTTAATGTTTGGAAGAATGGGTATGAAGCTGGGAATTTAAAGCTTGTAAGTTAAATAAAACATGTTTTAGCCTTGGTAGTTGAGTGTTGCTGCCAAAGGCTAGTAGCCTAACAGCCTTACCCTCTGAAAGCCTCCATGGATCTGTGAGAACCTCTTTGCCTGCCAGTCCAGGATTTCTCCTTTTCAGATGGCTTGAGGCAGAGATTTTTGATGTTCAAACTCTGGTGGGACCATCTGCTTCTCCCCTATCTTTCATGTCTTAGCAGGAGGCCCTTGTAGTCAGAATTTCTTACCCTTTATCTGCCCTGCTTGACTTCTGCTTATCTTACAATCTTTTGAAGAATGTGGTTTTTGTTTCTTTGTATTGTTTGTCATACTAAAACTTATAGCTGAGCCAACAGCCTTCAGTGACTTCCAGGTGTGACAGAGCCCTTGTACATGTCCTCCTTAGATGTGCTATTGGATACCTAACACAGAGATGAAATACTTGGTTTTGGGGCAGTATTAGGAGTGGTTCATAAATCTCTTAAATCAAAGAAGCTTTTGCCCTTCTCATGTGTGTGTTGTTGGTTTTTGTGTTTTTCTCTGCAGATTTGAATGGGATAGATCTGACTCCTGTGCAAGATACTCCTGTGGCTTTGAGGAAGGAGGACACATATGTCCATTTTAATGTGCACATTGAGATTCAGAAACACATTGAAAAACTAACAAAAGGTATGTGGTGGCAAAGAGCTGAAACAGGGCCCGGGAGCTTTGCAAGTGTCAGCACTAGGCTGCTCCTCGTCTAACAAATGGGCTGTGCCTGAGCTGCTGCTGCTGCAGGGCTCAAGATCTAGATAAGGATAAAAAAAAGACTTGCATCCTGTGTCCCTCAAATCAGTCATTGTAATGACTTGCAGACAAGAGAGGAATGAAGAGAGAGAAAAGTGCAGCAGTTGCTCTACTACAGAGGTGTTAAGCTGCTTTATCACCTTCATAGTCATTGGGCAAACTGTTACCTGCATATGAATAGTTGAGTGAAGACTACAAGCTCCTGTAAGTGTGGTGATCATTGTAAAAACCTGGTATAGCTTTTGAGTGACAGACATGCTGGAGATGACAGAATCACTGAATGGTAGGGGATGGAAGGGACTCCCAGAAATCGAGTCCAATCTCCCTGCCAAAGCAGGTCACACAGGAGCACATCCAGACAAGCCTTGAAAGTCTCCAGAGAGGGAGACTCCACAATCTCTCTGGACAGCCTGGTCCAGTGCTCTGGCACCATCACAGTAAAGAAATGTTTCCTGAAATTCAAGTGAAACCTCCTGTGTTGTAGTTTATAGCCACTGTCCTACCACTGGGGACCACTAAAAGAGTGGCCCCATTCTCCTTACCTCTACCATACAGAGATTTATAAGCATTGATATGATCCTCTCAGTCTTAAACAGCCCTGGGTCTCTCAGCCTCTCCTTGTAAGAGAGATGTTCCAGTCCTCGAATCGACTTTGTGGTCTTCTGTTGGACTTTCTCCAGTGGTTCCTGGTCTCTAGAACTGGGGAACTCATAAATGGACACAATATTCCAGATGTAATCTCACTAGGGCAAAGTAGAAGAGGAGGAAAACCTCCCTTGACTTGCTGGCCACACTTCTGAACACACCACAGGAGACCTCGTGGCCTTGTTGGCCACAAGAGCACACTGCTGGCTCATGGTGAGCTTGTTGGCCACTAGAACTCCCTCACAGGCCCTTCTCCACTCAGCTGCTTGCCAGCAGGTGGTCTCCTAGTCTGTACTGGTGCATGGGGCTATTTCTCCCCAAGTGCAGGACTCTGTACAGTTGAACTTCATGGTGTTCACCCTTGCCCAGCTCTCTTTCCCATCCAGTCTCACTGAGTGGGAGCGCAGCTTTCTGGTGTGTCAGCCTCTCCTCCCAGTTTTGTATCTTCAGCAAACTTGCAGAGGGGGCACTCAGTCCCTCACCCAGGTCACTGATGAGCATGACTAGGCCCAGTACTGACCCCTGGGAACATCAGTAGCTGCAGACCTCCAGCTGAAGCGTACTGCTGATCACAAGCCTCTGAGCTCTGTTTTTCAGCCAGTTCTCAATCCATGTCACTGCTTATCTAACCCACACTACCAGAGCTTGCTACCAGAATGTGATGGAGAAAATCCCCCCCGAAGTCTGTAGAGCATCTTAATGGCAGAGAAGTTTTCAGATAACTGCTGGCTGTCATTGCTAACATTTCTGCTAAACCATTTTCCACTCTAGGTGCAGCTATTTTCTTTGAATTCAAACACTACAAGCCTAAGAAGAGGTTTACTAGCACCAAGTGCTTTGCTTTCATGGAGATGGATGAAATTAAACCTGGGGCAATTGTCATAGAACTGTAAGTGGCTTGCAATTATGTCAGTAGCAGAGGAAATGAACTAGTTCTCAGTGACAATGTGTGGCTTGTTGCATCAAGGAAGGTTCATTTGGCTCATTAGACTGAGTTCCCTAGGGAAAACTCTAAGTAAAGAAGGAAAAATAAAATTATTTTAGGTAAGTGAAATGGCTAGAGAGCCTTCTCAAAACTCTTTCCAAAGAGCCTGATTGTAGCTAGTTTGTAACTAGACTTTGCTTGAAGTTAACAAGTTCTGTATGGGAGACTTGTTAATTTTGACCTTTCTGGACTGTCAGATCAGCTGTATTTTAACAAACAGCCAAAATCAGCTCTCACAAGCTTTTGGTACAAAACTTCTCTAAAGGAAAACCGCTTTGAGACACGGGATACTGGTCTGCAGTTGGATGTTGTGAACATTTCCAAGTGTTGTTGAGTGGTTGTGGGAGAGAGATGAGGCAGCCATGCTGCAGTGGTTATGATGCACACCTACCCTCCCTGTGGGTAGCTCTGAGTGAGGCTTTTGAGGTTTTGTTTTCAGCAAGAGGGTGAACGTTGCAGTTCTGGGCATCTCTAGGAAGAGTGCTCAGTCTGTGCTAGCTGGAGTGTTACTGAAGTACTGAGTAACTGGTAGTCCATTTCCTGCAAGCCAGCGCATAATTTTGGGAATTCTCCTTTCAGAAACCTTGCATGCATTTATGAGTGGAAACTGTTCAAAGAACAATCCAGAGAAAGCAGAGCTTTGACTTCCCTCCTGTCAGTCTGCTCATTATTATTGCCTCCAGTAAGTCTTGTCAGAAGTATTTTAGAGAGAATGGCAGTCAGGACAAGCTTTGCAGTAGGTTTCCATCTTCCTATGCAGCCATTAGCTATCACATGGAGTAACTTGCTGTCTTGTGGTTCCAGGTACAAAAAACCCACTGACTTTAAAAGGAAGAAATTGCAACTGTTGACCAAGAAACCACTTTACCTTCACCTCCATCAAACGCTGCACAAGGAGTGACCCTAGCTGTGAGATTTCTGTGAACTGAACCACCAGTCATGGTAGCTGTGTGTAGTAGCCTTAGCCTTTGAGGGACGGGAGAACACCTGTATTGATGCCAGTAGGTCAGACGGGACCATCGCATGCTGCACAGCACTGCCCCAGGGTCAGAGGCAAGCCTTACTCAAGTGCTAGATTGTTTCAGTACCTTCCAGCTAGAGGTTTTTTTTCTGAGAGCCCTGAAATACATTGACTGCTTTTCCTAATTTTGCTATTCATCACTTTTTTTTTTTCCCTCTGAACTGTTCCTACCCTTTTGCCTCAGGCTTCACCCAAGGTTGGAGACTGCCCGTTTGCCAGACTGTAGCAATAAAGATGTGGCAGGCCTACGAGGTGTTTACGCTTGCTGTGCTATCCTAGTTCCTCTCATCTGCATTTCAGAGTCCTCTCTAGTGGGCTGGGTAGCAGAACACCACGAGAAAGATGAAGTGGGACGGGAAGAAGCTTGAAGAGCTGTAAGTGATTTAAAGAGGGAGAGAGAAGGGGGTGGTATGCTGGGTCAGGTAGGATGGCCACAGAGAGCTCCTCAGTTACCTGCTTTGGTCAGGCCAGGAGGAAGAGTGCAGATGAGAAGAAAATTGAACTATGATTTTAACAGCCTTGCCTGATCCACTTGTTCTGAGTTTTGGACACAATGCCTGTTACAGTCCTGTTATTCCTCAGTAGAGCTCATTTTTCTGTGCCTAGTCCCAGAGTGATTGGCAAGAGTGGGAGGGGGAGGCAGAGAGGCTTCCTCCAGAGCTTCATCCATGTGGTGATGGGTGTTGTGCTATTTTAGTGACAGCAAAGGGGCACACCCCTCAGCATTCAAGCATCAATTTTCCAGAGCTTTTGGTTGAGTAGATCTGGCTAGCAGGTTGGGCCCATCTTTCACATGAAACTGCTGTTCTTAGGGAAACTGATTGTCTGCAGTTCTCTCCATGTTTTGTGCAAGTCTGGAAACTTACTCTAAAAATTACCTTTTTTATGTAAGTAGATAGGATTATCCTTTATTTTCTATATTTTTTATTTGGTGTGTAATAAGCTGCAGGACATTGGCTTATGACACATTTGCATTCATCTTTTGACCTAATAAAGGGACAGAAGTAGAACCCAGTCAAATCTTTCCTATATTTGTGTGGATATTTAATACAATACTTTAAGTTTGATATACTTCTTGCATATCTAAACTAGTGCCTAAATACTCCTCTGCTATGCTAACAAGACCCAGCTCCCAAAATAGTGTCAATATTAGGTTTATTTTAAGCAGTCTGGGTGCAGATGTATCACCAGTTCTTTTTTCTGTCATGTAACCCCAAGATGTTAATTTAGGCTTTAAGGGAATGGGGGTTACTGTTCCTGATGATACTTGTCTGTCCAAAGGCAGGAGTTCAATGGCTTTCCCATACTGGTTAGGATAAAAAGCTATTTTTTTTTAATGTCCTAATCTGCTCACCTTCCCTCTGTTACAGTGCAACTGGAAATGATATTACTTAAGTGTTTCCACATCACTTCCTCAAGTTGCACTACCTGTTGGAAGGAGTGGGGGGGAAAAAAAGTGCAATTGAATTTTCCTGTTTACGGGTCTTTCTGATACCCTAGAGGTATTACATCTGCTGCAGTGAATATCAAGCCCTGACAAGGTATCACTGCAAGTTATGGAAATACCTTGGAATGCAGCCTTCTGGATGCCAGACCAAAAGAGGACACACACACACACACATTCTTAAATCAATCATCCTTTGACCTGTGCCAAAGGATGGAGCAAAGCTTTAGTTTACAGCTGCTAATCAATCCAAGCTGAGTTGATAGTTGTTGTCAGCTGCTGGTGGTCCCTTGTTGGCTTAAGTCTCTGATGTTAAAATCCATAGCACCCAGCACCCTAGCAGCAGCTGCCTTTGATCAGGAGAGGACAGGGTTGGGGCCTTGTGCCAGCTCTGCCATCCTCCATCTGCTGGCATGGGTGGTGTGCCTCACAGCACCCAGGCCCTCTGCCTGGTCCTCTCATCTGGCTTCAAGTTGTTAAAATGCTGGCCAGAGTAGGGGGAGGAGACACCAAACATCCCAGAGCCTGCTGTTTGGGAAGAACCTGAGCTTGGAGAACTGAAGTGTTCCTTACTGTGGATGTCATTGGTCACCACCCAAATGGAACACTTCCATGTCAACTATAGCCCCACTGTGTCAGCTGCTTGACTCCTCCCCAGCCTGTCCACGTCTCTCTGAAGTACAGTGATATGAAATGTCAAAGTCTGAGTATTTTTGGTTAAATATGCAAGTGGAGCTTTGTATTTAAAAAATTGTGAATGTCTGTGGAGTGTGAAATGCCATTTTTGAAGTTGCTTCTCTCCTTTGTTTTTTCTGTGAACTGTCTTTCACTGGACTGCTTCCCCCACCAGAAGCTCAATGTATTGTTTTATGCTTTAGTGATGTTCTGTCTCTGTCTTTCCTCTAAAAGCTAAAGCTTGATGCTTGTACTTTAAGAATGTAACACCTAGAAGGTGAGTTTCCTGGCTGCTTGTCCTCTAGGAGTAAAGCTGTAATGGCCTTGCAGTAGGGTTTTTATTATTCCTAATTTTCCCTTTTTTCTTTCACTTGTGTACAGAGCCCTTTTGAAAAAACCTTTGTCTAGGTAAGGGGCCTGCTGTGCCAAATGCACTGTCCTCAGACCTGTGCTAGCACTTGCACTCAGCTTTCCCACAGCATCTCTGAGTGTAGGTGTGCTTCTAAAACTCCCTGGTGTCTTGTGTCTGCAAAGGGAGTTAAAGCACTACTGGTTTATATGGGATACACACCCCTGCTCTGCATTGAAGTGACAAAGGCTGTCACAACACAGCTTTCTTATTGCTAAGGAAGCTAAATCAGTCTTCAAGGCTACAACACCCAGCTCTTAAACCTTAGTTCATGCTACAAGAAACAGATTATGAAATGTCTTATATTTCAGATTCCCACTGCATTCACCTCCATTTTTAAGCACTGCTCAAAGGTTGCCTTCTGCTGAGGAGGGCTGCATTTTCCCACATCAGCCGCATGATGTGAAGCAAGTGGCAGCTCTGCTGGTTCATCATGAAGGTAATCCAGTCTTGCAAGTTAACCTTCACTTCCTCGTGCTGGCCCTGGCTTTCTCTGCCTTTTCCCAAAGCCCTGTCCTTTCTGAACAAAAGTGACACTGAAGCAAAGCCTTCAGGGTATCACAAAAGGAGTTTTGCTTTTTATTAGACGTCTCCTTTGAGTACAGTATCATTTGTGCTTCTGATCTCTTGACCAGGCCTTTAAAAAAAGAACAAAACAGAAACAAAAAACCCCACTACCTCACAGTCCTCATGTAAACTGCAGCTCAATGATGTGATGGAGAAGGCAGGTAAGATAGCATTTTACTTAAAAATTATTTCCACAGGAAATGATTTGATTTACATTTTTCACGAAATTAGTTCATTCACCAACTGGTTACAGAGGCTACATTGAATTAAAACTAGCCACACAGGTACTTCCTTTCTATTGCACGTTTAGAGAAGGTTCAAGTCCATCCCAAGAAGAAGGTTCTTGCAGCCCAAGAGGAGGGATGAGTTTAAGGTGATCATAAATGCATGTAAGATGTCTGTAGCAATTGGATAAAAATTAATCCTGCATAAGCTGAAATATACTGAAATGAGACAAGTGGCTTCGAGGAGAGAGCCATTTCCTACAATCCTGACCACAGGAAGTGCACTGGGCTCCATTCCCTTGAGCTGCTGACCAGAGGCTGCAGTTAGGGTTTCTGCACTGGTGGCTGTGTGTAGTCCTTTGAGGCTGGTGGCGGAGGGCCTGCGGGGTAGTCCCTAGCTCCTGATGGAGGCAAGTCTCTGTTAGGAGAAGGTTCATAGTCTCTGGCACCAGCTGGAGGTAGCCGTGGGCCTGGAGGATAATCTCTTGGGCCAGGAGGACCTAGGGGTTGAAAAGGAGGGTGCCCACGTCCATAGCCTCTTGGATCAGGTGGAGGTGGTAGTGGGCCAGGAGGCAGATCTCTCATTCCTAAGGGTGGGCCAGGTAAGAAATCTCTTGCTGCTGGAGGTGGCAAGGGAGCACCACGAACTAGAAGGGAAGGAAAACACAGGATGTTAAATGAAATCTTGCTTTAACCTAAGTGGTGAAGATATGTTCTTCATTTTTTTGGAGCAGCCATGGTGTAGGTCACTGTCATGTACAGACCTCTCAGTCCTCAAATTACAGTGACTGAGCTGCTGGTTTCCAGTTTAGATTAAACAAGGGAAAATGCCTCCTAAATAGCTTAGCATGAAAGAGGATTGGAAAATGCCACCCTGTCCAAGCTTACTGAGCAAGACAGCTAGACCCAGGAAGTGGGGGGAAGCATCTGCTATGCTAACAGGTGGCAGATCTTGGTTCTGGGGCAAGCTGATGAGAACCACAGGAGGGCAGGTTCAGCACATGGCAATGCAACTGTACCTAGGGGCACAGGAAGAGGTCGAGGCCCAAAGTGCCCACGGAGAGCAGCTGGCGGTGGACCATAGCGTAGTGGTGGTGGAGGTGGAGGTCCCATTGCTGGGGAGGTCATGATAGGTGTTCCAGGGAAAGAGGGTGGGCCTTTGGGAATAGCATTAGCCTGTGGGAGATAATTTTCAGTGTGTTACTTATTGCATCAGAGAAATACCGACACTGCTGAACATCACAAACATTCACCCAAAGACCAAGAGGTAAAAGAGTAAAAAACAAAACCTCACACCCAAGATGCAACACACCTTCAAAAACAGCTTATGCAGAGAGAAAAGGGAAAAGTTACTGCACTGTCACTCTCCCTTCACCCAGAGCACCACCTGCAGTACCCAGGGCTGAACATACCTTCTGAGATGACAAATTTCCTTCAGCTACAGTTGTACTAAAGAAAAATTCAATCCCTTTGAAAGTGTTGTCAGTGCACATCCCTTTGGTAAAGAGCCTGGCACCCTGAATTACAGATGGAATTGTGCTTGAACACCACAGCTAAGACAGCCTCTGGGGATTAGTGCTGTACAGTCCTTAATCTACAAGATCCTGTCTCCTTAGTTCCATAAGACCCAGACAGCAACTGTTAGAGAGCCCTTGTGAGGCAAAGGTACAAGTCCTTGGTTAGTGTTGCAGTTTGTTATTTAGCAGCTCAGAGCACCCAGTCTGTTACTCATCTCCATCAAAGCAGACTAACACCATGTGCAGCCTCTGAATACTCACTGTAGCTGGTTCAACAGAAGGTGAAGAAGCAGTGGTTACACAAGGGGCCTCAGACTCTTGGGGGAAGGGCTGCTTTGGTTTGGGTGGGGTTTTTTTTGACAGCAAATAAAGATAGTGAGAGGATGTAGACAAGACAGAACACGATACAGTTAAAGAAGCATCAGGAAGTACAGTGAATCATGTACTCTAAATGATTCCTGAAGGTCAGGGTTTTCTCAGCTTACCACTCCATCCACTGCTGTGGAAGGGGAGGAGGTTCTTGGCACAATCAGAGATGCTACAGCAGGCCCAAGGTCTGTGAAGAGAGCCACAAATGCCAAGTCTTACCATGCCTGGGATAAGGAAGATGGCTTTTACACAGCACTTCTGAAGTGAAAGCAAAACTGAGAAGTTGCAGCAGGCTGCAGTCCACATAACTTACCAGGGACAGACATCCTTCCAGGTAACTCTGGGGGCCTTCGTGGAGCAGGGGAACCATCTACCATTGAACCTTGGGGAAAACAAGAACCCCAGAGACTCCATCAACACATGCCTGAGCTATTTCTAGTTTACAAGAGTGACTCACCTGTGTATTATTAAAGCAGGTATCAATACTTAACACTGGCCCTAGAGCCTTAGTATTCCTGGGTTTGTAGCATAGGAGATGGTTATCACAGAAGGAAAATTCACTGCTTACCAAATTCACCTCTTGGGCCCTCCCTTCGAGGAGCAGAAAGGGGCCGAGCAGGAGCTTCTATCATCTGCGTGGGTGATGGATTTCCTCCACTTACAGGTGAGGGGCCAAAAGAGCCATCCCTACTCAAGGGCCCTGTGCCAAGGAGGAAAAAAAACCACTTGATTTATTTTTCTACAATTTATCAAAGCCTTACTTTTTTAGGATTTGCTGACTCAAAGACCAAACATTTGGGAGAAATGGCAGCACTTACCTCGTCGCGGTGGGACTTGACGATTGGGTCTGCCTGGAGTTGGCTTTACAATTAATGGTCTTTGAAGCATAGCAATTTTTTGGTTTACTTCTATTAATCTAATTTAAAAAAAAAAAAAAAGTTTGTTTTTTTTTCTTTTACTCCTTCATATAATACATGTCAGTTACATTAGTTGTAAAGAGTAATAAGGCAAAGAGCATTGTAAAATGTTGCTGCTTTCACCAAGAAATCTTATTTTAACCATCAAAACTATTTAATAGTAGTTTAAAATTCTTAACTCAAACATGTCCTGCACATCAAATGAGAGGAAAGGGCCTGAAGTTGCACCAGGGGAGGTTGAGGTTGCATATTAGGAAAAGATTTCCTGACTGGAAGAGTGGTCAGGCGTTGGACAGGCTGCCTAGGGAGGTGGTCACCATCCCTGGAGGTGTTCAAGAAATGTGTGAATGCTCTGGGACATGGTTTAATGGCCACCGTGGTCTTAAGTTGACTCTATCTCTTCAAGGTCTTTTCCAACCCAAACAATACTATGATTTAGAGCACACATTCGAAGAGCAGTAGAACCAGTCTGTACTGCACTCACTTTTGTCTCAGGTTGGCTGCTTCTCTTTTTTCTTCAGCCAGAGCTCTCTCAGCAGAGCGGGCAATGAGCTGTCAGGAAAAATTTTGCCAACTGCATTAGCTGGACCAACCTGAGGTCAAATACAAATTCTTTATCTCAGAAAAGGAAGAGCATCCTTACCCAATTGTCATGTGCCTTTTTCTCATGAGCAGCAATCTGAGAAGAAAAGGAGCATTTTAGTGGGTTTTGTGTTGGACAAACCACTCTCTCCAGCAACTCGCTACACACTGCTGGAATAGTGCAGTACAAGGTGACACAACAAGCAGCAAGGAGGAAGTTTACCTGGTTTTTGTAAGACCTCTCTGTTTTCTGCAATTCTTCTTCCATTTCTTGGATCCTTTGCCTGTAGGAAATAAAAGCAGAGAAGTTTAAATGAATATTGTGCAACAGCTGAAATAAAGGAAAAAAAAGACTGCAGAAAGGGAGGTTACTTGTAAACTTTCACTTCCTCGATGGCCAGCACAGCTTTTTCATCTGCAGCAGACAACTTCTGCTCCTTCTCCTGGCGCTCATATTCCTCCTGCGTTAGTTTTCTGCATCAGGGAAAAAAAGCAGCACCATGTACTCCACTCTTCTCCACTTACAACTCAAATAGAAAGAGCTCCTCTCCTGCCCACAGCCATATCAAGATATATGATAATGTCTGGGAACACTGAGAACAAAAAGCCAGTATTTGTTTTTCTTTAAAAACAGGCTTTTGAAACCAACAGACAAACTGTGTGTATGAAACCTGAAAATTAAGGACTGGGATGTTCTGTGAGTACCTAACAGATCTGTCAGAATTTAACAATTGCAGAGAGTTCATCTTCCTCAGGCCCTGTAGCTTACCTACCACAATTCGACTGATGGAAATGTAGCTTTACAAACACTACAAACAAGGCAACCTGCAGAAGGGGCATCTCACCAAGGTTTGAAAGCAAGAGTTGAAGTGTACTGTGAAAGGGGGATCAGAGTGGTTTGGGTTGGAAGGGACCTTAAAAGATCACAGAGTTCCAACCCCTTGCCATGGACAGGACACCTCCTACTAGACTAACTTGCTCAAGGCCCCAAGCCAGCTGGCTTTGAATACTGTCAGGCTTGGAGCCTCCAGACCTTCTCTAGGCAAGCAATTCCAGTGCCTCACCACCCTTATGAGGAAGAATTTAGGAACCACATGACAAACACATTCAGTAACCATGTGGGAAGAAGCTTTTAAAGTGTTTTCCATAGCAATTTATTACATAGCCAATTTCAAGGGTCTTTTTATGCTCTTATGGTTCACTAAGGCCTTGAGTAACCTGTACTAGTGGGAGGTGTCCCTGCCTATGGCAGGGGGTTGGAACTAGATGATCCTTGAGGTCCCTTCCAACCTTACCATTCTATGATTCTAATATTTCTTTTTTGACATTTTTCAGGAAGCATCTATGAGGTCCATAAGGTGTTCACAACCAAAACCTTGGTTGGACCTATCCTACCAAAATGGAACCATTACACTAGTACTAAGTGTATTGTTAATAGCCACTTCAACAGAATCCAATTCTATGGCTACATGTAGAAACAGTTCTCAGAAAAATTTAAAAAATAGTAATTGCAGCAAGTCCTTCTTTCTAATCTAGAAGTATTAACAGGCAATGTAATGTCTGGAAGGTTCTAGAAGGAACTGAAAACCTTCAGAGAAGTCCAGAGGAAGTTTTCCTTGAGAAGTGTACTATCCTTCATCTCTCCCTTAGGCATGTACCACACGTGGATCTTAGCTGTGAGGTCAGGGAGTTTCATTAGTGAGGTGCCATCTAGCTTCAGCTCTAACCCTCTGCTTCCTGCAACCCACACCCTTGAATCACAACAACTGAACATTCTTTCTCCACCAGAATTTGTTTTCCTACACAATTTAGCTGAAAGCATCTCTAAATCCCATCTCAAATTTTCCCCACAAAATTGAGATGGTATTACAGACATTTCACAGGTAAATCAATGAATAGATAAATAAGGAATTAACACAAATACACAACCAGTTCTTCACTGCTAGCAATGGATTCACCTCAGCTGTCACCACCAACTCAGCCTTAATTTGGCCCTTATCATCAAGAATGCAATAAGCTCACAAGGCTGAAACACTCAGCTTCTACATTATGAGAATGGGACTCACTGAACTGAGGTCAGAGTAACCCAAACAAATCTTAATGGCCATTAGCTTCTCCTGAACACTTCTGTACAATGTGGCACAGCAATCAGAATTTGCAGACAAAGCCCTATCTCCCTTCTCCAAAAGTTGTTTGGGCTTTTAATATTAGAAGGCAACATAGTGAGAGTCTCTTTAGGGTCTGTGAATGGTGGAAATAGCCAAAAAAAAAAAAAAAGGGTACTAGCTTCAGCCATACTAAAACAGCAGCCCCCAGCTTTCATTCCAAATACATCTTCAAATCATTTGATCCTCCTGAGCAAAGAGCATTTGGACAGTGCCTATGATACAATATGCTGTGGCGTCAAAAAGCAGTGAAAGGAAGGCTTACTTTTGGAGTGCCATCTCCTTTTGTTGGTAAAGTTCACCAAGAATCTCCACTTTCTGCTGCAGAGTTTTGCATTCATTTTCCAGTCGGGCTTTGGCCGACTGGAGCGAACAGGTATCGTGCTCTAATTTTTTTATTTGCTCTGTTGGAGAAGCAAAAGTAGGTGAGAAAGTTGTAAGAAACTGTGATGAAGACTTATGACACTTAAATGATGTTTTCAAATCACAAACAGCATTTCATCCGAAGCAGTTGTTTTACCAGGCTTACCTTCCAGCTCATGTCTTGCTGCTACTTCATCACTCAATTTGGATTGCAGAAGATTTCTGTCTTCCTCAACTAAGGATAACATGGTTTTTACCTAAAAAGAAGAGCAGAAGGTTTATGATCCTAAGCATAGCAGTCATGTGGTGGCATTTATTAGATACATTGTGCAGCATACCCTGGAGACATCCATCATCTGCTTAATTTGAGTCTTCATCTTCTCACTCTCATTGTCTAGAAGAGAAAAATATGTTTGTTTTCCCTGTGTCTTAACCCCAATTCCCTGGACTCTGAAGCTGTTAAAAATAATGCTCCCTACACTTCAATCTGGGATAGTGCTATGTCGTAAAAAAACCCAAACACCCGAAGAACAGAACACCAAAAATAGCCCCAAAATAACAAAACAAACAAAAAAAAAACCCGAACAAAGCAAGCCACCAAAACCTTTTTTAACAACACAAACAAATAAAGCCCTCCAGAACAAAAATCAAAACCCCACTAAAACAAAGAAATAAACCACCAGAACAAAACCCAAAATGCAACAGAACAGGGGGAAGTGGGGAAAACACTCAACAGCAATTTCATGACCAGCACAAAAAACCTTCTAGATTTATTTCAAAAGGCATTCAGAAGATGCCTTGTCAGTTCTTCTAGCCACCATGCTAGTATTAATGTGAATGCAGTATCTCTTATTGGACATACTATCTGGAAAGAAAAAATAAAAAGTGGAAATTTCTAGCCCACATACACCATATGGTTAGAAAAAAGGGGAAAAAAAAAACCAAAACACCAAAAGAGGACAATAAAAGCTACATAGAGATGTAGCAAATACCTATACAACACCAGGAATGGCAAACTGCCTGAGTGGTTTTGAAAAGGTCTAATTTGATCTTTCAGATTTAAAATATGTGGTTACCTGAGGTAGTTATTTATCATTATGGATTCATATTAAAAACAAATGTAGCATTAGAATAAAGCTGAGAGTCTCAGTTTTTGGAACATTCTTAGTTACTAACCTTTATCCTCCATCTTTAAAACTGTGTCACAACACTTCTGGTATTTCTAAAAGGTAACCTAAAAGCAGTCATTGGACTGCTTAATGGTTTCTCCCTTCAGTCAGGAGATGTTTTGTGTTTGAGGGTTCAAGCTGGCAGTCTCTAAACTCACAGGCAGCTACAGGCAAGGACTCCTCCTGTTCCCCGTATGACATGACAGGAGCATTGCTTTGCACCTGCTTCAGCCACTGGCCTGGCAGCAGCAGGTGGGATTACTGTACCTGGCAACTCTCCATTGGCCAGATCTTCTCCTGGGCTCCACTCCCTTCCTTCCTCATCCTTCTTGCCCTCAGCTGCTGAATCCATGTCAAGCTGTTTCAGCTGCATAATGCAGTTAGTTAAAACCTGGGAATGAAATAAAAGGTTCACTGAGGCAGAACTGCTCTACATTTTACAAATCTTTTAAAGTACTTTATGATGTGCAATATTTTAAAGCAAGCTTGCAGTAATGTGAACCTACTTCAATTTCATTTTCCTTGTAGGCAAGTGCTTCTTCTATGTCCTTCTGAGCTTTCTGATACAGTTTGATCTGCTCACTGAGCTCAGTATGCCTCTCACTCCAACCTTCAGCTTCTTTCAGCAGCTGTACAAAGCACCAAGGCAAGATGATAATTTATTTTTAATATAGGGTATATGTAATAAAAATCTACTTCACTGGCAGCTCCGGTGAGAACTGATCACCACAGGTCCCAGATAAATAGTCAGCTTCAGTTACCAGCACTAGGCCATTGGTTGAACTGGATGCTGGGAATCTTTCTGTATTATTATATGGTTTTACTAATTTGGTGGTTTTTTCAGCCAATATCCCAACATTGCAACCTAACTGCTCATACACTTCAAAATATGAGGAACTGTATTGTATATAATTGTAGTCCAGGGGTAAATCAACCACATTCCTTAAAAGGTCATCTACTTAATATACAAAGAAAGCACACAGATATTTACAATTATTTGTAAAAGAACTGTCTTGACATTTCAGGGCTAAAGGCCTTCCTCATTTAGCTTAGCTTCAGAACAGCTTTTTGCCAATTCTTCATCATGACTTCCTTCATCATGCAATGACTGCCACATCAGTAAAGACTTTCTGTGAAGTTGCTGACAAAACCTCCAATCACAGGGATTGGAAAAGCCTTCCTACTGAAGAGATGTGGCTCACCTGCACAAGAAGCCTGCGCAGGCAGTTGTAATGGGTTTGAATTTTACCTTGATTATATGAAATGTGAAATTCTGACACAAAGGAAACAGAGACATGCTGAAATTATACTCAAGAAAACTAGGAACAAAGCCTTCGTATTTTCTTCATACAAGAAACAAAGTCGCATAGCCTGGGCACAACTTACTTGTTCCTTGCTCTTTTTCAGCCGAGCATTCTCTTCCTGCACATGATGAAGTTCAGATTTCACCTTTTCTTCACTTAGTTTAGCTTCATTAAGGGCCATTTGCACCTACATAGAAAGCAAAAAGGAACAAAAAGATACGAAGTCAAACTGTAATGGAGCAAGAGCTACATATTAAAAGGTCTATGTGCACAAGCTACAATTTTCTATTACATCCTAGTTATGAAGTGCGACTGTAACAGAGGATGTGGGTAATGCTTTACCTCTGAAAGCTCTGCAGAATGTACACTGACAGCCTCTTGAAGTTTCTCCAAGGACTTCTGGGTTTCAGAGATCTACATAAGGAAAAGATGAGCTGTGACTTTGCATTAGCCTCGTACATGGCTTAGCCTGATTAATTATTTTACCTGTGTAATTGAACTTCCCTTTTACACTTGGAAAACACCAATACATCTGCACTTAAAGCAGCCATTAAACTAGGAGCAACACAGTGCTGCCTTATCAGCAAGGTAAGAAACTGAAACACACAGCACATTGGAATCAGTATCTCCCATGACTGCCCATTTGTGGCTAAGAAACTTCCCTGTACACCTGCAACAGTCTAGAACGAAAGCAACATGTGCTGCTGTCCTTAGCAACAATGTTTGATCAAAACAAGACTGAAGGCCTTGCTGGAGATTACCACTGATACAGAAAATCAGGCTTTAAAAGAAAGAGGGGAAAAAAAGAAAAAGAAAAATCCTAAGTACTTCAAGAATTAAAGATTCCTTCAAGTACAAGGAAACATCTCTTAACAACCCAAAATCTTCAGCTCTCATTGTTAGGGAACTTCCTGGCTCCAGATAGGACATATTAGACTAGTCCATGACTTGAATGCATTGGCTTTTGTGTGAAAGCACATAACCACACCAAGTCCATCAAAATAACCTACTATCATAGAATCAACCAGGTTGGAAGAGACCTCCAAGCTCATCCAGCCCAACCTATCACCCAGCCCTATCCAATCAACTAGACCATGGCACTATGTGTCCCATCCAGTCGTTTCTTGAACACCTCCAGGGACAGTGACCTGACGACCTCCCTGGGCAGCCCATTCCAATGGCAAATCACTCTCTGTGAAGAACTTCCTCTTAATATGCTCAACAACAACAATAAAATACAGACTCTCCCTCTTCAAGCTTGGGATGAACCTGAAATTTTGTCTCATTTGTTCTGCCTCCATCTGCCTACCCATCAGGTTGTGACCAGCTTTTAGGGCACATTAAGAACATTATAGGACGTAAGTGTGATTGCGCTTACTTTGTTCTGTTTCTTCTCGTTCTTTTTTCTCTCTGTTTCAAGCATTTTGTGCAGATTTTTTACTTTGGCATCTAGCTGATTATTTGCTTCTTCCAGTTCTTTGACGGTGTCCTTGAAAAAAACCCAAAAAACCAGCAAACATAAAACATTCATAGATGGTTTAGGTTGGAAGGGACCTTGAAGATCATCGTCTGTCAACTCCATGCCATGGCTGGGGACACCAACACCATTCCCTAGACCGGGTTGGTCAAGGCCTCATCTAGATGAGGAAGCTCCAGGCCTCAAGACCAACTAAAGCAAATTAGTTTACTGATGTTTTTGCTTTCATTAGAGACACAAGTAACTGCTTCTTACCTTAAGCCCTGCAGTTTCATCAGAGAGAATGTCTTTTTGTTCTTGGGCCACTTTCACAGATTCCTTTGCTTCCTTTATCTAAGCACAGAAATAACCAAACAGAACTGATAAAACTGTCAACATAATATTCAGTAAGAATAGAAAATAAAAATACTAGCTGTTGCAGTGACTGCTGCTAAATGAAAACCAGAGAATTAGGAAGCAGAGGCTAGAATGATACCTTTTGATCATATTCTGAGATCTTCTCTAAGATTTCTGTTTTTTCTTGCAGAAGGTTTTTAATCTTTTCAGCAAGTTGCTTTTCAGTCACTAGGGAAAAAAGAAAAAAGGCAATCTTACAGTAACTGTAGTTCATATGCAGGCGGGTGGCAGGGAATGAGCACTATCATTACTACAGCTTCAGGGAACATTTCTGAGTAAGGACTAAAGCATAAATCAGGACAGTGCCAATTCTCAGGCAGCCAGCCTTCTTTGCAGGAGTCTAAGTATCTCCAGGCTTCATTTAAAGTTTGAACACTGACACGAAGCATACAGCTCTTGCATCCATTTCACAGAAGCTGGTCATGGAATGCACAGTGCAGCAGAGTAAGGTGCATTGAAGGGAAGAAGTGGCAGTGAGGATGTCAGACCAGTCTCAAACTGCTGCTCTAGTAATTGAAGGGAAATGCAACACCTTCCTTAACAACCACCATTTTCTACTATATTGAAACCAAGTATTTGGTTAGCAAAGACAATAGGATGAAAGCTCTGGCAGATCTACTGAGAACAGAAATGAGACTGTCAGCTAGCAGATAGCATCAGAAAGCCTCAGGGAACTACGCTGCTTTCTAAGAGACCTCCAAAGGGTTGTGACCAAACAACAGTTCTTTAGGCATGCATTTGTTTGTCAACCTCAACAGCTAACCAACTCCTAGGATTCAACCAGGATTATTAACATACTTATTCTACTGCAAATTCAAGACTGTCCAATTACCCTTCTTTTTCAAATCCTAAAGCACCTCGAGCCCCATTTGCCTCACAGCGAATCCTGTGGCACAAACAGGAAGTTGGCTGCTCCAGCTGCATCCTACAGGGTGCAATGGCAACTGCTAACTCCTCCTTCCCCACACACATGCAGAATTCTGGCCCACAGGGTCCTGCTCTGTTGAGGAGCGCCAACAAGGACTGCTGAGGTACAAAGCAGCTCATGGCAGTCTAAGGAGGGCAAGAATCATTCCCTCATTTCCCTCATTAGATGTCTCCTACAATTTTAATACTGTCATGAAGGACAGATAATAGATTTTAACTTTGGAACTCCAAATGTAATCCATCTTTTAAAGCATTTTGGTCACTCTTATTTTACCTCTGTTTTGGATAAAGATTTTAACAGCAACACAATATTTATCATGCTTGAAGAATATCTATTGTTCTTAGCTTGTTTCTATATGCTGTCACCCAAAAAAAAAAAAAAACAACCCTACTTTGGTAGGGAGAGGTGGAAAAGGAAAAAAGAAAGAAAAATTAGAACTATGCTTTTTTTTTTTTTTTTTTTTTTAACCCCAGAGGGGGNTTTTTAACCCCAGAGTGGGAGGCTAAGATATTTCTACCCTGCCAATACCAATGTCTTCTCCCCTCCAATTACAGAAATCACCTTGCAGATCTAAGATGGATTTTTTTTAGCTCATCAATTCTGCATTAATTGTATAGAAAGAAACTGCAGTATAACTACAAAGAAATGAGTGAGGAACGATTGATAAGTGGTAGTTTGAGAAAGAAAGGGGTAAAGAGTTCATGTGAAACAGATTACTTTATAGTTTTGGTTTATATACAATTACTAATTTCATTTATCACCTCTATTTCTTTTCCACTAAGTAAAATTTAATTTTATATACTTGAAGCTGGAAAAATGCTTTTGCAAAAAAGCAAGGTGCTGGCCACAAGAATATCTTAACTGCATGTTTGGCTCTACATACAGAAGGTCTCTTTGCAACTCCACAGGAGATTCAGGCTCCCCTTAATCCAAATGGACAAGAGGAACTCAACTGCTGCTTTTTGTGAGACATGACAAGCAAAAGCAGATCCATTGTCAGTTAGAAAACAAACCCAAACTCTACCTCATCACTATCTTGCCAGCAGGCCAATGGATCATAGTTATGTTGAACAAAGTGGAATTTTTCTTTACCCTGTAATTCACAGGTGCAAGCTACAGTGTTTCTCCTAATTAGATGACCAAAACCAAAACTGAAATCTTCAGATTCAAGTAAATATCAGCTACTGGCCCACAGCTTACACCATAACTTTAGTGTTCTCTTTGAAAAGGAGTGAGGATGAATAATAAATTCTTGGTTTTCTGAAGAAATCTTCAAAACTTTAAAATGCTTAAGTACACTGAAAAGCACAGAGAAACTTACCTTGATATATTCTACTCTTTACCTACAGAAAAAAAAAAAAGCCATTAAAGAAGTGAAAAATATTATTACTTTCCCTTAAGAAAAAAGCCACTACTTATATGCAGATTAAAGAAGCATATGGAAAGTACATGTATCACTGCCAAGAAGAGTGTTGAATAACACTACAAACAAGCTTAAGCTGTTTTCTAATAAAAGCTTCTATGTTAATGCCCTGGTCCTAGAGCCTTAGTAAATGCTTGTTTAAACTCTGGCACTAAAAGGACAGCAGAAATTGCCCACATCCAATTTGCAACAAAGGAGCGAAGCCATTTTTGCATAAAAGAACAGTCACAAACTTGCAAACACACACAAAAAAAAATTTACATCCCTGCTCTGATCCTTTTAAAGCAATGTTACTTTCATGTGACAGTCGCTCATTTCAAAATTAAAGGAGAATTTCAGAAGCTTTCTCCATATGCTATGTTAAGAGTCTTTTGTATTTGAAACTGCCCTAGTGTGTTCAGTATCAAAACTAAGCAAGGAAAAAAGTAGCAATGCTGTCACAGATAACAGTCACTTTTTATTTCCTTTTGTCAAGTATTCCACATACTTCCAGAGTGTATTGCCACTGAACTAGACAGCTTTAAAGAAACTGCCCTCTTTGATTTTCATCTCTCTGTTCCCAAGGAGATGCACTGGTGTACTCGAGTGCACTTTTCTTGCACAGATAATCATCCGTGTAGTAAAAGAGGAGCACAAAGGCAGAGTGCAAAGAAAAGTGAGGAAGGGGCTCTCCAGTGAGAATTAAGATCAGGTGTTTAGGTTTCTAAAAGCAGTGCTTGCAAGCAGTTGGACAAGATGAAGGGGAGGGGATTAACTGCTTGTTTTGGAAACAGTCACCAACAGGCTCAAGCGCATAGAAGGCTTCTCATTTCAAAGATATGCTGACCCTTTCCTCAGCCTGCTTGATTTACATAATACTCCCCTGTTTTGCTTTTGAAACCGCCTGTTACTAAAAAAAGCCAACTTCATTTAACAGCTTAAAGGAAACACTTCTTAGCTTGAAGAAAAGTACAATCTACCTTAGCTACTAAGCCTTCACATGAATGCTTTAAATGGAAAAAGTAAAGACACAAAAGACTACATATTGCTTTGATTCCAGTAATGCTGAAAGAGTTTAACCATACAAGAGAATGAGCAGTAAGTGAAACAGCAGCAGGCTTGCGTGCATGAAGTATACTCACTGAAAGGCAAGTTCTCCAGAAAATTATAGCAAGTGTGGCAATTCCCACTAAGGCAGTGATAATAACAGGCTCCCATGGAAGTCCATGGAAATCAGGCCCAGGGCGAATTTCCTCAGGCAGGGTAGCAACCAACTGAAAACCGACAGCATTGACAACTATGAATATGTTATCATTAAACACTCAGGCAAAATAAGCAATCTGCCAAATGCTTTTTATTCCTCTCATAAAGCCAGAAAAACATCTAGAGCTTTCTTGCAGTTTTTCAGTGAACTGAAAACCGAAAATGAAGAAAACCACAAAGTAGTTTGATGGTTGCATTTCAGCTCAGAAGTCCAAGTATCTAGAAGACACCTGACAATCTGCTAGCAAAAAACCTGCTACTCCCGAATAATGTGATGCACATATTTTGCATTACACAGCTCTAGTAGCTATTTGATCCATTTCCGAATAACGCTCTAAGGATGGAAAAATATAGAATCCCCCTAGCTTTACACCTGGATCTCTGTAACAGCTCAACAGCAGCAGCACTATCGCCCTGGCCACAGGGTCATGTGTCTCGTCATACGACTGCCTATCTTGAAGGCCAGAGAGCACCAACTGTCTGAGAAAGGTGTGAGCACCTGGTACCGCTCTGTACGGGGCTGATATAGCCATGGCGCTTGCAAAATAGCCGGTCCTAGCCACACTGAAATTCGCTGCCATCTCCCTGTCCCCAGGTGGCACAAGCGTGAGGCTCGAAGGAAAGCAGACACCTGCCCCTGCAACGGCCGAGCCGGGGTGAGCTGGCGTCTTCGCAGGCACCCTCTCCCCCAACAAGCGTCGTAATGCGGCGGGAGGCAGGCTCGTGTTGACGCCAGCAGACGCCTCCGCTCCCTCCCGTAGGATTGCCCCACATGCCAGAGCGGGGGCGACGGAGAACAGCGGGACAGGTGTACACAGAGGTGAGACCCTCGTGGACGCCTCGGCCCATCTTCCCCGGGAGAGCGGGTGATGGCTCCGAGCGCAGACACCCCCACCCCTCACGGCGGTTTGGACGGACAGAGCCCCTCCGCCGTTTGGCGCTCGCCGTCCCCCGCCCGTCAACCGACCGGGGAGGGTTGTTTGGGGCGGCTCCGTCCGGCGCGCGCCACAACACCACCGCCCCTCCCTCGTCCTCCTCCTTCCCCCCGCTCCCTCTCGCGCACCTGCAGCAGCGGCCGCGCGGGGGGCTCCATAAGGCGCGCGCCGCTACCGGCACCGCCGCCCGCAGGGTCCATGGCGGCGCGAGCCCAACTTCCCGGCACACGTCAGCCCTCCGTGACCCCGCCCCGACCCCCGGCGCGCGCGCGCCCGCGCGCTCTCGTCATCGCTGAGCGCCGCCGAGCTCCGCCCGCCCGTCGCTCGGGCGCGCAGCCGCCATCTCCACTACTCACCCGCTTCAGGAACTCACGGGCTCCGGGCACCGCTTCGTCGAGGGTTCCCTGCGGGGAGGTGGCAGTACCTGCCTCAGTCCCGCCTCCTAAGGGCCACCTGGCGCCTTCATCGGGGTCTGGAGAGAGGAGAGAGATGTTACCTCACGGGGCGGCCGCGCCCTCCTCAGTCGTCGCTAGCGGACGGGGAAGAGCTCCTACGGGGAACTCTCACCCTCCACACACAGCCCCGGTTTCTGCAGCATCTTAATGATTTAAGAAGGAAATCCCTTAGAAAGGACGCTGATGCTTTAGAAAGAGGCAAAAGGCCTTAGAAAGGACACTGATGTTAGAAAAAAGCCTGTAGATAAAGCCACTCTGTCAAGCCTGCGTCAGACAGTGCACGTAGAACTCCAGCAGCAAGTCAAAGCACACGCTCTTCAATTCCTAATCAATCTGCATCAGTAATAATTTTACAGCACTACTATAGGGCATAAGATTTAAGCCAGCTTTACTTCTACCCTGATCTTAAGCCTGCCGCCTCCTCTCCCTGCTAGTGTTGCTGTGAATTCAAAGTTAGCAGATCCAAATAGCTGCCCAGCCTGCTGTTACGCTGTGGAACAACTCCTTTGACCAGTGGTTCTACGACACTGTTTCTTATCAGCACTTCTAGCAGTCCTCATAGGAATTCCTGGCAGACAGGAATCCATCATTAGAAGATGGTCTGAAGCACAACTGAACTGCTTAACCACATAACTCATCCACCAGACATTTGTAAACCATTAGCTAGCTTTGCATTCAACTTAAGAGTTCCCCCAAAAACATAAGAGCAGATTCTAAGTGCTTGGCTATGGGATGATAAGGAAGATGTATTAAGTGTAACCAGAGGTGAAAAAAAGCTGAGCTTAGCTCTGAGAACAGAGTCAAAGGTAGTTTCATACAAAGTTGGTGCAGATGATGGTAATAGGATAGTTCCTTGACACAACGAGCAGTCAGCACAGCTCAGCACACTTGCTCCAGAGGGAGAAGACCTCAGCAGAGCAGCATCATACATTTCTCCTACTCCAACAAACGCCTCAGCCAGAAATTAATCAACTGTTTGAGAGAAGCTATGCTCCATCGTTCCTGGAAAGTGATATAGCCCAAAGTCACAGCTTAAAAAGAGCAAGAAGAGAGAGCACATGATTCTCAATTCTACAGAGTGCAAAGAGGTAGTAGAAAAAACCACTTTGGAGATGAGTGGTAGTGAGACAACGCTGCCACCAGAGGGATTGTCACGGATGAGCAAAAGCCATTAGGACTACGGCACCATACAGTCAGTGTATTAGTGATAAACCTTGCCATTCAAGCGTGCTCCCCTTTAAGGGAACAAGACAACCCAGTCCCAAAGGCTTACCTGCAGTAGCATCTTCGCTGACACTCCGTCCTGAATTAACTGACCCAGAGGCAGTATCTCCCAGCAATGATCCTCTTCCACTGCCATATTGTTCTTCAGCTTTTCTGCTGTCTGAGAAGTTGACCTCTTCATGTTCAAGTGGAACATTATCAGCCCTTTCCTCCTCTTCCTCCTCTGAAATAGGCTGTTCTGGCCTCTTATCTTCAAGCTGCTCAAATTCCTGATTGCTCCCACCAATGCCATTTGGATTTGTGACAGATCCTCTATTATATCCAGCTTCTTTTGCACCATCTGTGATAGACAGGGATACACGAATGGAACAGAGGTAAGGCATGTTTCTTACAGCTGTCTCCACTGAAATGCTGCATTTGACACAACTTTCTTGGTAACTTTTTTCAACATTTCAACTTGTGTATTGCTTCCAATATATTCTCAAAATCAACTTTTAATAACAAGTAATTGTTTACATGGAATTCATGCAAAGTAGCAACAGCTGACCTTGCAATGAAATACTGTGAGGTGAACTATTTTCGTCTTCCACAACTATCAAAAAATGGCAGTTAACATTTACCACTGTTAAAAAGAGCCTTGGTGGGACTGCATCTTACCACCTTGCACATTAATTAGACAAAATTAGGAAGCTTTTAGCAGACTCTGCCACTGGTTCTTCCCCATCAAAAGGTCTGTCAGTTCAGTATTTCTATTTATGTACTTCTGTGGATGTAGGCAAAAATACAATAGGGACACCTGAGATTTTAGGTGCACGGGTTTAGTGCCTGAATTTTGCATTTCTCATTGGATCTCTCATAATTAGGAGCTACCTAGTTCAGAAAGGAAGACCACGCTGAACCCTCCAGAAAATTCAGCGCTAACATTAGCGTATCTAAATCCCCATTTCTTGAGAAAAGGAATGACCTGAATAAAGCTCTTTCTAGCCATATCCATGCACAGATCCCACTTACTTTACACAAAGCATGGCCCATAAGAACAGACATGCTGAGCTCAACATTTTCCCTCAGGATTTGTCCCTGGGCCACCCATCACAATGCCACAAACATGCCTTGAAAATAACTAAAAACCCCAGCATGTTCCAACAGGGCTTCTTTCAATAAAGCTCCTCTGGCTTACACAGTATTGTCTAGGAGAGAGTTTTACTTCCACTTCATCTTTTTATTAATGGGTTTAACGTCCTACCTTGAACATGCAGCTCATCATCTTCCTGTTCTGGAATAGATGCAAGTGGGACACTCTCACTTGCAGATGAGTATTTACTCCTTAAAGTATATATTAATTCTTGAATATCATCCATCAGAGCACTCTCCTCATCATACAAATCCATTTCTCTCACCACCTCCTCTTTATTTTCTGCCACTCTGGAATCCAGAACTTTCCCTACAACATCCATAATGCTGGATTCTGAAAACTCAAGTATCTGGTCCAAAGCTTTTTCGAGATCTTGGTTATTATGGCTTGCCTTCCGAGCAAGCTCCATCTCTACCTTCATGTCGTGGATCATGGCTTCTACCCTTTGTGCGTGCTGCAGCCCAAGGTACTTTTGTAAGCGCATCACACGCTTTTCATCCAGAAAACCTCTCATGATTGTGAGCCGCTTCACAGGCTCGATGAAGTCTGTGACAGTGTCATTGGTGGCTGCTGAGCTGTCTGCAGGACTTGGGGAATGGGCAGATTGCTGGTGGTCGTTTCTTGCGTGCTCCAAGTTTTGCATCTCTTTTGAGTCTTTCTGTGAGATCCCCTCTGGAAGATGATCTTTCCTTTGGTTAAAATCATTGGGTTTTGTGTCAGGAGATTGGGAATTATGTTCTTCCACAGCTGGTGGCTCATCGGCTTCAGAAGGCTCATCACCATCTTCATCTTCCACATGTCCCATCTCATCCACTTCATCATCTTCGCTCACTGGGACCTCACCTTCTTTGTTCCCAGTCTCATTTGCATCTTGCATGCGGATGTTTTTTTTAGCCTCCTTGGAAAATGAGTTTGTTTCTTCTCCCGTTTCGTAAGTAGGATTTGCAGCTCCTGGCACAGCTTCACTTAGCGATTCTAATTCAGGGTTTGACCTTTTAACATTTAGTGTGTCACCCTGTACATCTGCAGCCTTTGCTTGCGACAGCTTTGCACTAGCAGCATTCTCATCTTCCAGCAGCTCTTCCTCTGCTTGTTTCGGGCCAGGGTCATCTTCGGCATCTGGCTCTTCAGATGACAATTCTGAACTGAATGTTCTTTCTTTCGGTAAATTTGTGCCAAGATATCTGTCTGGGTCTGCATCCTCGGTTCCTTGCCAAGTAAGATTCTCTGTATCAGTATTGTGTGTGGTGCTTTTCGATTTTTCTTCTGAGGAACTTTTCTCAGTGTTTTCTTCAAATACTGTCATCTTACCAAGATTTCTTGAGAGCTCTTCTTTCACACCTGCCTCTGAATGCTCAGTCTCATTTTCCCATGGCCCAGATTGCTCAACAGCTCCTTTATGGCTTGAGTGTCCCTCCCCTGTGGGGATTTCTTTCATGTTTTTCATTTTCATTTCAGGTTCCTTGCTAAGAGAGGTAGGGTTTTGATTTTCATGATCGGTCTCCCCTGTTTGTTTCAAATCTTTTTCACGTCTTTGAAGTTCTTTCTCCGTAGCAGGAATTCCATGCTCCAGTTTCTCTTTCGAGAGGTCATTATTGCCTAAGTCACTCTGAGATGCATTTTTTACCTCTTCCACTGGTTTGGCTGGAACATCAACAGAAGGATTGTTCTCAGCTCTTCCTTTCTCTTTTGTTTTCTCCCATGATATTTCATGTTTTAATTCACTTTCCAAGACCTCTTCCAAGACGGCATCCTCCAACCTTTTCTCATCTTTTTCTATTTGAGAAGGGGGCACTTTTTCTGGAGTTCTGTTGGTATCACCAACAGATGGTCTTAAAGCATCTTTCTTGCTTTGAACAAATGATTTGGGCTCCAGATCATCTCCTGGATGAGGCAAAGTGTGAGGATCAGGCACAGCTGCACTCTTCTGCTCTTCTGCATGTGATTCAGTTCCAAGCTGCTCTTCGAACTGTTCAGTTTTGTTTGTTTTTTCTTTTGAACCCAGATCTCCCATACCTACAAGTTCCTTTCTAAGGAGTTCTTGGGAGAGATCCTCAGGTTGGGCTGTTGGTAATGCTTCTCTTTTACTAATTAGTTTCACATCATCCTTATTCTCTTTTGTTTGTTCAGATTCTGACCTGTCCACACTTAAACCATCAGTGGTCTTCTTGCTCTTACTGAAGGCACTCTTAAGAATTAACGCATCTGAATCATGTTCTTCCTCATTGTCTCTTTGGTTCTTTAGCTCTGTAGCACCCTTTGCATATTTATCAGCTTCATAATTTTGTGACTCAGTGTCATCATTCTCATCATCTTCTAAACCCACTGGGGATGTAACATCTTCCTCTGCTGTAAAAGACAGCAAAGGAACTTCTGCAGACTGATCTGCAAAGTCTGGCTCCTCCTCTGCATCATGAGCATCGATGCCCAAATCCTCATTCAGATCATCTTCCAGTGACGTCACAAGGCGAGTCACTTCATCATCCGATACAACAGCGTCAGCAGTTGAGCCGAACTTTGTTTTCAAGTTCACAGAGAGCTCTCTGTTTAGAAGTGTATAGGCATTGACTTCTTCATTCTCATGGTCAAGTGGACTGGTTTCACCCTGAGGAACACTAGTGTTTTTGGTATTTTCACTTTCTAGCCCTTTTAGTTTCCCATGTAGCATTCCTTTCAAGGGCTCATGTGCAATTTGATCTCCCTGAGAGTTTTCTTCGTGACTATCGACAATGGGGTCTCCCCCAGTATTTTCAGTTCCTTTTTTAAGAGAACTGTCTGCTTCCTCTGCCATGGTGAGGACTTCCTTGTCCTCTGTGCTAAGCTCGAGATTGTCCATCTCCACTGTATCGGCCTCTTCAGTCTCCTTACTCCTTTCAATTGCTTCAGCTGGTTTTGTCCCTGAATCACTTGACTCAGTTCCCCCTTCATTTGCTATTGTTTCTTGCAATGGCTTCAAAAGGTCATCCACATTATAGTTATCAAAATCATCCCTTCCGCCATCAAAGCAAACAAAGTCTGTTTCCTGAAATAAAAATGAGCATAGAGTCACAAATATTGTTTTCTTGATTACAGTGAGGAGACCAAACCCATTTAGTTGGTTACAGAAGGATGGAACAGCAAAGTAAATTCTGGTAATTGTGCAAAATTAAACTTCTGGAGTCCCCAACCAAAACTCTTTAGTGGAAGTTTTACCCGATGATTCTTAGAAACCCAAATTAAAAGCTTATGGCCTAGCCCTGTCAAAGATCTCCTAATGAGGAACAAACTGGAAGTCAGCACTGGAGTTGACAGTATTATGTTTTACTCATCACATATACCCTGAGTTAAGAACAAAGCTATTGCTGAATGACAGTGAAAAGAAAACAATCACTAAGCTTGTCTCTCACAATCTCTTGTGACTGTCTCTCCTCATATGATGAAGTCTTCCAAGCAGGAGGTGCCTGCCAAGAAATTCCAAAAAAACCCAAACAGTAGCACAAGCCACTTTGTTTTCCTCAGGGCCCAGTATCTGAGCCAGATCTCTTCCATATCTTTATCTGTTACTGTTAATGATATCACCTGATATGATCTGGACTAGAAGAGTGAATACACCCTAAGTTTGCAGGTGACTCAAAGCTGGGACGAAGTGCTGTACAGAGGGACTTGGACAAGATGGATCAATGGGCTGAGGCCAATTGGTTTGAGGTTTAAGGCCAGGTGCTGGGTGTTACAGTTGGGTCATGACAACCCCATGCAGTGCTCCAGGCCTGGGGCAGAGTAGCTGGAAAGCTACACAGCAGAAAAGGACCTGGGGGTGCTGGTTCACAGTGAGCTGAACGTGAGCCAGCAGAATGCCCAGGTGGTCATCAAAGACAACAGCATCCTGGCTTTTATCAGGAATGATGTGGCCAGCAGGTGGAGTGAAGTGATCATTCCCCTGTACTCAGCACTGATGAGGCCACACCATCAGTACTGTGTTCACTCTTGGGCCCCTCACTACTGAAGTCCTGGAGCAGGTCTAGAGAAGGACAATGAAACTGGTAAAGTGTTCTTTAGTCTAGAGGAAAAGAAACTGAGGGGAGACCTTCTCACTCTCTATAACTACCTGAAGGGAGGTTGTAGCAATGCGGGTGTTGATCTCTTCTCTTTATTAACAAATCATGCAACAAGAAAAAGTGGCTTCAAGTTGAACTAGAGGAGGTTTAGGTTGGATATTAGCAGAAATTTTTCACTGAAAGGATTCTCAAACTCTGCAAGAGGCTCCACAGGGAGCTGAATCCCCGTCCTCAAAGTGTTTCAAAGACAGAGATTTGGTGCTAAGGGACATGGTTTAGCACCAGACTTGGTGGAGTTAGAAAATGCTTGGGCTTAATGATCCTAAAGATCCTTTCCAAATGAAACTTCTATAGGGTTCTGAAGCTGCATGCACAAACAGGCCTTCACTCACACTGCTGAGGTTACTAGCTACTAATGCATGTTCAAGCCATGTATGTGTGTAAGGGTTGAAGGGCCAGTTCTAGAATCACAGGGCTAAATGTTATCAGGTTTTGTTTGAGGTTTCAAGTATTAGCAGTAACAAAAAGTTTGGGAAAAGAAACGATTCTGAATACATCCCAAACAGTTTATGTGCAAACCAGCTAGCAGTATTTCTAGGGTTCAATCCAAACAAGTTTTGTTAGAAGACAAGCAAAATGTTTAAGAAAGATTGTTGCTGACACTTTGGGCTGATGATTACACACCCATCCACATACACAGCTGTACAAACACTCCACTCCCCAACATACACGTGTATCTCTGCACATAGGTAGCTGCTTACTAACAAGAGGTAACTAAGGATCCCTGATAGTTCCATTCTCCACCTCAGGGATTTCACTGAGGTAAGAAACACTAAGAAGCCCAATTAAAACAGCAAATAAGACTCACATCTGTTGGTAATTCTAGCTCCTCATTGGAATAATTATGATTTATTTCAAGTAAATCCTTTGGAAAATATCCAAAATCACTTCCAACCTGCCAGAAAAGAAACACAAGCAAACAAAAGACAGTAAGCTTTTAAAATCATGCAACTATTAAAATCCTAACTACAGACACGAGACAAACACAAAGAATTTCTTAATTAAGGCTAACACCGTGAATAAAAGAAAAATAACAGCAATACCTTGTTTATGCAGGAGTTTTCATTGAGGTTTTCTGCTTAAGACTTCACAACGCACATGTGAAGTTGCTAAGTTTTATTCTTCATGTTTTAAAGCCTGATTTACAAGGAATTATCAGAAAAGTTGGGAGTGAAGCCCAGGTATTCTGGCTCATCTGCTTTAACTATTGTGCACTCTCGCTGGCACCACTTATGCTTCAAGTATTTTCTCAAGTAGTATGCAGAAGAGGATCTTTGACTAATAAGATTTACATCCCTGCATAGGGATTGTTGCCTGAAATGTGCTCACTTTGTACTTAAGGGAAGAAGAAAAAATAATTCTTAAAGCAGATTTTAAGAAAAAGCAAAATTGTACCTGAGGTAATTATCTATTTTAAAACCTGTGTGGAAAGTATATCCCCTCTGCAAATGCACTGTTGCTCTTCAGGGACTAGTACAAGCAAAAAATCAGTTGCAGATGGCTATTTTCAAGCAAGTCAATGTGCTAAGCCAAGCCAGACAGCAGAAGACAAAACTCTCTTATCATTTACCAGCAAAGATGTACATAGTAATGCTCTCACTCTAGAATTCTGACAGCAGCTGTCAAGAAGCCAATATTAATAGCATGCTATCACTATGCAGATTAGATAATCCAAGCAATTAGACCTGGTGGACACACCTAGAAAGGTACAGACTTCCTAGACA
>VWZE01024848.1:977837-1022427 GCA_013396675.1 Eubucco bourcierii
AAAAGTGGTGGTCATTTCCTCAATGTTTTCTTATAGGAGGAAGATGACAGTTGCCAATTTTCTTGAAGAGTTTGTTTGGAAAGAGCATTTGAAAAGCAAATTTAAAAAGAAACCAGTTATGTCAAAACAATTAGGGACATATATTGATCTGTATTGTTATACTGATGTCACTGAAGTAATTTAACTTGAGCAGAAGTTTTCTGGATTTACAATGGCATAGGAAAAAAATAAGAGAGTTGCATCCAGTAAATAACATGTACTAATACTTTTTGGAGGAGGTTTTTTTTTGTAATGTAATTGAAGTAAGCACTGCTACATTATAGGGTTCCCTTCTTTTAAACTATTTCTCATTCAAATCTCACCTTCCACAGTTGATATTTCTGAAGTTCATTACATTTATGTATAAAACAAAAAATAATCTATTATCTCCTCGCCTTTTCTAAACACAGAGATAGAAAAGAGATATGGAAAAAGAGATGTGTATGCAGGCTTATTATTAGGAATGGAAAACTCAACTAGACAAATACCTACCTTGTCCTTGTTTTGTATACTACAGTTTTATTCTAAATTGGTCTGCTTGTCTCTACAAACGTCAATCATCATAGAATGGTAAGGTTGGAAGGGACCTCAAGGATCATCTAGTTCCAACCCCCTGCCATAGGCAGGGACACCTCCCACTAGTACAGCTCACTCAAGGCCTCATCCAATCTGGCCTTGAACACCTCCAGGGAGGGAGCAGCCACAACCTCCCTGGGCAACCTGTTCCAGTGTCTCACCACCTTCACTGGAAAGAACTTCCTCCTAACATCCAGTCTAAATCTCCCCTCTGCCAGTTCAAACCCATTGCCCCTTGTCCTGTCGTTGTAAGACCTTGTCAATAGTCCCTCCCCAGCCTTCCTGTAGGCTCCCTTCAGATACTGGATCTTGGTTTTAAACGAAAACCAAAACAAAAGCCAAAGCTTCAACGTAACATCCTCACAGACTAATCTCTGTGACTCCTATTATACATCACAATTTGAAATTCACTCAGTGCAATCCAACTTGCTGACTGTACAAGTCCTCTGCAGTGACCCAGTTTGCCACTTGTGTGGTTTATGAGCCATATGGGATGTGCATGCCCAAAATTTCATCTGCTCCTCTCCCTAAAATTCCTCTCTTGTAAGGGAAAAAAATGCCTCATTGTGCAAATAAAGGGAACATTCTTCATTCTCTACAGACACAACAGATGAAAGGCACTACAAATGCCAAGTAAATAAGAGAGAAAATGTGCATCCTTCATTTTTACTCCCTCCCTAGCTAAAATGCTGTGGGTGGATGAAACATGTAGCCATGTGTACAGCATCTCCCCCCACCAGTGCGACAGCCAGCTGAAGCACACTCACCAACCACCACTGACCAAGAGGTCAGACCTTCATACAACCTAGTTCCATGACAGAAAACTCACAGGTGGGAAAGATACTCAAATGTTTTTGATCTTAAAGCCCTCATCCACCAGTACCTAAAACTGCAAAACAAAGAATACAGCCTGTGTCCTGGGCTGGACTGAAAGTGTGACCAGCAGAACAGGAGAGGCTAATTTGCTCCTCTATGCTGAGACCCCACCTGGAGTACTGTGTTCATTTCTGGGGCCCACACCATAAGGACATAGAACTGCCAGAAGCACTCCAGAGAAGGACCACAAAGACGAGCAGAGGGCTGGAGCACCTTCCCTACGAGGACAAGCTGCAAGAGTTTGGACTGTTCAGCCTAGAGAAGGCTTCAGGAAGACCTTAGAACAGTCTTCCAGTACCTGAAGGAAGCCTACAAGAAATCTGGGGAGGGACTTTTTACAAGAGCGGGAATGGATTTCAGCTTAAAGAGGTGAGATTCTTTATAGTGAGGGTGGTGAGACTCTGGCACAGGTTGCCCAGGAAGACTCTGGATGCTCCCTCCCTGGGGGTGTTCAAGGCCAGGCTGAATGAGGCCTTAAGCAGCCTGGTGTAGTGGAGTGTGTCCTTGCCCATGATAGGGGGGTTGGAATTAGATCACAAGCTCACAGGATGTCAGGGGTTGGAAGGGACCCAAAGAGATCATCAAGTCCAACCCCCCCCTGCCAGAGCAGGACCATAATCTAGCTCAGGTCACAGAGGAATGCATCCAGATGGGCCTTGAAAGTCTCCAGAGAAGGAAACTCCACAACCTCTCTGGGGAACCTGTTCCAGTGTTCTGTGACCCTCACAGTAAAGAAGTCTCTCCCTGTGTTGAGGTGGAACCTCCTGTGCTGCATTTTCCATCCATTGCTCCTTGGCCTATCCCAGGGAGCAAGTGAGAAGAGCCTGTCCCTCCTCTCCTGACCCCCAGCCCTCAGATATTTATGAACATTTATTAAATCCTCTCTTAGTCTTCTCTTCTCCACACTAAACAGTCCCAGGTCCCTCAGCATCTCCTCATCAGGCAGTGCTCCAGTCTCCTAATCATCCCTGTAGCCCTCCACTGGACCCTCTCCAGCAGTTCCCTGTCTCTTAAACTGGGAACCACAAAACTGAACACAGTACTCAAGATGAGGTATCACCAGGGCAGAGCAGATGATCTTTACAGTCCCTTCCAACTTCAACCATTCTATGAATCTGTGATCAAAAAAGAGTTGGTTTGGTCTGTCCTTGCTGAAAGCACTGTTAAGAAACAATAGGGCAAAAAATTCCCTTGTCTTCTGGGTCTTCTAGATATACTCTGTCTTTCCATCTTACCCTTTAAATTTACCCCTCCTATCTTCTCTGTTATTACCCTACATATAAGATTATTTTTAAACATCCCAAAAGAAAACAGCAAGCACAGCCAAAACAGCCATGATCAATCAGCAGCCAAGTCTACCTCTTGTAATGTGAGGCCAGAAATTGTTTTCCCAACCTTGAACCAAAGGAATGAAGCCATACAATAAAGCCCCAGTCTTGTGCAGCAATAATGTAAAGTGGCTTTGCTGTAATGTTATGCTAAAAGCAGCAGGCTTTTTCCTGGATTATCTGAAGCAATTTTAAAGTTATGGGCCCTGCTAAAGATGAAGGCAGGAGAAATGCATAGCAGGGAAGTCTACATAACACAACCTGATGGTGTAAATAATGTGAGGCAGATGCTAAAGGAGAGACAACTTTTATAGCACGAGACAGTGGACTGTGGGAGTACCAGGTCTGCTGCACTTTTTAGGTTTGGGGTGGAGGAGAAAAAAAAAAAATCAAGTATTTCCCTGAGATTGATGTATTTGGGAACTTCACAACAGCAAATCACTACTAAATAATGATCACAGCATACTGTCCAAGCATTTGGCTTTGCTTTATTACTGAAGTTTAGACAGCTCTGCTAAAAACCACAGGCCATATAATATAGAAAATACATATTATTACTCAATTCTAGAAATTTTTCACATGTTGAACACTCACTGAGCTCCATGAGAATTCTGCAAGCAGTAAAGAATACAAGACTAGGGTCATTTTAAAAAATTATCTGTTTTGTTAAAATACAGCACATTTGCTGGCACAAGGCAATAAAAATCAACAATAGCTTTAAAAGGGTGTGGTGAATTAGAAAAGCAAAGGCAAATAAAACCAGGACCAAACTGCTATGAACTTTTCTAAGTTCCTTTCCTATCAGATTGTCTCCCTTCAGGTGAGAAATACTATTGTATTTCCCCTGGCTCCTCAAAATTGATGTCAGCATTAGAGCCTGTATTTACAACTTGTTTGAAATAAGGTTACTGTAGTTGAAGCTTCTCATGCACAGAGCTACACAAAATAGTAGGGGTTGGAAGGGATCTCTGGAGATCAAGTCTAAACCCCCCTGCCAAGACATTCACCTAAAGAAGGTCACACAGGAACATGTCCAGGCAGACTTTGAATGTCTACAGAGATGAGACTCCACCACCTCTCTGGGCAGCCTGTTCCAGTGCCCTGCCACCCTTAAATTGAAGCATTTCCTCTTCGAGTTTGAATGGAACTTATGTTCGGGTTTGTGCCTGTCACCCCTTGTCCTGTCACTGGGCACCACTGAAAAAAGACTGGTTCCATCCTCCTGATATCCACCCTTTGAGTATTTTTAAGTATTTATGAGGTCTCCTCCTCAGTGTTCTCATTCCCCTCACCTCTGTCCCCACCTGAAGATCACAATGTCAGTTACCCCTTCAGTTTCCATTCTGCCCTAATAAATACTTCTGCCCGCCCAAAACTCTGGAGAATGGGACAGTTCTGTTGGGTAGATGCATGGGATCAAATGCTGAGCACAAACAGCTACCTGACAAGGTCCCAAAAGGGCCGAGGCAGAAGGTAACAAGCCTTCCACTGGAATCTGCTTGCTCACAGAACTCACTAGGTAGCCTAGTTTTAATTAGCAGCCTCCCACTAGCTCCACAGCTGCACGCAGCAGGCACGGCTGCTCTGCATAAATCAACTCACTGGCATGGGAAGTCACACTGCAGGAAAGACACAGCACAGATAGGGTTGGATGTGCCGGTGCCCTGCTCAACACACAAAGGTGGGCACCTCTGACCCTGCCGCAGTGTTGGCACACTGGATGCTGCAGTATTACAATTAATGCAGAAGCAGTAAATCAAACTGGGGGGGAAAAAAAAAATATAGTCACCGAGTCACTGTGTCATCACCACCTTAAAAGGGACACAGAAAACAGAGTAACACAGTTTTAAAATGACAATAAATAAAATGGAGTTCTGTAGTTCTTTTAAACCTGCCAACTTGTTAAACTCAGAGCAAACACCCTTTTAACTTGAAGACACACCTAACTGTTGCATGAGCTTCCTACCAGAGAACAGAGAATAAACTGGATTATTAACTCAGACCTGCTGTCTCATCTTGCACCCTGCAACCTTGTTACAAGATGCAAAACTTGCCCCAAGCTGCTACTCTGCGTCCCAACAACTAGCAGCCCTGGAAACCTGTACTGGCTAATTAACCGGATTATTTATGGCACAGTACATGTCAGAAGGGAATTACCAGCATGATACAATTATAAACTCTTATTTAACCACGTGCTGCAATTTTCTGCTCTGTTCTGTATCGTTCTAATTGGATTCAGCTCCTGCTGAGAGCTTGGCTGTCCACACCCAGCCTGAACAGGTTAGAGAAAGTGATGCATCCTGCTTTTCACTTAAACCACTAGTCCCACAGCCAACACCTAGGTGTTGCTTCAAGCAGTCTAGACCACTGTCGAAGGCAATTGTCTATCCCCAGATTAAGAAATTATGTTGAAGTAGATTATTTGGACATAAAAAGTTACGTAGGGGAAGCACAGGCCACAGGGCTCGGTTCTAAGCAATGTCTACACTACCAGCATTTTCGAGGGAAGTCCACAAAAATTGCTCATCTTCCAGGGTATCTGATTTCTTCTATCAGGCAAAAAAAGGGTTTATCATGAAAGTCTGTGAAACAACTGCAAATATGGGAATCCCTCTTTTGATTGCCCGAAGCAGCCAACAACTTGGACAAGGTCACTACTCCACGAGCTACTACAGCTCAAAGAGAGATGGACCTTTTAAAGAAACAAGTTTACCTTGATTCTTTTTTCACTTTATTTCCCCCTTCAATTCTGCATGCATGTTAGATAAAAAGGGGAAGACTGCAACTGAATATTAAGCAAAGAAATGCACTTAAAACATATACATGAATCAACCTTCAGCAGGATTACACAAAGTACAGGAGACCACGTCAGGGGTAAACCTAAGTGCACAGAAAGGGTAAACTTAAGCCTCCCTAGATGGGGAAAGGAGGTTCAGCTTCCAGGCAGGCTCAGCGGCCACCACTCCCAGCGCTGCAGTGGGAGGTTGTCAAGAGAAAGGCAGTTTTCTAACAGTTTTAGTACACATTAGCATTGCCCTTCTTTCACAGCACTTAATAATGTCCTAGGTTTGATCGAACCACATCTCATTTTAAGCTGATCTCAGGAGGACAAAATGGCATTCATCACATTACTTAGCTATGTTCAAATCCTTAAGCATTCTCCTAGGAGACAAAAGGGAAGAAAAAAGCTTACCAACAGAAAGCACTAAGAGCAAGTAGAAGAAATGCTTCACAGTACTTACACTTCCAGCCCAGAGCTCGGTTGATTTTCCTATTAGTTTGTAATATACGTACACCGCTTCTCCCTTCTTAAAATTCACAAAGCGACAGTCAGGACCCTTAAAGTCCTGCATTGCCTTCCCCCGACACATCAACACTGTCCACAGAAAACAAAAAGAAGATGATCACTTTGAAAGAAATGAATGATAATAAAACTGTTTCATGAAAGGAGTCCTTGCTAACTGCCAGCAAAAAAAAAAAAAACAAACCACCTTCACCTCGGCTGCGCACCAGCTTATTTTGCAGATCGAGTCAAGAGATAGCAACTTAAGTGAAAGTATAACTAAAATAACGAAGTATTTAAAAAGAAAAGAAAACCAAACAAATCCCAAGCTCACGGATCACGCCAAGCGTTCGGCAAAGCCCTCGCGAATTACATTTCAGAAGTATGCTATGAAGCTAATTATCAGTATTGGGTGAGCCAGGGAGATGACACCGTGTCCTAACGAATAAACAGCACCCAGAGAGCGGATGGATTACGGGAGGGGTTTTGGAAGGCAGAAAACCCCGAAGGGGCTGTGGGAGCTCTGAAAACTTGGTCGAGAAGCTGGGAGCGAGGCAGGCCGGCAGCGAGTTAACCATTTTCCCGGTCCGCCCCGGGTTCCGTGCCAGAGCACGGGGTGCGGGGAGGACTTTGGGAAACGCACCCGTGAGACATGCGGCGCCTGCATCTTTTCCAGCGGCAACTTCCCGCAGAAGCCAGGCGGCCTTCCGACCGTGCAGAACGCCAGAGAGCGAGCAGGATTCCCCGCGCACCCAGCCCAACTCCCCGGGCAGGGGTCTCCCCCCCCACCCCCAGCTCCCCGGGCGGGGCTCGGCACGTCCCCGCCGCCCCTCACTCACTGCTGCACTCGGGATCGGCGCAGCGCTTGCGCTCGGCGAAGCGGCGGCCCAGGTCGGGCCCGGCGGCGACGGAGAGGAGGAAGGGCGGTGGGGGCAGGAGCAGCAGCAGGGCAAGGAGCAGCCGGGGGTCCGGCGGCGGGGCTGCGGCCATGTTGGCGGGCGCCGGCGGCGGGGAGGGAGCAGACACGTCAGCAGCGCCGGCGGGAGGGCGATGTGGCGGGGGAGGGACCGGACGAGCCCGGCCCCGCCGCCACGGCGGGAGGAGAGCAGTGCCCGGACCCTCCCTCTCTCCCGGCAGCATCCCGATCCTGAGCCTCNTCCGTCCTGGAGGGGTAAGGCGAGAAGTCCCTGCCCCTCATTTCATAGAATCATAGAATGTCTTGAGTTGGAAGTGACCTATAAAGACCATCTAGCCCAANTTTCCAGGGATAGGGCCTCCACCACCTCTCTGGGCAACCCGTCCCAGTGTTTCAGCAACCTCCGTTAAAAAAATTATATATGTATATATATGTGTGTGTATATATATATATATATATAATATATATAAAATAAATCTGCCATCTTTTAGTTTAAAACTTTTACCCCTTGTCTTGTTGCAACAGCCCCTGCCTAAAAGTCTGTCCCCATCTTTTTTAGAGGCCACTTTAATTACCAGAAAATCACGATGAGGTCCACGATTTTATCCAGGTTGAACTCCCAACACTATCAGCTCATCTTCATATTCTAGCAGTCTGATCATTTTTGTGGCCACTTTCTGTACCAGCTCCAACAGGTCAATGTCTGTCTTGTGCTGAGAACTCCAGAGCTGGACACAGTACTCTGCGCTGACTAATGCTTGCTTTCCTTAGCAAAAGATCGCTACCACAGCACACAAAAGGTGTAATTGACCGTATACCACCCCCCACTCCCCCGACATAGTAGGATCTAAGAAATCCAAACATCCACCTCGCTGCTCTCCCTTCGATCCCACTAAGTGCACACCTCTGCTTGAGAGAAGTGAGAGAAGTGAATGTTACGAAGCAAGCCTGTCATTTCTCTCCATGACATCCCGAGAGTTTGAGGTTAAACTTGTGGTAAGCTCACTCACCCGTAGTCCCGCTAAGGAAAGCACAGGCAAGTCAGAGTTTCACACCGAACTGCTGAAAATGTAGGCTTCCCAATCAGCCTATTTTCACACTTCAGTAGCTTCAGCTTTCACTTGCTGCTACATTTTGAATACAGATGTCTGCAAAACAAACTATATCCTGCTTAGAACTGTGCCTTGCGCTTATGATTGCCCCTTCTTCACATCCATCACGTCGTTATTTTCAGAGATCTAACATGGCAGAGTAACAGCAGAAGTCACAATGCTCATGTACAGGAGAAACAGAAATTGGACTTTTCTCTCTTCTGTTTTTCAGTTTTTCAGACTCATGTTATTTGTTCAGCACAGTCTCTCAGTGGATAAAGACAAAAAATGCAGGCAAGAAGGGATAAGTAATGTGAGTGTCTTCTTGCTGGTTCATTAAATAGCCTTTTTTTTTTTTTTTTTTTTTTTTTTTCCAGTGTTGAATTTTCAAAGGGGAAAATGGTGAAGCGGCTTCCAAAATGAACAGGTGCTTGGTGCTTTGTAGAACCAACAGTCAAGGTGAAAGATTTTGCTTTTTTTTTCTTGCACATCAAAGGAAAACTCTGGACAGCTAAGATTTCTTTTTAAGACCTCTTTTAAATTACATATCACAAGAGCTAGCAATCACTGCTAGCTCCGTTAGAGGCATTGATGATATTATCATATCCTCACAGTTACTGATTTTTACTTTCTGCACTCTCATTTCCACAGCCTTATCATACAGGGCCTGAGATCCAAGCTTAGTTACTGCTAAGCAATGTGTGAAAAATATGCAAGCTTTTAACTTCAGCCACTACCTACAGCAGTTGAATATTCTCACATTATGAAAAGACATCAAGTCAGAAACAGGTTTTTTCCACAGCACTGCAATGAACCACTTTGGCACCTCTTTGCCCAACACACCTTGGACCTCCTACAAGTTCTTACAGTCCAGTCCATCCCGAGGTTGAGAAAACATCCACACACTAGAGCAATGCACTGATTCACTGCTCCAGTGCCACATATGTTCTCCAGGGCCAGTGCAGTATCATAGCTGTAGCACGCAGCATTGCTGACAGCCCCCCTGGAATTTTGTTAAGTAAAATTTAGAGAATAATTTTATTACAATTTGCCTTATGGAAGTAAACACATTCAAGCATGTTTATGATGACTGTAAGAATGAAGGACAAGTCATTTTCCCTATGATGTTAATGTTTCTTGTGGCTTAATGCCCAGTCTGATTTTTTTCATCCAAATGCTTGTGAAGACAGAGCTGCTTGGTAATTTCTCATCACTTCAAGGTTATCAAGCTTATCTTTATTAAAAGACCAACATAAAGAGGTAACATAAAAGACAAAGGCAAGAGAGAGAGATGTGAAGAGAAACAAGATCACATTTTTGTTGCATAAGTCATTGCTCTTATTGGGCAGTAATAAGTAGCCTGTGGCCCATATGTATACATAAGTTTACCACTGCAACTCTTTAGTATTCCCTGCAATTTCAAGTATTACATAGTGATAATCTTCCCACTTAGTAACATACTGAGCTTTCCCCAGTATGTGTCATAGAGAAGAAATATTCCATTTAGTTGGGGTTAAAGACAGCAGGATATTTTGGAGGTATTGAAATATGAGTCGATGTGGCATTTCAGGACATGGTCTAGTGGTCATGGAAACATTTGGTAAAAGGTTGCACTTGGTCTTAAGAGGTCTTTTCCAATCTTAATGGTTCTAAATATCTTAAATGAAATGTGAGAATAGTCCCACTGCACCTGAGGAATCTAACAGTTTGTGTGTGTCTACAGTTACAAAGCAGTTCTCTCACTTCTCCAGCACTGAAGTATCTACTGCAGTAACTAACATCCATTAACGACATCAGTTGGTTAAGTTTGCAGAAGTATCAGCAAAGACTCTCACTCATGTACAACACAGGAAGGTAAAAGTAACAAGCAAAGCGTGCACATGCTTCTAAAGCAAAAATCTTAAGAAATAGAGTTTTATATTAAAAAGAAGAGAAAAACGGAGCAAGCTGGACAGCAAAATAACAAAAGTTCAGAAATGTTAGAAAGCAACACCACACCCGAGGAATGCAAATGATCAATGAGACATCCACACAAGGCAGAAATTCTAAAACATGGACAAAGAAGTAGACACTGTTAAGGATGTGGTGCTAAATAACAGGTTATTGTCAAGCTACTCAAGTGAGATAACTATCAATTAATAAGACAGAATACTTAGGAACTGAAATGCTGGTCATGTCTTGGAAGAATACAGGATTTAAAAAGAATGGAGACTTCTGTTATCCTCACATAGATTTATTATATGTCATATTGAGGTTTCATGTTCAAATGCTACAAACAACTGTTCTGCCTTGTATTATTACCTTGACACTTTGTTAATGACCACAGTTGAACCAGGGTACTGAATTACATGAACCTTTAATCTCAGCCAGTTTATTATTTACTCACCGACATGGCAGAGCTCTTCTGAAAGAGACCTGTAAGTTCTTACTGGGAAGACTGGACTTTACACACATCAAAACACTCCATGGCAATGTCAGTTGGCAAAAGTGATATAAAGAAACAAGGTCCAGTACAGATTTGTACAAAGGAGATTCTGTGGTTGAGGCAGGAAGATTCCTAGAATCCAGGTACTCTGCAGGAGCGGACATTATTGCTCTACAATACAAAACATTTTGATTTATTTTTCTTCTATATAACGCAGTATTTTAAATTATAAACTAAAAGTACCAGCACAACTAATGGACAGAGTGACAACAGGATCTAGTTAATTACAGTTTTTAGAGTAACCATTTAATTAGCCACAGCTGCATTAATGTCTGAATGTGCTACCTGTAGATCTAAGCATCTCTCTGCCACACAACTGAACACATCGGGGCAGCTTCCCATGTTCCTCCAGATCCCTCCTGCTCCTCCTCCTCCGGCCCCAAGCAGAAGCAAGCCGGCATCCCTCGCCTGGGCAACTGCACAGCTGCCGGGCTGCCGCCTGCAGCGCTTTCTTGGCAAGGCCTCGGGAAGCTGCACTGGCAGTACTGTGACCTCTGTACCTCTACGGTTTACATCATTCTTACATCCCCGTGTTCCAGCAAATGGGTCCATCTTCTCTGTTCATTTCGGTTTTATTTGGGGTGGAAGCAAACCCCAGCTTTGCTAGCCGCTCGCTTCACCGCCGAACCTGACAGCGCCCGACCGACCGCTGGCGCCAGGAGCTCCTCCACAGCCTGCACCGCTTTCTGGCCAACCCCCGGAGCCCGTAGCCGAGGACTTCTGAGCGCCGACGTAAACGGACACAGGCTGAATTCAAACCAAAAAGGGAGCAGCGCCGTTTCGCCCGGCCTGACCCAGCGCGCCACCGTCAACACCCCCAAGCCTACCACCTCGTGTCCGCGGGCTCTGACTGCGCAGGCGTGCGGAGCTCTTGCCTCTTCCATGATAGCTAGGCGGCGGTGTCCGCCCTCGCCAGCCCGCATGCGCACGGGAGGCCTTTCCCGCCACGCCCCCAGCATGGCGGCAACCGCGCCACGTTTCCCAGGGCGCATGCGCTTGCCGGCACTTTGCAGGTGTTGATCGCCGTTAGATGCGGCTGTTGCCTTTCACGGTGCAGCCGGCTGCCGAAGTAGAGTTTGGCTGCATAAGCTTGGAGCGGCCAGAGGTTCGTGAGGTCTCCCTGCAGCAGAGTCGCTTCTCAGAGTAAAAGATGCTCTCTGCCCACTGAAGCCGGGCGGTGGGGCACCATTAGTGTGGGTGTAGGGGCTTGCCTGTGGCGCCATGGACAGCTTTCTGGAGGAGGAGGAGGAAGTGGCGGCGGCGAAGAGTCCTGCTGCGCAGGCGAGGAGCGACCGGCTGCCAGCCTTGCACTTGCCGTTTTTACCGCCGCATCTCGACCAGCTGGGTAAGAGTACATCTACCCGGCGGGTGCGGCTCTGGCCGTCCTTGTTCGTTCTCGTCCCGTTACCGGAGTGCACGGCCTACCCCTTCCCTTCGCGTTTCGCCGACTGTCTGCCTCCGGGCTGGGGCGGTCGGAGCTCCCGGCGCCCCATCCCTGTAGCTGGGGGCCGCCCGCAGCGTGTGAGGAGCCTGGCGGCGGCTGGTACGCATCCAGTAAGGGCCGATGAGGCGACTGACAACGAAGGCGTCGGGGGTGAAGGTGACTAGAAAGGCTCTGGTGAAGTTGCTTCAAAACAGTTTGATAGCGAAACGCTCTGCCCGTGTTAGATGATTTCTCAGTAACTTGCTTAGTAGGACTTTTAATTACATTTAGCCATGCTCCTTGCGTTTAATCTCGTCGTGTTCACTGTGAGTTTTATTTTCTCACTAAGTCTAACTTTGAGGTTACACTGTAAGTAAGCTGGTTAGAGGTAATTTTGTAGCATGCGCTGTAATAGATGTTCAGATGTTCACTGTAATTGCTTCAGAACTACCGTTTGAGTTGTTACTTTGCCTATAGCAGTCAGGTAGGAGGTGGTTTGGTGAGGTATGCAAGTCCTTTGCAGAAGGCTTTTATGGCTTGAGCGTTGTAGTGACACGTTTGAAGGTTGGACTCGATGATTGCAGAGGTCTTCAACTAAAATTCTACGTTTCTGTGACAATTGCATCGGCTTTAAACCTTCAGCTTTAAACACGTGGAAATAAGGCTTCAAATTTGTGCTGTAACAGGAGCTGAACCAGTACCCATGTTGGAAGGGTAAGTGGATTTCCAGTCATGTGCTTAAAATAATTCCCTATGTTTATCCTTGTTCATAGCAGGAATTGTTTTCATACTGGAATAGCCTGTTTGTGTTTGCAGATCTTCAACAAAGCAGTTACACAGACTTGGATGATGATTAGTAAGGCAAGAGAGTTGTCCCTGAAATGTAACAAAATGTGTTGTTAAGTGACCAAACCACTTCTAATTATTGTAGAACAGTAGTGTGTGATGATGGGTTTTTCACTGACTGGTTTCAGATCTCTGCAGCTGTGTGCTCCTTGTGGAAAACACTACTTCATATTATATTTCCAGATGTTGCCATAGCCTTGCTTCCCTGCAGACTAGTAGGGTGCTTAACTTCAAATCCATATAGCTTAAAATCATTTTCTGTAGTGCCTGAGGAAGACCATACAAGAGAGGTGCTGAAATGATAGACACATTACCTGAATAAGGGCTGTGACAGTCGTGGCCTTTGATTATTTGTTTTGTTTTGTTTGTTTAGTGTCTACTCACAAACGTAAGTTAGACTTCACGAAGAGCAAGGAAGCGTGTTTAAGTTACATTCAGGATGCCATGCTACAAAAGCAGTGGAAAAGGGCTGCAGAGTTTCTGGCCTGCTATGTTGAGTCACTAGAGAAAGACTTTTCTGCAGAACCTGTGAGTCCATCAGAGGTAAGCCAATGTCCCTTAATAAAGCTATTTTGTAGTTGAAAAAGTTAGTTCTAAGAAGTATAATACCTCATGAGCAACACTTGTCTTAATTACAGGTGTGACTGCCTTTTTTTCCCAGTTATAGAAAATAAAATTGGAGGTGAGACCTGAAAGGTTAAGTAACTTTCATAAACTATTTTCATTAAAAAAAAAAATAAAAGAAGAGATGGACACTTCCAAGGCAAGTAAGTGGCTACTTGGGTGCTGATGTAAAAGCCCTTGAATGACATGCTACAGCAAATACACCAGACCTCATAATTGGTAATGCTTGAAGCAGCACACTGTCTCATTAGGCAACAAAAGTTTGCCTCTCCTTGGGTTTAAGTCTTGACAGAGCTTGAATTCTACTGAGATCTTACTTTTAGGGATACTGAGAAACTGCACTGTTGTCTTCTGTTTCTCCTGGCTGTGCTCAGTACTCCTGAAAGGTTCTCTGGGCTTGCAGGCTGTTTTTATGGTGGGGGTTGGTTTATTTTGGTTGCCTACTGTGTTGTGTATGTGCTTTTGTTTGCTTGTTAGTTGTTTTTGTTGTTGTTTTGCTGATTTATTTTTATTCTACGTAGGCCCTTGGGACAGCAGGTGAACACTTGGCTTAGTGTAAGGGTTATATCTATGAAAAGTCATTGTAAAGTAACTTACTGAAATGGAAATGCAGTAATGGTTCTCTAGTGGCCTCCCATCAGTCAGAACCTGTTTGAAACTTAGTGGCCTACTTTTTTTTTTTTTTTAACCAGCTCCTTTGGTACTTGCAAAAACTCCTGGCAGATACTATGGTAGAAGCAGGAGGAAAGGACCAGAACTGCTAAATGGAGAGCTTGAACATGGCTTAGCCTGCTGGTTATGTTGTGTAGGCAGATCTTGACAAGCGTATGTAGATCTAGTCAGAAGTCATCTACATTACTGAGTTAATTCTTCAAAAAGAATTGTGTACCTTGTGTCTCAGTGAGAGTATATCAAAGGAAAACATTTTTTTCAGTACCAGAAGGAGGAACCTTTTGACAAATGCACTTCTCACCAGCTTTGCTGGAATGCTGCATTTATGATGAGCAAGTATGAAGCACCTACTGACTGTGAAAGTTTTTGTGATTATGTGGGTTGCAATAGCAGTAGGTAACACTTAGTATTGGGTTTTAATTGGCAGCTCAAATGTGAATTTTTTTTTTTTTCATATGTTACAGTAAGTTTGATAAGACTGTATTTGTGGTGACTTGCTGTTTTTGTATTAAAGTTACGTTTTAACCTTTCTCTCTGTTAACAGATTATTTGGAGAATGGGAGCTGAAATTTTGTGCCATCATCCCCAGAGCAACATTAAAGAGTTCAATTCTTTCATAGAACAGATGAAAACTTTCGGATTAAAAAGGTATTTGAAGGTGAGTGTGCTTAGTGCAGTTTTGATTATTTTCCATCTTTACTTGAATGCTTACTTAAGGATTAGCTTCTTATAGGCTTCTGAAATACTTTACTGACAGGAGTGTCAAAAAAAATCCAAAAACAAAACAGAAAACAAAAAAAACCCCAAAAACCCACAAACAAACAAAACCCCAAAAAACCCCAAAGAAACAAACCCAAATACACACATGATTTAGCAGTTGCATGTGTGGTGGGTTAAGGAACTTCCCTCCCACTATTGAAATTTACCATGCCAGCTCAGATGGGTTGGAAGGAAGATAAAGCTTTATTTACAGCAAAGTTAAATTTACAAGCACACACACATATATATATATATACACACACACAATGTATTTACAATTATATACAAATCAGAAATAGTACAGAAATCCAGATTCTCTCCTGGACAAAGAAAATGCCCAGCAGGGACTTGAAACCACCCTCTCTCTCTTTTCTCTCCTTCTCTTTCCCAGACAGAAAACAAAACAACTAGCAAAGCTTACATGTTATCTTAGCCAAGGTTAGTGGAAAGCTTAGAGAGCAGTGAATAGATCCAATGCTCAGAAGTGAGGGCAGCAAAAGAGGGACAAATTGTTTACATTTTGGCTTTTTATCCCTTTTAGCAAACCAGTTAATGGTGTAGAATTTGTCATTATTTGCTTTTTACAACCAGTGATCTAATTTTTCTCATTATCATGTACTGGAGAAGAGAAGGCTTCAAGGGGACCTGATAGTAGCCTTCCAGTATCTGAAGGGGGCCTACAGGAAGGCTGGGGAGGGATTATTTACAAGGTCTCAAGGTATTGCAATGACAGGACAAGGGGCAGTGGGTTTAAACTGGCACAGGGGAGATTTAGACTGGATGTTAGGAGGAAGCTCTTTTCAGTGAAGGTGGTGAGGCACTGGCACAGGTTGCCCAGGGAGGTTGTGGCTGCTTCCTCCCTGGAGGTGTTCAAGACCAGGTTGGAGGAGGCCTTGAGTGAGCTGTACTAGCGGGAGGTGTCCCTTCCTATGGCAGGGGGTTGGAACTAAATGATCCTTGAGGTCCTTTCCAGCCTTACCATTCTATGATTCTATGATCATAGAATCAGTTGGAGTTGGTAGGGATCACAAGGATCATCTAGTTGCAAACTGCCTGCCATGGGCAGGGACATCCTACTCTAGATCAGGCTGGCCAGAGCCTCATCATTATGATATTCCAGTTAGCCTCAAACCAGCAGAGCATGATATCTTAAAGGTTTTTCTCTGCTGAACTGTGTCACATTTGGTCTGTATATTGGGTCACAGATGCAGATCATCAGTCCTTAGAAGTGCTTAGATCCTTTAATCTTTTAATTTAACTTTGAAACACTTTAATTATTTTCATGCATACCCCAGCAACATCTTATACATTTACACTTGCCAAGTTTTATTTCTAGTCCTTAATTTGGCTGTTGTGCATAGTTGCATTTAAACATTGTCATCATTATCTGTTCACTTTTCCAGTAGCTGATCTGTATATACAGATACAGACTACCACCTGATGTGTGTGTGACTTTCTGTTCCATGTATTCCAAGAGCCCCTTTTCCTTCTCAGGGATACATCTTTATGTATACTTTTAATTGCTGATGTCTTCAGCATCTTCAGGCAGAAAAAAATTACTTAGGTTCTTGGCTCATCTGTCTACCCCCTTGTGTTCTGCCAGTCATAGAATCATTTCAGTTGTAAGACCACTTTAAGATCATTGGGTCCAACCTTTAACCATAGACCACTATGACCATTAAGCCATGTCCCCAGGTGACATGTCCACACATTTCTTGACCACCTCCAGGGACAGTGACACTACCACTTCCTTAGGAAGTGCTGCATTTTTCTCCAGAATTCCTTGAAAAGATACTGTTTGGACAAAAAAAAGGGATTTTTGCACTTGTAATTAAAATACTTCATTATCTGTCAGCTCTATTTCATATGCATGTGAGTAGTGAATCTCTTCTTTGGTGTTGTATTGCTGAGAATCTCTCCATTTGTCATCTGAAACACTGTGGTCTGGACTATTTGGATTGCAGATTTGCCTAGAGCACACCTTTCATCTCCTGTGTAATGGACTAATAGATGAAGCTTACCAAAACCTGTCCATGGCAGAAAGTTGGAGGTTTGGAGAATGCACAGTCATTCAGGATAAAGAAAAGAAACTGATTCAGGCTTACAGGGGACTGTTGGACTACTACAGCTGGTGTAAGCAGAAGAACATCCTGTTAGAGCATGGTAAGTTTTGTGTTGAACTGTAGACTCCAACTTGGCTGTGCAGATACCATGGTTTGCAATGACACCTTTACTTTCAGGATTTGATGAGATGAATGGCACAAGTTTCTTTATTAACAGCAATGGTGTTGCCAAAGCAGCACACTGACCAGCAACTCTCCAACATGTCCTGGGATGCTCTTCTGAAACATTTCTTATATCCAGCCTGCAACACCTAAAATAATGATCAAAGGAATGTATTCACTTACAGCAATGACTTTATAGGTGTGTAAGTGCTTGACTCCTGCCAGAATTTGGGGAAGTGGCAGGAGACCCCAAAACTTGTTTCATTTCAGTTTCTTTAAAGATAATGTCTTGGATTGAGTTCAGTCTTCTGCTGTTATTCATACCATGCTCCAGTCATGCCAGCTTCAAACACTGAAGTGCTAACTGGAGCAAAGTATGGTGGGGTTAGAAGTTCAGATTGCAACATGAGAGGCTTCTTGTTCAATTGCTGTTTTTGGGTTCCAGGTTTTTTGCTTGTTGTCTTTCCCACTGGGTAAGACAAGGAGGGATGGGGAAGTAGTTTCTGGGATGGGCTTTTGCCTTTCGTGCTTCTGCTTGCTGCTGCTTTGTGCTGTGCTTTTTCTGCAACTAGGCTAGGGTGATTGTGCATTTTGTACTTTGCTTATATGATTTTGCTCAGTAAACACTACTCTTGTATCACTGTTTCTTTTTTTTTTTTTTTTTGGTCTCAATTCCAAGTTCTGGTGTGTTACTTTCCCTTCACTTGTGTGTTGGGAAAATAGGTTACCCTGCTGGCTTGGTTTAACCAGTTTTGTTCTGAAGTAATGACATGGACAGTGGCATTGAGTGCATCCTCAGCAAGTTCACCCATGACATCAAGCAGTGTGGTGTGGCTGACATGCAGGAGGGAAGGGATGCCATCCAAAGGGACCTTGACCAGCTGGAGAGGTGGGCCCATACCAACCTCATGAGATTCAACAAGACCAAGTGCAGGGTCCTGCATCTGGGTGAAGGCAATCCCAGGCATCAATGTTGGCTGGGCAGTGACTGTCTTGAGAGCAGCCCTCAGGAAAGGGTCTTGGGGGTGCTGGTGGATGAGAAGCTCCATATGAGCTGTCATTGTGCACTTGGAGCCCAGAAAACTGACCAGAACCTGGCCTGCATCAAAATAAGTGTGGCCAGCAGGTTAAGGGAGGTGATTCTGCCCCTCTACTCCACTCTGGTGAGACCCCACCTGCAGTACTACAGCCAGTTCTGGACCCCCTATTACAAGAAGGATATGGACATGCTGTAATGTGTCCAGAGAAGGGCCATGAGGATGCTCACAGGGCTGGAGCACCTCTGCTATGAGGACAGACTGAAAGAGTTGGGGCTGATCAGTCTAGAGAGGAAAAGGCTCTGAGGAGATGTTATTGTGGCCTTCCAGTATCTGAAAGGGGCCTACAAAAAAGCTGGTGAGGGACTTTTTAGGATGTCAGGTAGTGATAGGGCTAGGGAGAATAGAGCGAAACAAGGAGTGGGTAGATTCGATTGCATGTTAGAAAGAAGTTCTTCATGGTAAGGGTGGTGAGACACTGGAACAGGTTGCCCAGGGAGGTGGTAGAAGCCCCATCCTTGGAAGTTTTTAAGACCAGGCTGGATGTGGCTCTGAGCAACCCAATCTAGTGTGAGGTGTCCCTGCCCATGGCAGGGTGATCAAGCTGGAGGGCGGAGCTAGATGATCCTTGGGGTCTCTTCCAGCAGGTAAGTTGCTGCTTGTGTGTGCCATGTAATTCTGCATATACTCACTGGCTGTGTGTTCAGTTACATTGGAGCTCTTCTTGTTTCTGTGAAGACTTGCAGAAGTTGGTTTATGGACTGTGCTAGTTTAACACAGCCTTTTCCCTACAACACGGAAGTGAGGGAGAAGTAACACACAAACTCATGGTTGAGATAAGACTTTAATAAATAAGATGATGATGATAATAATACAGTGCTCAACTAGCTTATTTGGAGGGAAAGCAGAGCAGAAAGCATCAGCAAGCAGAAACAAGAGAGCTAACAACCCAAGCCAGGCAACTACTGCCCTATCCCTCCCTGTCCCACTGCCATTTTAGCAGAAGGGAGCCAACACCCAAAATCCCAGAATCCAAAAGCAGTAACCAGAATAGGAAGACTTCCATGTTAGAACTTGAAGCCCCATAATACTTTGCTCCAACCAGTGCTTCCATTTTGAAGCTGGTATGAGGCAGGATGATAGGAATATCAGGAGATTAAAACTCAACCTTGTGCTGGTAGCATCTTCTCTTGTACTGCCCATCATGTCCCATTAGTTGAAACTGGGTGATGATAAATTTGACTAAGAGTGGTAAAAACTTGTTGCAATGCTGGGGAAACCAAGGCCTCTGCTTGCAAGCTTGTCCTCTGACTGAGGTCCTTGCTTAGTAAAATATGTTCATCTCTTGGGTGCTCCACTTCTAACTAATTTTATGTCTGTCTGTCATGTTTTGGTAGGCCAGGATGGCTTTGAAGACTTGTCTGTTGAGCAGGAAATGCACAGTTACTTTCGGAAGGCAGCAGTGAACTTACAGGAGATTATTAAAATACCTGGAGTCTGGGATCTCTTTGTGAAATGCTATGTGGATGTAAGGGCATGTTTTGCAGACACCTTTCTCTTGTGTTTACCTGTCTAACTTTCATTGAGATGTCTGTCTGCAGGTTTTTCTTCTCTCTCTCTGTGGGTGACAAAAGTGTTGTTAAAACTGCATCTATGTGTGTGTCTTACAGGCCGTGATTTAGAGCACAGTTTGCTCCTGGTAGAATTGAAGAGCCTGCAGAGAGTGCAAAAAACAGCCTTATCTGTGCATTGCCAAGAAAAAGAGATAAACAAACAGCTTGCATGTTTTGTTTTCATGGAGATAGTACAGAAATAGGAGCACAGCTGCCTGGTTTAAATTCCTGAAAGCAGTTTCTCTTTTTGGCAAGGCAGTGTTTTTCTGGATAGCACTAAATAACACACCATGTGAGCAGCCCCTCTGTTCTGATTGGTAGTTTTGTTTGGTTGGGTCTTGTGTTTTAATGTCTGTTTAGAATTTGTAATTCATAAACTTGTATTTCTTAATTTTGAAACGATTTTAAGATTGTTTCCTTCTATAAGTACTGACTTCTCTATGCACATCTTATGGAATTTTGGTGTTGACAGCTGCCAAATTCTCTCACTGAGCCTCTCCGTGAAAGACCTGATGGTGTCTCTTTCCAGTGAGCAAGTGCTGCTAGTTCTTTGGCCATTGTTAAAGGTTGTTATTGTTTTTCCCTGTAGCAGCTTGTACCTGTGAATTTTTGCCTATTTGTGATGAGAGCGGCCAGTAAAATGTTGGCCACAGTCTTGGCCAAGATGCTGCACTCTAAGGTACAGCCTGTGCTATTGGATAGTTCTGTGGCAGCCCAAAATGAATTGTAAGGGTTTGATTGCTAATATGTGGCAAACTAATGACAAACTTAACTTCTTTTAGTTGTTGGAGTTCTATGGAGACCATAATGAAGCCCGCCAAGTGTTAAATGAATATGCCTACAACTCAAAGTTTCCTGCTAATCCCAATGCTCATGTTTACCTCTATCAGTTCCTGAAGAGACAAGGTGAATCAAAGAAATCACTCATATCTGCACTAAAGGTACACATTATGCAGTAGATACAGTCTGTGGTCATTCATGTTGTGTGGTGGTCAGAAAATTTGGGTTGCCTGAGCTCTCCTTTTAATATTATTTACCCTATTGCATTCCTTGTGGAAAGCAGAGGATCAATGGGGAGTTAATGGGAGGGGTGTGAATGGGGGGCAAACAGAATTGTGTTCTGTCACAGAACAGTAAGGGTTGAAAGCAATGGGCAAGGGGTTTAAACTGGCAGAGGGAAGATTTAGACTGGATGTCAGGAGGAAGTTGTTTCCAGTGAGGGTGGTGAGACACTGGCACAGGTTGTCCAGGGAGGTTGTGGCTGCTTCCTCCCTGGAGGTGTTCAAGGCCAGGTTGGATGAGGCCTTGAGTGAGCTGTGCTAGTGGGAGGTGTCCCTGCCTATGGCAGGGGGTTGGAACTAGATGATCCTTGAGGTCCCTTCCAACCTTACCATTCTATGAAAGTGACCTCTGAAGATCATTAACTCCAACCCCTCTGCCAGAGCAGGATCACATAGCAACATGTCCAGGTAGGCTTTGAAAGTCTCAACTGAGACTCCTCCACCTCTCAGTGAAGCCTGTTCCAGTTCTCTACCACTCTCAAAGTAAAGAAGTTCCCTCTTGTGTTTAGGTGAAACTTCCTATGTTCAAGTTTATGCCTCTTGTCCTGTCAGTGGTGTCCACTAAGAGGAGTCTGGCCCCATCTTCTGACACCCACCCCTTAGATATTTGTAAGCATTAATAAGATCCCTCTTTCAGCCTCCTCTTCTCCAGCCTTCCCCAGCTTGCTTAGCATATAATAGAGGCTCAAGTCCCCTCAGCATCTTAGTGGCCATGTGCTGGACTCTCTCCATGAGTTCTTTGTCTTCCTTGAGCTGAAATGCTCAACTGTCTTTGAATTCAGATCTGGCTTGTCTTTTGGTACATGGTATAACTTCTTACAAGTCAATAAATAAGCTCAGAGAATGATTCAGTGTGCTAGTAGAAGGCTGTCAGCAGTCCAGTACATAAAACATGCTTATTTCTGTTACCATTTGATATCTGCAGCACTGAAGAAATGATGAGATATTTCCCTCACACTGATCTTGTCCAGCAATTAGTTTCTCTGCTTGTTTCCAAGCTAAAACAAGTTAATTTCTGCTGGCTGTTGGCAGAGAAGACCTTGCTGTTTTAAGCTTTTGTAGAGCTGCTATTGAATTCCTGCTTTCCTTGCCCTTGCTCCTTTGCAGGAAGATACCAAGATCAATGTTTTGCAGTCTACTTTGCCACTTGATGGCACTAATGTGCTTGCAAGTCGAGTGTTTTAAAACAGCTTCATAAAGTTTAGGCTTCAACTGTAGCTTATATGTATAAATTTCATCTTATCAGTGCTTTTTAGCAGTAGCTTTAGGCTCTAGTCACTTACAAGATAGAGTGATGACTCAAAGAACTGGTTTGATGTGTCTAGAAACCAAGATTCAGTGTCCAGATGGGACCTAGAACTGGCTTAGGAAGGAAACAGTGTCACCATCTTAAAAAGGGACAACACTGGTTATGGATTTGAGCTGCTCCTTGGAAATGTTTTATTTGTCACAAGCAGTGTCTGTCAGCAGCCATGAGTTTTAACCCATTGTGCCACAGAGTAGTGTCACAGATGTGCAAAACAGACCTAAATATTCACTCTTAATATCAAGGCACCTTAGTACCAGATTGCTTAGTCTTCCAAACTGAAGCACCAAAACCTCTGGAGCCTGTGTGCTCTTGATCAGGTAGAATCATAGAATGGTTTAGGTTGGAAGGGACCTCAAAGATCATCTAGGTCAAACTCCCTGCCATAGGCAGGGACACCTCCCACTAGTACAGGTCACTCAAGGCCTCATCCATCCTGGCCTTACAACCTCCAAGGAGGGAGCAGCCACAGCCTCCCTGTGTAACCTGTGCCTGTCACCACCCTCACTGCAAAGAGCTTCCTCCTAACATCCAGTTTCAGTTTCCTCTCTGTCAGGTTAAACCCATTGGCCCTTGTCATGGGTTTAAACCCCATTAGAAGTCTTCTAAAAGTTGTTTGTTTGTTGTTTTTTGTTTAATTAAAACAATGTATGTGGGGTTTGTGGTTTTATTTTTATCTTTATTATTTCAGATCTTGCATGATATTGTTCCTTCTCATGAACTGATGATAGATTTTAATACTATGCTGCAAAAATCAAGTAAGTCTTTAAATATCTTTGCTCATTGTTATTCTGAAATAATATTCTCAAATTCTTCTTAAGCATTCTTTATCCTTTTAAAAGTAATTCTGTTAAGGAAAAAACCCAACAATCCCCTGTCACAGGAACCTTTAACCTGGATGTGTGAAGAGACATTTATTAACTTGTATAAACAAATCCCTTTCTCATTTTAAAGGCTGATCAAAGCAAACTGGTGTAAGGCTCAGCCAGGATCTCAAAAATAACATGTTATTACCAGATACCCTACTGTGAATGTCAGAGTGCCCACTCCCATTTTGGGGTCTGTTATTAGTTATTCTTCCTCTTCTGGAGGAATGGAGATGAGTCTTTGCTTTTACTTCATTGTTGCTAACCAAAGAACAACTTCCCACATTTGGAGGCAGTTTTGTCTTCAAGCTCGTAACATCTTCCAATTTGGAGACTCTTTACCCCATGCTAATCAATTTTATTCCAAACTGTATTTCTTCCTGTGACCTGGCATGTTCCAGCAAATCAGCAGATGGTGAAATGTCCTTGAATCAAGATTGTCCTCTCTGGATTATTCTCTTTGGGAGGGGAAAAAAACAACCTCTTGACTGAGACTTCTGTTCATGCATGACACTTGTGAACTTTTTTTAGCTAATGAGGACAATCTGATTTTTTTTAAATGTTTTTTTTTATAAGAAGAAGATGAAGAAATTATTTTCAGAAGTCTGCTGATATGTACCTGGTGATATGAAATGTCTGGTTTATTCCTATCAGTCCCAGATTTGGGGGGGGTGGGGTGTTTTGTTTTGTTGGGGGTTTTTTTTGGTTTTTTTTTGGTAGCACCTCAGGATTTGAAGTGTTCCAGAGGCACCATGTTCTCCTCCCATGGGAAGAGCATGTTGATCAGCAAGGCCAATTAGAATCACAGAATCAGTCAAGGTTGGAAGGGACCACAAGGATCATCCAGTTCCAACCCCCCCTGCCATGGGCAGGGGCACCCTACCCTAGATCAGGCTGCCCACAGCCTCATCCAGCCTGACCTTAAACACCTCCAAGGATGGGGCCTCAACCACCTCCCTGGGCAACCCATTCCAGGCTCTCACCACTCTGACACTGAAGAACTTCCTTCTCATATGCAGTCTGAATCACCTCACCTCCAGCTTTACTCCATTCCTCCTAGTCCTGTCACTACCTGAGAGTGTAAAAAGTCCCTCTCCAGCTTTTTTGTAGGTCCCCTTCAGGTACTGGAAGGCCACAATAAGGTCACCTGGGAGCCTCCTCTTCTCCAGACTGAACAACCTCAACTCTTTCAGTCTGTCCTCATAGCAGAGGTGCTCCAGCCCTCTGAGCATCCTTGTGGTTTTTCTCTGGACACACTCCAACATGTCCACATCCCTCTTGTAAAGGGGGCTCCAGAACAGGATGCAGTACTGCAGGTGGGGTCTCAACAGAGTAGAGGGGGAGAATCACCTCCCTTGACCTGCTGGCCACACTTCTGATGCAGCACAGGCTCTGGTTGGCTTTCTGGGCTGCAAGTGCACACTGCTGGCTCATGTTGAGCTTCTTGTCCACCAGCACCCCCAAGTTCCCCTCCTCAGGGCTGCTCTCCAGCCAGTCACTGCCCAGCCTGGGTTTGTGCGTGGGATTGCCTCGACCCAGCTGCAGGACCTTGCACTTGGTCCTGTTGAACTTCATGAGGTTGGCCTGGGCCCACCTCTGCAGCCTGTCCAGGTCCCTCTGGATGGATCCCTGCCCTCCAGCATGTCTGCTGCACCACACAACTTGGTGTCACCAGCAAACTTGCTGAGGGTGCACTGATTCCTCTGTCCATGTCACCATGTCTATTAGAAGTATTGATTAGTGTAGTGTGGCTGCTGTAAGCAGCTGCTGCTGTAAGCAAGGCAGTGTGGGATAAGTGAGCAGTCCTGTATGTGCCTCTCAAGTCAGCAGCTCTTGAGCAGGATGGGAGTAGGGAGTGTTTCTGGTATGAGTTGTGCTCTAGAGCCAGGAACCCTTAGCTCTTGGAAGAGGCAGAAGGCAATGAGAAGAGCCTTCAGTAATAGGGAAAGGAGCAGTGTTTGGCAGGATGGAAAACTGTTTGTCTTGTTGCTTACTTAAGGAGCTCAGCCCAGTCTCAGAAACTTAGTAGCCTAATCTTTTTTTTTTCTTCCAGAGAAAAGAAAAAAACGTCGCCTGGGACTCGAAGTTATTTTTGCAGCCTTGGATTATGCTGGCTGGAAGGAAAACGTGAAAGCCTGGAGTTGTTTGGCAAGACAGGTGAAACAAATTATCATGTAAGTATCTCTGATGCACTGTGCTGAAAACAAATGTGTCAAATCTCTGCCTTCCAGCTACTGACAAATGATACTTGCAGCCTTTCTCTTCATGCTGGGCACTGGAAGAATTGTCTGACCTGCCCTGTGGGTGTGCTTGACTGGGAGGAAAGGAGAAATTACTGAGGAGAACTCCAGATTTTCATTTTTGTAGCTGTTTAAAAAAAAAAAAAAAGTTTACTGTTTTGAGGAGTGTGTGTGTGTTTGGGTTGTTTGGGGAGTTTTGGTGTATTTTTGTTGCTGTTCTGGGGTGTCTTGTGTGTGTGTGGTTTTGTGTTTTGAACTAAGTTACCTTCTTCTGCAGGAACAATTATTCAGATGTTTGAATTGCATTTATTGCCCATCACTAATATCCCTTGAGGAGTGGTAGAGGCAGAGGAAACAAAAGTTGTTGGGTCTTCTGCTCTGTCACTGTGCATGCATTACCTGAAGCTGACTTGAGAATTTCCAGGCTGTAATAGAATCATAGAATGGTAAGGTTGGAAGGGACCTCAAGGATCATCTAGTTCCAACCCCCTGCCATAGGCAGGGACACCTCCCACTAGTACAGCTCACTCAAGGTCTCATCCAACCTGGCCTTGAACACCTCCAGGGAGGAAGCAGCCACAACCTCCCTGGGCAACTTGTTCCAGTGTCTCACCACCCTCACTGGAAACAACTTCCTCCTAACATCCAGTCTAAATCTCCTCTCTGCCAGTTTAAACCCATTGCCCCTTGTCCTGTCATTGCAAGACCTTGTCAATAGTGATAGGGACATAGCTGGTGCTGTATCAACTGGTGTGTTGTGTGATGCAGGAAGAGCTTGAGCCAAAACACCTGGGACTGTGTCCTCACCAACACTGACAGATATGGCCTCTGATTTCAGAAGAAATAACTTCAGGCAATCCATGCCCAGGAGGCCTTCAATGTCTAGACTTCATTTTACCCAACAGAGTAAATTAAATTGCAATAAATAAGTTCAGTACTCATTTTGTTGTTTTACTGCCACCTCCACAGCATCCACTGTTAAGGACTAGAAGCTGGTGGATTAAAGCTGGGAGTGTTGTTGCATAGAGTTAGTAAAAATGGTATGATCTTCTAAGGTATAGGGAGGTTCTCCTCCCCCTCTATTCTGGTGTGGTGAGACCACACCTGGAATACTGTGCCCATGTTTGGCCTTCTCAATTCCAGAGAGGCAGGGAGGGATTATAACAGAGCGCTGCAAGGATGATTGTGGGGCTTGAACATGTGTCCTGTGAAGAACATCTGAGAGACCTGGAGCTGTTCATTCTTGAGAAGAGAAGGCTGAGAGGGGATCTTATTAATGTCTATAAGTATCTGAGGGATGGGTGTCAAGATGAGGGAGTGACTCTCTTTCCAGTGGTGTCCAGTGACAGGACAAGAAACAGTGGGTATAAGCTAGAACATGGTGGGTGCCACCTCAATGTGAGGAGACACTTCTTTACAGTGAGGGTACTGGAGCACTGGAACAGGCTACCCAGAGAGGTGGTGGAGTCTCCTTCTCTGGGGACTTTCAAAACCCCCCTGGATGTGTTCCTGTGTGACCTGCCCCAGCTTTGGCAGGGTGGCTGGACTCAATCTCTGGAGGTTCCTTCCAACCCCTACCATTCTGGGATTCTTATCTGCATTTTTTGTATCTGAAGAGAACCCCAGAATATCTTGAGAAACTCTGGGCATCTTGGCTATTTTATGGCACTATCACTTCCTTCTGTGAGGTAGTTTGAATGGCTTTGTTTAAGTGCTTGATTCAAGTCTTTGTCACATAACAGTTATAAGTATGTGGGATAACCTAGTAGTTCAGTGTGCACAGAGTAACACAAACCTTCTCCAAAAACAAACCAATCCTTTAATGCTACTAATGTATCAACAGACTTGAAGAAACTCTTTTGGTACTTTTGATAAACTGGCACAAGTCAGAGGCTTTGTTTCACAAGTCTGAGTAAGACTGCTGGAGTTCACCTCTGCCTTACTAGTGTTGGCAGGGATTAAAAGGAGAAATTATTGTGGAGAATAAAGGTTATTTCTGTGTAGTGCTTCAGGTCAGTCTGTCCATGCTAGCAATATGAGACCTGTAGCAAGATGATTATGAATTTTTCTTTTCATTTTTTTATGCCAATTTCAAGCTTTTCTGTAACTTATTTTCCTGTTCCAGGTCTGAGAAGCATCTTGAGTGGATCAAACAAGAGTGGAACTCCAGAAAGGACTGGTGGCCAGCCTTCCATTTTAGCCGTTACTTAGCAAAAAAGAATTGGCAGGAAAATGAAAACCTTTCCTATGAAAAAGCTGTGGTGGCTGGAATCTTGCTGGGAAAGGGTAATACTAAATGTTCTCTCCTTTTCACTACATAGAACAGAAGTTGTCTAGTTCTAGCCTGAATTAAGCAGAATCCAGCTGATCTACACTTCGGAACAAGCGGTTTGTTTCTTCTATAAAAGGTTGTCTTTGAAGTAGAAAAATGCTTACATTTGTTTGCCTTTTGAAAGTGAAAGAATATTTTACATAGCTTGTCTTAGCCTGGTTTAGAATTCTGTTTTATCCTGCCTTCTTGAGCAATCACAATACTGCTTCTCTTAATCTTCAAACTCCAAGTTCAAAACGCCCAGCATGCTCCTGAGCAAATGTTGTGAGGACCGCAGAGAATTTGCTTGCTGGATGCCAGCCTAGGCAGTGTCTTGGCAAATAACTGGGGAGCAGCTGCTCCTTAAGGTTGTAATGAGCACTCTGGGCAGTGTGATCTAGTTGAGGATGCCCCTGCTTACTGCAGAGGGGGTTGGGCTAGATGATCTTTGGAGGTCTCTTCCTACCCAGACCATTCTGTGTGAAAGAGGAGGAGGGGAGTGGGTATTGACTAGAAACCATTAGGAGTTTTGTAAGAAGGTAATGACAATGATGTCTTTAGTAGCATTCTTTGAAATGCTACCAAAACCAAGTGCAGTATTTGGCCAAGAAGCAGCTGCTAAATTGAGAATGGGTTTAAACTGACAGAAGGGAGATTTAGGCTGGATGTTAGGAGGAAGTTCTTTACAGTGAGGGTGGTGAGACACTGGAACAGGTTGCCCAGGGACGTTGTGGCTGCTCCCTCCCTGGAGGTGTTCAAGGCCAGGTTGGACAAGGCCTTGAGTGAGCTGTACTAATGGGAGGTGTCCCTGCCTATGGCAGGGGGTTGGAACTAGATGATCCTTGAGGTCCCTTCCAACCTTACCATTCTATGAATTCTATGAATATGCTGTGGAGATCATGGTTTGGACTACTGGTTGCTAGGCAACTTGTGTGTTTTCAGCTTTTCTGTAAGTGTATCTTTTGGGCTTCATAAAACAATTTATCTTTTTTTTTTTTTTTCAGTCAGATGTTATCAAATATCTTCCAGCTTTTATTTCCAGATGGCTAATAGAATTGTTCCAGCTCTGAATTATGTTTTTAATGACACTTCTGTACTTATTGGTGTCAGCATGAGCATATCTTTTCTGTATCCAATGCAATAAGTTAATTCATGAACTCAGTGCTGCTCTGTACTCTAGAAATTTTGTTTCCTGGTCTGTTTGAAGATGAAAACAAAAGAGAATTGTTTTGCAAGACACAGCATACAGTAATATTATGTAGAATGTTTGCTGGGTCAAATGAAGTCAGATTTAACGCCGCAGTTATGTCTTTAACGTGCACGTCTTTGGATTATTTTGCTACCTTTCATTACTGAAAACTTTCTTAGGTGTTTGCATGTTACTTAAAGCATTTTGTATTTGCTTCTCTGGTGGTCTAACTTTAATATTTTGTTGTTCTTTTTGTGTGTTTGCTTAGACTGCAAGTACTTTAAACACGTGTCACACCAAGGCTGCAAAGCTCAGGTGAAAAGGTTCCGGATGCTGAAGAGATTTGTGAATAAACACAGTCATGTCTGCCTGAGAATATCTGCTCTTTCAGATACCTCTCTACAACCTTGAGTTAGAAGGCATCCATTAGGTTCTTGCTGTACTTCTTCCTCTCTCTGAAACTGGCTTCTGTGTTGGTTCTATTCTAACACTTATAGGCCAACCCAATTGACTTAGGACTGGACTCTTTTTATATTTCTGTAGCAATGCTTTGGTTGGTGTTTGTTTTATAATAAAATGAGTATAAATCAACTGATAAGGTTGAAGAATGTCTTTAATACCAGTCCCATATTTGTGTGACATGCAAACAGATTTCAGATACCTCTTGGAGAAATAGTTAGTGTTATGGTGTGGAAGTTTTGTATTGATGGTATCGTAGGGTTGGTTCTCCTCATGTTTAGATGTGTCAGTTGTGATTTAAATGACTGCTGGGAGTTAGTTCAGAATCCACTCTGGACTCGTGGTGGCATTCATAACAGGTGTTGTGTCTTAGGAACAGTTTGTGGTGCACTGTGAAAATGCATTCTCAACCTGTGAAGGGTACACAGCTTGCTGCTTACACTGGAACATGGAAAATGGAGAGGAATGTGCCATTGTAAAGGCTTAACCCTCCTGGGTTGGGGGAGGGTTCAGAACTTGACCCCAAGTCTGCCTGACCCTAGGTGTAGTGTTTAGCCCACTCCCACTTCCTGTCTGGACCCCCTATATAAGCAGAGGAACTTCCTGTTGCTCTCTCTCTTTGTGGACTGTGTGCCTGACACCATCCTCGTTCCTACTCTCCTGTCCTACCACGTGGCCAGTCTCTACCACACGGTGGACATCTCTTCAATCCACTACCATCCATCTGCTTGTATATGTTTTTTTTTGTATCTTGTTTTCCCTTCCCTATATCTATTTGTAACTCCCCTACCTTAAATACCTTTTATTTGTTGTTAAAGTTTTCTTTTACTTTCCAAATTGTAGCCAGACTGTTCTTTGGTTGGTTTTACCCCTCTTGTCTCCTCCTTTCTTTTCCCCCTTTCCAAAAGGAGGGGAGAGGGGAAGGCATCCTACTATTATTGTATTGGTTTCCCCTGAGAAGCTAAACTCAAACCAATACAGCTGTGGTTTTCCATTTTGTACTGAAAAGAATTTTAAGCTGTGAAGATATACTGCAGGTTGTTCAAATAGATGATGCACTTCAACATAATCCAAAGGTAGTGTTTCCACATGTCATAGTTGGTGGCTGTGTGTAGTTGAGGGGTTGTTTTCGCATTGTTGGTAGGGGAGAGAGTGAAAGATTGCTGTAGCTGTGTGGCTACAGAGGGAAACCAGTGCCGCGCTGCTTTGCATGAGCGAAAGCACACAGCTACCCAGAACTTCGCTCTGGTGGAAGACATCTTCTAGGATCTTTCTGTACTCTTGTTTGAGTTGAAATCTGCAGTGTTCCAGAGAGACCTGGAAAGGCTGGGTCAAGGGACTGAGGGCAATGGTATGAGATTCAGCAGGTCTCAGTGCAGAGTCCTGCACTTTGGCCACAGTAGGCCTATGCAGCGCTACAGTCTGGGGGTGAGTGGCTGGGGAGTGACCTGGCAGAGAGGGACCTGAGGGTGCTGGGTGACAACAGCTGAACATGAGCCAGCAGAGTGCCCAGGGGGCATAGAAGGCAAATGGATCTTGGCTTGTATCAGGAATAGTGTGGCCAGCAGGACCAGGGAAGTAATTCTGCCCTGTACTGGGCACTGGTGAGGCCTCACCTCGAGCTCTGTGTGCAGCTCTGGGCCCCTCATGGCAAGAAAGATACTGAGGTGCTGGAGCAGGTCCGGAGCAGAGCAATGAGACTGGGGAAGGGACTGCAGGGAAAGTCATCTGTGGAGAGGCTGAGGGAGCTGGGGCTGTTCAGCCTGGAGAAGAGGAGACTCAGGGGGGACCTTATTACTCTCTACACCTGCCTGAAGGAAAGCTGTAGTCAGGTGGGGATCAGACTCTTCTCCTAGGCAATAGAGACAGGATAAAAGGGCATGGTCTAAGGCTGCATCAGGGGAAGTTTAGGTTGGATATTAGGAAGCACTTCCTCACAGAAAGAGTGATTAAGCACTGGAATAGACTGTCCAGGAAGGTGCCTCTATGTGAGATCCCTGCAGCTTCCTGTTCCCTGCTCTGCCTGTGTCCTAGGGTGGTAATGCAGTAAGTAGGGAGCTGCTGAAAACAGCAGATAAGATTCCTCTGCATTAACCATAATAGTTTCTTCTAGGATTTGTGGGAATGAGAGGTGTCTAATAGCTTTGCTTTTTTTTTCTCCCTTTTAAATTACTTTGTTCTGATGTGTCAGAAGCAATAGAACAGATCACAAAGCCTTGCTCACTAAGATGCTCTTTTGTATGGAAATAAGGAGGGGGGGCAGGGAGGGCATACAGAAGCCTCTTTCTAACAGCATCAGAGTGGCTGTTCACTCCTGCAGCTGCAAGATAAAGCAGAAGTTGCTCCTCTGCACTAGATCTCTTTTGCTTTTGATGTGATGCTGATCTTCAGCTCATGGGTTGTGATGCATGCAGGACAGCAGTGATGAGCACTCCGGGTGCCTGGGGCTTTGTTGGGATGTTACAAGTAGGGATGTGTACATGAAAGGAAAAGATTTGTTTTGGTGAAATAAGAAAGCTTGGTTGTGATCAAAACACTCCCATTCTGCCTGTGGAAGAGCAGAGTTGGGGAAGCAGCATCTTCAGGAACAAAGGCTGAGTACAAACAAGGTCCACCTGCAGACCCAGCTGATGCTGGGCTTTGACTGCTGGGTTTGCTCATGCATTCCTCACCAACGGTGAAAGAGGGCAAACATCTCATGCATCTTCAAATCAGTTTAATGTCAGCTGGGATCAAAGCCACTAAAATCTATCAGCTTAAGTACAGAATATCACAGTCAACTTCAGGTTCTGCTGGTGTCTCACAGGTGTATTTTCTCCTTATTTTTTTCCTGAATATCTTCTTTTAACCCCAAATACCTGGGTTTGTGGGTAACAGCAGTATCTCTGTAAATCTTATTTTTTTTGTCCTAAAAGTACTTGTACATATAATTGTTACTTCAATTTTGTGTTTTATGGCCCCTGTTCAGTCTTTATGAAACTGGATCCAGGTTTGGGGCTCTTTAAAAGGTGAGTACAATGTCAGTTACCAACTGAATGCTGCTCACTGGTGTTTGTAAGTGGGGAGAGATGATCAAGTTCTGTGTACAGGCAGTATTTTTTTTTTTTTACTAGTTGAAGGATTTCTCAATCAGTTTAAACTGAAATGTAGGGATTAGATTTGTGAGTGCTTCTAGGGACAAGATGTCTGGAGGTTCAGCTACCTGATGTGTGAAACATCAAAGAGGCAGCCCAGAGGGCTTCTCTCCTGCCGAGTATTAAACTTCAGAGAGAATAAAGGAAAGAGAATGTAAGCAAATGCTGAGCTCTGTGGCTGGCAATTAATAGAGAGGATGAATGAACCACACTACAAAGTAGCCCAGGATTTCTATACAGCTGATGTCAACATGAGCCCGCAGTGCGAGTGCAGCCCAGACAGCCAACCAAGTCCTGGGCTGCATTGAGAGCAGTGTAGGTAGGTAGCAGGCCAAGGGAGGGGATTCTGCCCCTTTACTCTGCTCTCCTCAGACCCCATCTGGAGTCCTGTGTGCAGTTCTGGAGCCCCCAGCACAGGAAGGACATGGAAGTGTTGGAGCAGGTCCAGAGGAGGGCATGAAGATGCTCGGAGGGCTGCAGCAGCTCTGCTATGAGGACAGGCTGAGAGAGTTGGGGCTCTGTAGCCTGGAGAGGGGAAGGCTTCCAGAAGACCTTAGAGTAGCCTTCCAGTATCTGAAGGGGGCCTACAGGAAGGCTGGGGAGGGAATGTTGACAAGGTCTTGCAATGACAGGACAAGGGGCAATGGGTTTGAACTGGCAGAGGGGAGATTTGGACTGGATGTCATGAGGAAGTTGTTTGCAGTGAGGGTGGTGAGACACTGGCACAGGTTGCCCAGGGAGGTTGTGGCTGCTCCCTCCCTGGAGGTGTTCAAGGCCAGGTTGGACGAGGCCTTGAGTGAGCTGTACTAGTGGGAGGGGGCCCTGTCTCTGGCAGGGGGTTGGGACTGGGTGGTGCTTGAGGTCCCTTCCAACCTTACCATTCTATGATTCTATGCAGCCAGGGCAAGGGTTACAGCTTCCTTAGGAGTAGAAAGAGTGTTTAGCAACTTGAAGCTATCTTATCTGGGTTTTCCAGATATTAATGTAATATGGGCAACTCATGGTGTTACATCTGCCAAAGCTTTCATCATCGGGACTTATTTTCCTTAAATATAGATGTGTCATTTCTAAAGTCACACACATTTCATTTCCAAGAAAGCCAAGGCTCTCTTGATGGAAGAAAAAGAGATTTAGTTAGAATGTGTTTCTTCTTTCAGAATGCTGCCTATTTTTCTTTAACTGTAGCTCTGATGAGGGTTTTATCAGTCACATCTCTAAGGCAAAAGGCTAATTCGGAGCAGGGTTGCTGAATGATGTTAATTGCTTTCCCCAGAGTCTTTCCTCAAGCTGCTTAATAAGCCTTCAACAAAAAAGCCTTCAACAAAAATCTTTTACCTCCACTGCAGCCATCCCAATATTTTCTTCTAAGAAAGCTAAAGAGACCACATCCCCTAGAATAAAAGCATCAGTAGTGAAAACAGATCCATCTGGTAAAGAGGGACAGAATATCAAAGTTTAGGCTAAACCTTACAAGCCAAAGCAGGAAGAGAAGGTTGCACACATTTCAGAACTACTCCAGTACCACCTTTGCCCCATCCCCTTCCCCCCCCCCCCCCCCCCCCAAAAAAAAAAAAAAAAAAAAAAAAAAAAAACCACACAACAAACAAAAAAAAAAAAAGAAAAAAAAAGCTCCCACCTAAGCAGAACCAAGAAGACTCTTCCAAAGAAAGCAGTGCCAGCTAAGGACAAGTGGGAGAAGAGGAGGGAAGGAGGTAGATTAAGAATCATCTTTTGAACCTCAGTGATGTGCCAGACAAAACCAAGCCACTTACAAGTGATGAAACAAATGTTCTGAATAATGGCCAAATGGAAGTGACTCAGCTGTCTTGTTGTGCCACTGCTTCCAGGAGCACCTCCATTAACACCAGCATTAGGCTCTGTCCATGTTCTATTAAATCTTAACAGCATCAGCCTCCTACTATTAATGTTTTTGCAAATCCTGCTCTGATGTACTGGGACTACTGCTGGTAAATCTATTCATCAATGACCTGGATGGAGGAACGGAGTGCACTGTCAGCAAGTTTGCTGACATCACAAAACTGAGTGGAGTGGCTGACACACCAGAAGGCTGTGCTGCCACTCAGCAAGACTTCAGGTGGGCTGGAGGGTTGGGCAGGAAGGAATTTAATGGAATTCAACAAGGACAAGTGCACATGGGAAAGAACAGTCCCATGGATCAGTATAGGTTGGGGAACGACCTGTTGGAGAGTAGTGAAGGGGAAAAGGACCTGAGGGTCCTAGTGGATGCAAAGTTTACCCTGAGTTAGTAATGTGCTGTGGTGGCCAGGAAGGCCAAAGCTGTTCTGGGGTGTATTAGAGGGTGTGTCATTAGTAGATTGAGGGAGATTCTCCTGCCCCTCTGCTCTGGTGTGGCTGCATCTGGAATACTGTGTCCAGTTCTGGGCCACTCAGCTCAAGAAGGACCTCAGGGAACTGCTTCAGGAAGTCCAGCACAGAGCCACAAAAATGATTAAGGGAGTGGAATATCTTTTCTGTGAGGAAAGACTGAGGGAGCTGGTGATCCTGCTATGGCAGAGGGGTTGGACTAGGTGATCTTTCCAGGTCCCTTCCAGCCCCTGTGATTCTGTGATGTTCTTTTCTAGCATAAATTGTGAGTAGAGTCTCTGAATATTTGTTGGTAAGGTTTGGCTGTGTACAACTGCTTATTAAGTGTAGGTGCCTCCAACATTAGACTTACAGAATCGTAAAGATTGGAAAAGTCTTCTAAAGCCATCAAGTCCATCTGTCAGCCCAACACCACCCTTCCTAAAGTGCTATCTCTACATATGTTTTGAATAGCTCCAGGGTTGATAACTCCACCACCTTCTTGGGCAACCTATTCCAATGCTTGACCACTCTTGCAGTGAAGAGATTTTTCCTAATATCCATGTAAACCTCACATGGTCCAGTTTCAGTGCCCTTTCTCTTGTCCTGGTGACAGTTACTTGGCAGTAACCTCACAACTATTCGGAACGATCATATTTTATCTAAGAATATGAAATAGATATGTCCGCAACCTCACCTCTCTTTTTAGGTGTGTATGTGTGGGTCTTTGAACTGAAAGACAACATATACTTTTTATTAAGGTTCATTGTCTTATGGTAATGAAATAAGATTTATTTTTTTTTTTAATAGCAATATTGTTTCAAAGTAGGGATGACTTGCAGCTTCCAAAGGATTCAGTAAGGGGTAGAAATGTTTAGCAAACCTTAAACCCAAATAAAAGAAGAGCAACACCAGCAAAGCAATCCTTCAAAATCCCAATTACAGCTGAGCAGCTGTGGCTTCTGTCCACTTGGAGAGCACATCTTACCCTGCACATCGGGGCCGGGTGCTGCAATTTCCCCTGCCTGAGCCTCTTCTCCTTGGGACCACAGCTGGCCCGGGACGATGCTGGTACCCTACCAGCCTTGGCAGGAGCACATCTCCTGTGAGGTTAATTTGGGGTAAATCGTGTCGGGACAGCGAGGACCTTGGGGTTGCGTTGTCCACGGTGAAAGAGGTGAAGTAACAAATTTCAAATGCTCCTTTCGAGAGAAGCGTATTTATTTGCGTAGCAGAGCTGTGGGTCCCATCTGTCGTTGTAAAAAAAAGAGCAGGCAAACAAACGACGTCATTTTGCAGTACGCCCAAGTAGTCTGTCACCTACCGCCACCGTCTGGGTGCAAGGCGAAAACCGGCAGCTAAACAGGGACAGCACGCTCTCCCCTTCGCCCCCGCGGAGCGACGCTCCCTGTGCTGCTCAGGGAAGAGGGGAAGAAAACAAACAAACAAACAAACGAAAAACCACAACCGAAAATATAAAAAAATAGAGCACGCCGACAGAAAAAAGTGAGAGGCCCCAGCGAGGATCGAACTCGCGACCCCTGGTTTACAAGACCAGTGCTCTAACCACTGAGCTATGGAGCCACCTATCAGTTCCACCCCTGCTAACAGCTCCTGTGCCTATTAGGGCAGCCCCTGTCAGGGCCTCTTCCGGTGTTAGCGGCGGTAGAGACGAAGCTATGGAAGACCCTCACAGGTTTCATAGAATCGTTTCGGCTGGAAAATACCTTTAGGATCATGAAATCCAACCGTTCTTTAACTCTGCAAAGTCTGGTGCTAATCCATGTTCCTTGGTGCTATGTCTCTGCATCTTTTATATGCCTCTGGGGAAGGAGATTCAGTCACAGAATCACTGAAGTTGGAAAAGACCTTCGAGATCATCAAGTCCAGCCTATGACCTAACACCACGGCATCAGCTAAACCATACCACCAAGTGCCATATCCAATCTTTTCTTAAAGATCTCCAGGGATGGTGACATCACCATCCCCTCAGGCAGTCCATTCCAGTGTGTAATCGCTCCTTCTTTGAGGCTCCGTGGGGAGCCTGTTCTAGTATTTGAGAACCTTTTCAGTGAAAGAGTTTTTCCTAATATCCCACCTCAACCCTTCCCTGCAGCTTGAGGCCATTTCCTCTCATGCTATGACTACTAGGGAGAAGGCACCAATCCCCATGACACAACATCCACCTTTTAAGTGACTTGTAGAAAGAAATAAGGTCTTACCGCAGCCTCCCTTTCTTTGGACTTAACAAACCTGATTCCCTCAGCCACCCCTAGGACTTGTTCTCCAGACCATTCTCCAGCTTTTTGTCTTTCTTTGGACACAAGAAAGTTGGTTGTTTTTTCTCCAGCCAGCTCTCATCACCCTACGGTGGAGGGCACCACTGGGCCTCTTTCCTATTGTCTGTGGGAGTTTCACCTGTGCCAGGTGCCTGAAATTGCCCTTGCACCTGTTGCCTTCAGGGCAGAGCTCTGTGTGAATCCAAAATGAGGTTCAGCTGTGTGGCAGCTGCTGAGGGCAATGAGGAGGCCTTTCCCTCACTTTATCAACAAGTGGATGCACCTGCTGCAAGTTTAGAGTCAAGCTGTCCTTGCAGTGGAGAGTATTTCAAATCGAGATGGTAGGACCTGCTGATCATTTAGCAACGTTCCCGGTGCTGTGAAGGAGGGAGTAGTTGCTCCTTTTGGTGGGTGCTAGTAGAAGATTTTGAAGGTAAGGCTGTACTACATTTGGTTTTGTAATATCCTTGGTGTTTGTGAAGGAGGGAGCAGTTGTTCTTTGTGGTGGGAGCCAGTGGAAGGTTTTGAAGGTAGGACTGTACTACATTTGGTTTTGTGATATCCTTGGTGTTTGTGAAGGAGGGAGCAGTTGTTCTTTGTGGTGGGAGCCAGTGGAAGGTCTTGAAGGCAAGGCTGTATTACATTTGGTATTGTGCAGAATCAGGAAAAAAAATCCCTGTTTAAATGGCGTAATTATACTCAGCTTGGTGTTGTCACTCTTGGGTGTTGTGAGGTAACTACTAGAGAAAAAGAAAAGGTTTAATTATTTTGCAGGTAAGCCACAGGTGTAAGTTGCCTGGGATGTGACCCCAACAGCAAAATCAGCACTGCATTGTTATAGTTTCTCTTTTTGTTGTTAGGGATCAGGGAAGTTTGAAACAATTAAAGTTTTTCTCTTTTTTTCTTTTGCAAAAAGAGCCACTCTGCTGTATCTAGGCCTCCCCCACAAAAGCTTAGGTGGAGGTGAAAAATTAAGCTGTGGAGAGGAAATTGAGAGCCACCACTATGACGTAATAGATATGAGCAGCTCTGCTGCATGCTGGAGTCACGTTCTAGAAAACAGGCATGATTTGCTGGGTGCAAGCCTCAAACTGCTTGTGACCCAAAGTAAAGCTCCTTGAAATGAGACTAGACAGAGAAAGCTGCATTAAGGACTTAAAGACCTTTCATCCATCCCACACTTCACAAATCATGAACTAAGTCAACTTCTTTTTAATTTTTTTCTTTTCTCTTTCACCTTCTCTTTAAATGGATATGATCTCTGTGGACAAACTAGACCAGTTTCGGTGAACTCTGTCTTGTTGTTTATGTAAGATACTAAAATTACTTTAAAATATCTGCTCTTGACCTCTAATGTGGCAGCTGATAAATTTGTGAAGTTTCAGACTTCTTTGATGGTTGCTTTTTTTCGCCCTTTCCTTTGAAGATAGTGATTCTTTAGAGTTAGTAAAGATCTGCTAATGCTTCAGGGAACTGAAACATAAGCATAGCTTGTTTTATAACCTTGAAGTAGGTAGGAACAGAACTGTTAGACATTTTTCTTGTTCCAAGACAAAAATCAGTCTAAAGTGGTTGAGAGGCAGGATGAGTTGTGTTCTGAGAACTGAATGGCACTGAAATCAAGTGTTCTGTGGTAGTTGCTACTACTGTCACTATTCTTTTAGCTTGAGTGAAGTCTCTGCGGATGCTCTGCTTAGAGCTCAGTGCAAAGTGGGATACACCTCACGTGCTGCCCGGCAGTCTTAAGTGAAACTCCCTGGGTGGGATTCGAGATGTGTAACGGAATGGAGCAGTAAACTCCATGCTACCATTAAGCCCTCTAGTTCATCTTTGTAATGGAAATGAGACATCTGTAGGATTCAGTTAATCTCACCTGAAGGTACACCTCTAAAATAAGTCATCTGAACCACGATCTAGAAGTGTTTGTTTCTTAGCAGACTGTGAAGACAGCCCCTGCTGAAAACATGAATAGGGCAATCAGGCTCATCTCACCAGGCATGACAGGTTTGCACCAGCCAAGTCTTGCTAGTGAGCAGATAGTGTGTTGAGACCTGGCCTGGGGGAGGGACACGACAGCTGCTTTATTTAAGAGGCACAGCAGGATGACATAGCTCTTGTCTGCAAGCTGCTAATGCTTTTAGCCAGCCCACCCTCTCAGTCACGTTTGCACAGGATTAATAAGCTTTACTCTCGTTTAGCACCCTTTCACTGTTGATGTTTGAACCCGAGTAACTGTCGTGGGAAAATTCCTGACAGAGGACCAGGGGAATTTTTAGGAAGATGGCAAGGTAACTTGTGTTCCTATAGACGAGTCTAAGTATTTCTGCAGCCAGATACAGAGATACCTGAAGGGAGCTTATAAGAAGGATGGAGAGAGACTGTTTACAAAGGCCTGCAGTGATGAGGAGCAGTGGTTTTAAACCAGAGAGCAGTAGATTTAGATTGGATGTTAGGAACAACTTCTTTACCTTGAGGGTGGTGGAACACTGGAACAGGCTGCCTATGGAGGTAGTTGAGGCCCCATCCCTGGAGATATACAAGGTGAGGCTCGACAGCGCTCTGGCCAAACAGATCTAGTGGAGGATATCTTTGCTTATTGCAGAGAGAGTCAGACTGGATGACCTTTGGAGGTCCCTTCCAAGCCAGGCTATTCTATGATTTAGGCAGTAAAAAGCCTTTCGTCTTCTGTTTGTTGCGGTTGAATGCCACTAGGTGGAACCTAAGTACTGCGTGAAGGGATGCAAAAAAGGAGCACATGCTTTAACTGGCTTCAGACGTGGGAAAAAGCGAAGTTTTACACATGGAGTGCTTTTATTTTTACTCCCTTCCCCCCCCAAAAAAAAAAAACAAACCCAAACAACCAACCCTATATGATGATTTACCTTGTAAAGATGTGCCAAACATGTACAGCCGCATATTTTTATATATTCTGTAAAAATTCTGCTGATTGGCTGTAAGACTAAACTTGTGTGTCCCTCTTGGTAAACCAGGGCATAACTTCTCATCTGGTTCAGTGAATTAATGCTGATAGAAGTGGAGAGTTAATAGCAGCTGCAGAGTACAGGCCCTATGAAAGCAAGTAGCTTTGCAAACTGCCTTGCTGGTGTGGCACATCTGACTTTTCCTTTCATGTAGAAGAGTTTTGTGAGAAGAGACATTCCCGGGGTAGGGAGGAACGATGAAAGTTATTTGAAGCAGCATGCGGAAGTTTTGTTTTCCTAGGGAAAGCTGTGAAGGTAGAGCAGGATTAGAAAGCTGTATCCTAGACCACCTTCATACTAAAGATCAGGCAACAGGGTAGAAAATAGAATGCCTACGTTATTCAAAACGACAATCTGTTCAGTAGAATAGGTGTAGTTTTGCCCTCAGCTCGAACCAAGTGACTTAGTTGTTCCTGATTAGCTCTCTAAGCGTCCTTAACAGCCCGATTGAACAAGTATGTGCCTAACTGCGTCAGGCTGGTGTCATTCTGCAGATGCCAACCCCCTTGCTGTGAATTTACATCTGCCTTGTTGAGAGCGGTGAGGTAATCTCATGCATATTCCATATCATCTTATTGCCTTATCTCGGTTCGCTTCTGTTAGCACTTGCATGCAAAGGAATGACTCTTCAGACATGAGTTATTCTTGGAAATACCCTTACACTCTAGTATTACATTTGTTTCCTAACTCCTTTGCCTGGCTTGCCATCCAGTTTCCCCATGAATTAAATTTTACTGGTGTCTTGCAGGATTCAGGTCTTTGTTGCACGAACCAGCTGCAAGCTTTGGGCTGCAACAACAGTGTTCTCTGCAGGTGTGGTGTGTCTCTTAAGAGGTTGTTATGGCTCGCCTGCCTTTGTCCTCTTCAGATGTGATTTTCTGTGTCCCTGGGGCCAACCTACTTCACCTGGAGTTATCTCAGTAGAAGTACAGATCAGCAAAACCAGGATGCTTGCCTTGTCAGCTTCTGTGAGAAAGGACTAGAAGCACAACCCCTGTCATTTTATGAAATGGGATGCTCTGGATGTTTTAATTGTTTTACAGGATTGTTACTCCTGGTGTTGTTTCTTAAACTCTGTAATTAACCTGAAGGTGTTTAAGTTTAATGTATTCATTTCAATTGATACCTGCTGATGGATTGCTTTGTCTTTTACCCCTTTGCAAAGGGTTTTTGAATTAAAATGATTTTTGCCCCTCTGGTCTGCTGAGACCCCCACCTGGAATCCTATGTCCAGCTCTGGAGATCCCAACAAAAGAAGGACTTGAAACTATTAGAGTTGGTCCAGAGGAGGTCATGAAGGTGATCCAAGGGCTGGAACACCTTCTTTATGGAGACAGGTTGTGGAAGGGCTAAAATTGCCCCCAAAATGAAATCACCAGACTATCTCAGAAGGTTTGGAAGCAAAATGGATCTATATATTTACAACAAACTAAAATCTAAAAGCTTAAAATACAACATATGTGTACAAAACCACACTTGCATATATATTTACACAATTGAGACTATCCAAGGACCCCAGTCACCTTTCTGGACACACTTAGAGGGGTTTCCAACAGCCTCCTCCTTCCCCTTCCCTCCCTTTTTTTTTTTTTTCCTCCCTTCTCACCTTACTTCCCATACAGTTTGTGCTAACAAGGAAGTCAGGACAGAGATAAAGAGCTATGCAAAGCAGAACTCCAGAGGAGAGGAGTGAAGAAGAGACAATTGTTTATGCAACTGAATTTTATGCTCATAAACAAGGCAGTGGAATCATATAGATTTATCTTTGTTATTCTTTTTGCATCCAATAACCAATTATTTGGTGTGGGTATTTTTGTTTTTTTTTTTTTTTAACTTTTTTTTCCTCTTCAGCATCTCTGGAAAACTTGTCCCTTGTGTACAGTTAGACACAAAACCTAAGTGAAGCCTTAAACCATAACACAGGTTGATAAAGTTGGGGTTCTTCACCCTGGGGAAGAAAAGGCTCCAGGGAGGCCTTAGAGCAGCCATCCAGGATTTGAAGGAGGCCCCCAAAGGAGCTGGAGAGGGACTTTTGACAAAGGTATGGAGTGAAAGGACAAAAGGTAGTATCTTCAAACTGGAATAAACCTGGATTAAAATATTAGGGAGAAATTCTTTCCTGTGAGGGTGGTGAGACACTGGAGCAGGTTGCTTGGTTGTTTTCTTCAAAGTTATTTCTCCAATCCAAATGAGGTTTGAAAATACTTTAATGAAGTGTTTCTGAATGTGATAAGGTAGCTGGTGAGCTGTAGCATCTTAGAAAAATCAAGATGTTACATTCTTAAAGCTAACCTGGCTGCAAGTGAATAATGTTTTTGTGACAGTTACATAATTTGAGAAATAACTAGAATATTTCTTTTTTTGCCTGCCCTGCATTAGAAAGGAGTTGTGTCTACTTATGTTACTATCAGAAAGATCTTCTCTTTGTCAAAAACATCCAGAAGGTCTGCATCTTAGCCAAAGGCCATAGTGTTCTTCAAAGTGCAGGAAAGGACTTGGCTATGCCTTTGCCTTTAAGACAGCAGCACTCGTGGAGCCCAGGCAGGGAAGGGACAGAGATCATGCAGCATTTCACCTCTGGGAGAGCATGGGGGCTTCCCCTCATGGAGCTACCAGAGGCGTTGGGTGAAGAACATGTCTTATTCTGCTCTGACCAGTGAAGATGTCTGTGGTGTCCTCTGGCTGCTTCTGCTTTTCACCCCTTGAACCATGATGAACTTACCCAGAGCTCCCTGCAGATGAAGCCCAGCTGCGTTAGGTGCCCCTCAGCTGTGGTCCTTGTGTCAGCGATGCCAACTGCCCAAAGGAGACAGCAGATTGAAAGCTGTGTGCTGCTACTGCCCTGCTGCTTGTCCTCATGTGTGCCCCTGCAGAAGTCCACAAGACAGGAAAGAGCTGAAGTACAGCAGTGCATGTGCTGATCAACCTGTCACACGTTGGCCTATGTACATGTATGTATCTTTGTGCTGCCAAGCAGGGGGTAGAACAGCTGTGTGCTCACTCTGGAGACACTAACCTGAAGGCATCTGCTCAGTTGTTGGTTTCCACAAAACCCAGGAATGCAGGACCACCTGCAAGGCTCTCAATCCTCTCACATTTGACTGAAACCAGCTAGCAGATTTGAAAGTTATTTAAGAATGGGCTTGGCAACTGGTGTGGTTACAGGAGCCATTTTCCAAGGAAAACCAAGCTAAAAATGTACCGATTGCATCTTCCAAGAAAGCTTTCAAAGGTCTTTGGAAAACAGACAACTCAGGAATGGGTATGAAGCAGAGGAACCACAAGAGATAGTCCCTATCTTTCCTTCAATATGGACACTGATGCTCACCTGTGCCATGTTTCCCCACCTGTCCAGCACTTCCCTCCCAGCCTCCCCAGGGCATTCGGGGTGCGTTCACTTGTGGCATGCTGTGTAAATGCAAAGTCTTATTATTATCACTGTAAAAATAGACTCAGAAGATTTCAAGGAGGCTGTAATGGAATAAAAATGTAGTAATGGGATAGTTCAAAGCTCCTTGTCTCTCCAAGGGGGGAAACAAACAATAGATTAATTTCCTTGTTGCTGGTTTTAGACACAGGGAATAAAACTGCTTAGTAGGCATCGGAGTCCTTGTTTTAAATAAACTTCTGGTGATGATTTCTTCAAAATATCTGTAAAGCTATAGGTACTAAGTTCTTTTTGCCACTCAGTGGGAGGTAGAGAAATGGGAATGTGTCCCAGTGTGGTCAGCACTGCTGTAGATGGGAGGCTGTTGTCTCAGCCATAGTCTTGTTTTGCAAGGCTTTCAATATTTGGATCAACCAAGGATGCAGCTACCCAAGTGAGACACACACGTGTGGGTCTGCTCTAGGTTTCAATTACTGGGAAAAGGAAAAATAGACCTGTCACAACCATGAAGCACCTTCCTCAAGTGCTCACATTTCCTTTCCTGCAAAACACATCTGAGTCCAAAAGGCAGACAGTCTCTGTGCTAATCAAGGAGTAAATTGTTCTTTGCTCAGGAGCTTTCTTAGGGTATATGGGAGAAAGATTCATATACACTAGATTACAAAAGCCAATTGTCATTTAAGTGCTGGATGTGATACCTGGAGCTAGGTGATTGGAGAAAAGTAATTGAAGTGAAAATAGTTTTGTTCTCAGCTCCTGATTTTTCCGTATGTTTGCTGCTGGAGATGAGTTTGGAGGTTGGAATCACAGAAGTGGCCACATGGTTTTCTGTGCAATATGAAAGGTTCAGTCATTGACTACATGGTCTTGGAATGCATTTCAGAACATCCTGCCCCCTGCATTTCCTTGTGTGCCTGGGGAGAGTTGTGTTCTGAACTCCAGGTATAGGATGGCCTGCTGAAGGACGAACATGTTCTGGAGGAGTGACTGAAACAAGGTATATCTACCCACAAGCAGGGCTGATTGTTACAGGACACCACATGAGAATGGTAATTTACTGATTAGGAAGTATTGGGGACATACATGCACAGTCTTGCTTTTGAACAGGCTTGTCAGTTGTTCTTTCCATGAGGTGGATAGATCAGCAACTCTGTTCTTTCCTAGGACAGTATATTCATCTTCCTAATTACTGGAGTGAACCAACATAGGTCACAGAACATTGAAATTATAGAACAGTAAGGTTGGAAGGGACCTCAAG
>VWZE01024848.1:1027944-1053356 GCA_013396675.1 Eubucco bourcierii
CCTCCTCCTGGACCCACTCCAACAATTCAACCTTAACCATTCTCTTATGCCTCACATAGATGTTTAACATTTGGAGGCTTTGAGCATGTCTGATGTAAATGTAGAGAGACTTGAGTTTTTCTCAGTGCACTAAGCTGAGAAAGAAAGGCATGGATGTGCTTGCACCCAGCCCCTCAGGCACGTCCTTGGACTGAGAATTCTTTCCAAGGAGAATTCTTGATATATGTGGTGGGATGTCTGGAAAATAGGTAGTAATAAATACATCATTTTGTATGGAAAATGGATAGCTAGGTGCCTGAGAATGAACTGGAGCTTTCTCTTCTCTGGTGTTCATTTCTCCCTTTTTCTTTCCCCAGTGAATGCTCCTCAGCAGTTGCAGCACAAGGATGTTTTTGCAGGTATCTTGCTGAAAATCTTGGATCCTTTGTTTTACCTCATGGGAACTGAGAACTGCAGACTGGAAGATGGATTGTCACAGCTCATGTTTAAAGCAGCAGCTCAAGGTAAATTTCAAGACTGAGTTGTTTCTAGCTCTACTGGTGGTCACTTGTTCTAAACCATTCTGTGCTCAGTGAGAAGTAACAGCACATTGCTGTCTCCTTTGAACTCCTGAATTTACAGTGATAATTGTGCAACATGAATCTAGGTGTAAACTAATCTCCAGTTACCTCTTCACTTTTCATTTTATGCTCACTTGCTCTGCAGTGATCCCTGCTGGTTCAATAGATCTTTATCACAGAGGGTCACTGGATTGGAGTGAAATGAGAGGAAACTGTGGGAAAAAGACTAATGTGCTCTCTTCTCTACACAGTGTGCTTGCTTCAGTCTGATTTAGCTGGTGGAGATGCCACTGCTACATATGTAAGCTGATCAGTCTGGTAGGGCTTTGCTTAATTGGTTTGTTTACAGAAGCACTTACAGAAACAATTGGGTTCAGCAAGAGCTGATCAATCAAACTTCACCTGAAGAAACCTCAAAGCAAACCTTTCTTCTTGGTCTACTGGGGGATAGGTCTGAAAATATTGCTAAGACAGCTATTGGCTGCTGCAGTGCATATTTATTGCCATCTCTGTGTGTTTGGGGGAAGCAGGGAGGGACTATTTTTCTCCACTTCAGCTGCAATACTTTTCCTTTTCAACATATGCCTTTCCACAAGTAGAGGAAAAACTCTCTGAAAACTTGACAGTCTAATAAATTTGAAGGTTATGTAGATAAAAATTTCAAAACTCTTGTGCCCTGACCTCAACATTGTTTAGATGAGTTGGGAGAGCCTGAAAACCCTTATCTCCTCCCCCTCAGCTAAGGTTATTGCCTTAAATTTCTTCAGGTTTTTTGTCCCAGTTCCCATTTTAACATTTCACTTGTGGTGCAATGGAAGGAAGCTCAAAGCTCATGGACTCTTTTAACATTGCTTGGAAAAGGTGCATCAGTGAGGCTGATGCAGATGTAGATGTTGTTCTGATGTGCAGTACCCAAATGGAGGCTGGAACAGTGTTTGCCAGACTCTGTCCTCCCATTCATTTTGAATGCCTTATCAGTTTAACTTATGCTGGTGGGCACTGTCTGGTGCAAGGAGCCCTCACTGTGGGAGGCTATAATGCTTTGTCCTTGAGGAAAAATCTTTAAGCGCTCCCTATGCTTGGAGATAGCTGTCAGACTTTAGATGTTCACCTTATCTGACAGTGGCTGCCTTGCAGGTCCATGTGGGTGTGCCCTAGATTCTATGTCCTTGTGACAGACATAGGTGAAGGTACTTTGTACCCTTGGCAAACATGAGTTATCCCATCACCAAACTCTCCATGAGGTGTTCCCATCTGATTTTCATTCTTGCTTCAGAAGCAAGAAGAGAGTGAGACCTTTTTTCAGAGCTGTGATCTGCTATTGCTGTGTGAATGTGGATGCAATCAACCCTGACATCAGCCAAACCTTTGACACTGTCCCATGGCATTCTCGCAGCCAAGCTTACCAAGTGTGGTTTTGATGATTGGGCAGTGGGATGAGTTGGGAGCTGGCTGAAGGATGGAGCTCAGAGTTGTGGTCAGTGGGGCAGTCTAGTTGGAGACCTGGGGCTAGTGGTGTTCTCCAGGGGTCAGTAGTGAGTCCAACCCTGTTCAATACATTTATCAATGACCTGGGAGGATTTGGAGTGTAGCCTCAGGAAGCTTGCTGAAAAGAGGAAACTGGAAGGAGTGCCTGAAACCCCTGTGTGGCTGTGCTGCTATCCTGTGACCTAGACAGGCCTGGGGAGAAATCTAATAACATTACCAAGGGCAGGTGTAGAGTCCTGCATTTGGGGAAGAACATAACCTTCTGGGTTGGAAGCTGACCTTTGGAGAGCAACTTTAAGGCAAGGATGTGGGAGTCCTGGTAGACATCAGGATGACCATGAGCTGGTAGTGTGCTCTCATGGCTAAGAAGGCTGAAGACATCCTGGTGTGCATTAAGAGAAGGTTCTCCTCCCCTTCTACTCTGTCGAGATGGTGCCTCACCTGGAGTACTGTATCCAGTTCTGAGCACCCCAGCACAAGAATGAACTACTGTAGAGAATCCAGCACATGGCCACCAAGATGCTGAGGGGACTGGGACATCTATTATATAATGAAAGGCTGAGAGAGCGGAGTCTGTTTATCTTGGAGAAGAGAAGGTTGAGGTGGGGGTCTTATTAATACTTACAAATAGTTAAGGGATGGGTGTCAGGAAGACAGGTCCAGACTTCTCAGTGGTCACCAGTGACAAGAGGTAATGGGAATCAACCTGAACACAGGAAATTCCATCTAAACATGAGAAGGAACTTCTTTACTTTAAGGGTGGCAGAACACTAGAACAGAGAGATGGTGGAGTCTCTCTGGAGACTTTCAGGGCTCACCTGGATGTGTTCCTGTGTGATCTGTCTTAGGTCATACTGCTCTGGTAGAGGCTTTGGACTCAATGATCATGGGAGGTCCCTTCCAACCTCTACCATTATGCAATTTGCTGAAACTGAGATCTGAATTACAGGCTGAGGCTGAATATGTCCCTGCTGTGCAGGAAAGGACATAATCTGAAGCTGCCAGGGTATAATTTATCCAAAGTTGCTATCAGAAATAAAATAAGGTAGATGTCTTTCTCAGCCAAAATGTCCCACCTTGCAGATTTAGAGCAGGATGAAGGGATATACTGATCTCCACACTACCCACAAGGGCCAAATAAGTCTTTTCCCTGTATAATCTCACCTGCCTTTCTCTGACAGTCCAGCCAGGGCTGGCTAGCTAATAATGAATGGTGCCACTAATCCACTGGGTCATGGACAGTATGGGGCTCTGCATTTTGCAGGTTGCCAACCGTCTCTGAAAGAAAGACACAATGCTTGAAGACTTTATTTGCCTTTTACTATTTATCTTTGTCAACTCACTGACTTTCATCATAGTTCTGCTGAATAATGGCAAAAAGAAAACATTAAATGCATCGAGGGACCCTATCTGAGATTTACCTGTTCTGCTACCAGCAGAGACATCCTTCTGGGAATGCAGGCTGTTTGTCAAAGCACTTGCAGACAAAAAAGTTCTTTGAAGCAGCTGCCTAGGGAAGATGATTTTCATTTTCTTGGGGGGAAAGAATGTATATGGGGTTGAGAAGTGGATCTGGAGCCATAGGTAGGTTTTCTGACAGATGTTACAAGCAGGAAGGGGTCTTGGGAGGTGAGAATGTGGAGCACAGTGAGCCTCTGAGCAATGTGTGAGATAGGTTGCGTGAGAACAGTGACACCTCAGTCAGTGTGATTCCTGCAGTTCTTATTGTCTGTTACTGCATCTGTCAGCTTGGCCAATGCATTGTGGTGAATTTATTCCATGTAGGAAATGGAAGGGAACTGATATGCAGGCAGTTTTGTAATTTTTGAGTGGGTAAGGTTTCCAACTAGTGACTGGTTCATGCAGGCTCATGTACAACACAATACAAGGATACAGGAGATCTCCCTCAAAAGTGCTCCTGTTAGAGCCCTGTGTGCTTGTCTTGCATTCAGCAGTAACACCCCAAACACTGAAAGCTGAATTGCATCCTCCCAGGTTTTGAAGGCTGTTGGAAATCTTGACTAGCATTTTCAGGCTTGACAATTCATGTTTTGTTGAAGATGTATTTACTGAACAGAATTCTGACCTTCTGGGACATGAGGTAGATGAGGTCTTCCACTCCAAATTGCCTTCTGTTGCCTACCTGCTCTTTGATTGCACTCCTAGCATCAAATTCCCCCTTCTACTGTTACAGGCACAATTTCCATTTATTTTACATAATAAAATATGTCAACAGGAGGTTTTCACCTGCTTTTAGGTATGCTGTCAATTGTACTGCAGAACCATTTAACTTGGAGTAGCTACATCAGGAGTCTTGCACAATGGAAGTAGGTTGTGGTTTGGTGGGGGTCAGTCTCTTCTTAGAATGATAAAATGAGAGGAAATAGCCTGAAATTGTGCTGAGGAGGATTAGGTTGGGTATTAGGAAGAAATTCTTTACTGAAAGAGTGGTCAGGCATTGGAACAGGCTGCCCGGGGAGGTGGTGGGGTCACTGTCCCTGGAGGTGTTCAAGAAATGTGTGGACATGGTGCTTCAGGACATGGTTTAATGGCCATGCTAGTCTGGAGCTGAAGGTTGGACTTGATGATCTTAAAGGTTTCTTTCAAAAGAGAAGCTTCAGTGATTCTAAGATATTCTGTGTATGCCTAGTTGTATCACAAAGGAAAACCTGAAGCAGAGATGTATGAAAGCAAAAATCCAGGAATCTGGTAGTGCAGGAGTTGAAGCTGCAGGTAAGACCTTCATTTGTCCACCTGAGCATGCACAACAAACACAGCTCTCAATACAATTCTCAACTGCACAGATGTGTTATTTTTTCTCTCTGGTTATTGAGCGTTAGTAAGTATGGGACTTGTGTGGGCCCACAACAGCCTCTTTTGTGAGCTGGATGTCAAAAGGAAATGTGCTGTGAAGCTCAACCTAGAGAAGAAGCAGTTTGGCTTGGCAGAAATTTGGCATGAACCATTTTAGTAGGAAGAATCAGACCTGTGGGAAGCAAGGTCAGCGTGAGGCGTAGCAAAAGAAGTCACATATACCTCTCAAGACAGATCAGTTTAATTGGGGGTGACAATGCCAGAATCACTTCCAACCTCTCGCTCCCATCTCTGCTCCTGTGATCCAGCTACCAGTGCTGGCACAAGTGCTTATAAACCAATGAGGCTCCATGCAGCTCTCAGTTGCTTATGTGACTGGAAAGCAGTGTCAGGAACCTGAAGCGGGAGAGCTGTCTTTTGGCAGCAGCTGATGGTTATATTGGCTTAAAGCAGTCATAGAACAATAACTCATAACTCAAGGCACTGGGGTTGTAGTTGTAGTCATGTAAGCATTACCTCTTGGGTGGTTGGGTGTTTTGGGGTTTTTTTCCCCCAGATTTAATGCAGATATTTAAAAAATCCTGGACTTTAACTGCTTGTTTTGGGAACATGCAATATGCTGTATATACAGCGTAGCTCAAGCTATTTGTAAGCAACTCCAAGTTCTTAATGTGTTTCTGTTTGGGGATGAGAGGGCACTAAAGCCTACTGTGGTGTTGTGGTCCTCTCCCTACTGCTCTTTAACAGATCAAAAAGCACACTTGGAAGCAGGAATTCCTGAACTCAGCCATGGGTGTTGGTTTCTAGCTTTGTTCTACAGCAGCTCAACATCTTTGTTTGAATCCATGCATTTCCTTTCCTCTTCTTCTCTTCTGTGGATGTGTTTTAGGCAGTAAGACTCTCCCTTCACTCCATTGTAGGCTCTCTGTATGTGGAAGGTGTCACATGTGAGGTAGTTGCTGCCAGATCCTCCTTGGTACTGAGATGCTCTTTGTGTGATGATTGACAAAGGCTTGTTAGGACCATGTATTGACGTGATTCTGTTCATGGTCACTCTCTAATCAGCTCTGCTCTTTTGAAGGAAGAATTGTGAGCTTGTCACTTCCCATGGAGTCCTTTGTTTCTCCTCATTTCAAAGACAAGCTCTCTTCCTGAGCTAGGGAAACTGTTAGGGATTTTGGAACTGCTTCATTAGATTGGTGATGGAAAGACAGAAGAGGATGAGTGAAGAGGAAAAGCCAGGTAGGCCCAGCATGTGGTGTTCTCCCGTTATCTCCTGGCTGGAGACAAACTATGGAGCCATGTGCCTCAGATTTCCTGATTGCACAGTAGCTATAGTTGCCAGTCTTTGAGAGGCATAGAGAGAACTCCTGTTTCCATTGCTTGGATGAAAAGCACTGTGCACAGCAAGTGTTTGGTTTTGGGAAACTGATCCTGTTTCATTGTTTGTCAACAGTTGAAGCTCTGGTCCTGTGCTATCTTGCCCTTTACACTGGTGAGAAGGCATTAGCAAGGGGCTCTCTTTGCTTCCCTTAGTGGTTGATTCAACTGCTGTTGGCCAAGAAAACATTAAGTTTGTTAATGTCAAAATTGATGGGGCCCTAAGCAACCTAATTTGAAGATCTCACTGCTGGGAATTTAGATAAGATGACCTTCAAGGGTCCCTTCCAACCCAACTCATTCTATGACTCTGAGCAGATCTGTTTCTGAAAGCTTTACAGAAACCTGCAGACAAATTGTCTGAGTCCAGGGCATTTCCAGATTGCATACCCTTAATTGTATCAAACACTTCAGAGCCATCTGACTGATTGTGTCTCAGTTCAACCATCTGGTCTGGAAATTCAGGCAAGCCTCACTTTATGGAGAAACTCTGAGTCATACACACTGGAGGGTCATTAGATGGCCCCTGGGCTGCTCTTTGATGGAGCAAGGCTACTATAGTGTCACTGCTGATAGTATGCTGATTGGGAGAAACATAAGGTTTTAGGGGCTCATTGGTTTTGATTAATAAGGCTGAAAATAGAGCTTTTTATTTTTTTTTTTTTTTGCCATTACAAAAAGACTACTAACCACCTCCTCCCCCAAACCATGAAAAAAGGTGCTGTTACTGGAGTTGCTTTGTATTTATCAGAAGTATCCAAAGGCCACTCTATTCAAAACAGGTACTTGCTTGTGTTTAAGGCACTTAGGACTTTTTTTACTGGATTGCCATAGGGCTTAGAAGTTTTGATTGACTTCCTCCTGTTACACCTATGTGAGGTGAGGAATATGGTTACCCTCATGGTTACAATGAGAGGATGTACAGAGAAATAAGGTCACGTATGAGAAGGTGACTTTCACTAAGCACTACACCAACTGCATGAAAGCCAATTCAGTGCTGATTTCTCACCTGCTGGTTCTTGTGTGCTCATTCTTTTCCCATGACAGAGAAACCAAATATCTTGTCAAGACATGCCCTGGGGGACATCAAGTAGCAGAAGGCCAAGGTCAGGTGTGCACACATGTAGTGGTCTCAGGAAAGCTCCTCTTTTAATGGGTGGCTTGTTAATGTCCTCTCATCGTGTGGTTGGTGTGCCCTTTGCTGGCCAGCTCAGCGGGTTTGAGGGTGATGGCTTTCCATGGATGAAAGTTCAGCAGTCAGTTTTTATTCTCTTGGGTAGTGATCTGTATTAAGCACTTGCAAGGGGAGGCAGGGTGACCAGTACTGAAAAGTAAAAGAAATTATTTCAGTTGCTTACTGCAGCCACTGCAGGCTCAGTTTTGGAAATTATTTTGGCCAATAAACCAAACATTCCTACTTAAGGCTAGAGATCTATTTGTGTGCTTATATCTGTTAACAGTTAGGCCCAAGAACACACAGTATTTCCCAGAGATGCTGTGGATCATGGAAGACTCTCTAGACCTGAATCTCCAGAGAGTCACTGTTAAATTTACAGGAGAATCCTAACTTTGATTTGCTTTGAAATAAAATCCTAACCTGCCTGTGCCCTCAAACCTGAATTGCATCTGAGGGCATACGTGGAGACCCATTCTTCCAATTGTAACACCTCACACAATGGTTTGGGTTGGAAGGACTTCAAAGCTCTTAGTTTTAACCCCCTTGCCATTCGCAGGGACGCCTTGCACTAAACCAGGTTGCTCAAAGCCCCATCCAACCTGATCTTGAACACCTCTGGATGGAGACATCCACAACTTCCTGGGCAGCCTGTTCCGAAGTCTTACTACCCTCACTAATAAATTTCTTCCTAGTATCCATTCTATATCTGCTCTCTTCCAGGTTTATGAAGTAAGAGAGTCCAAATGAGAAACTAACTCTGCTACACTAGAACTTGTGCCTCACTGTCAAATGTACAGCAGTCAGTCATGGCAGAAGGGAACTTTTTTCTCCCCTCCAAATTGGCCAAAGTCTTTCAGTAGCAGAGATGAGGAGCCAGGAGACTCTCATACAGCTGCTGTGCCCTTGTGAGACTCTCCAGCTTCCTCCTTCAGCACATTCTCTGTGTCATGGGACAAATGAAATGTTCAATTGCTGAGGTGTTTTTTTTCCTTCCTCTTTACCCCCTCTCTTAGCACTCTCTCAACTCTTCCCATTGAGAGGGTATGTTATTAGGGAAAAGCAGTTTCATTTACACAATCAACCTAATGCCAGACATGGGCAGTCCTGCCACCAGTGCTCTGTGCTCAACTAAGATTCATTACTAGTTAAACACAGTGGAGTTCTTTGCTTTTTACCCATTTAACCCTCTTCCTCTGTTCTTCACAGAGCGATGGCCCATTGGAATGGGCTGCCTGGGGAGGTGTTGGAGTCATTGTCCCTGGAGGTGTTTCAGAGGAGGCTGGATGAGGCACTTAGTGCCATGGTTTGGTTGATTAGAAGGGTTAGGTGATAGGTTGGACTTGATGATCCTAGAGGTCTTTTCCAACCTGGTTAATTCTGTGAAAAAGAGTTCTAAAGTGATTGCATTGATTGTCTGGGATGATCCCAAGTTCAAACGTCAAATTTTTGACCAGTTCTGTATGCTCAGAGGGGCTGACCACTCCTGGTTTCCTAGAGGCAATTCAAAAGCAATGCTGTGGAAGGGAAACAACATTACTCAGCACCACAGCTGTGATGAATGTCATCAGAAGCTGACCTATTTCCTTCTTTCTCCTTATTTAGCTGATGAAGCAAGCAATGCCAGCTTGCAGCAGGGCTGTCATTTTGGGCTGGTTTTGGTGTTTGGGTAAAAGAGACCTTGTTGGGTGAAGAGACTTTGTTCTGCCCAGCTTCGGTCCTGGCTCTCTTACAATCTGCTGTTATTTTCTGCTGTACTTCAGAGGGCGGTGCAGCTTCAGGAGGAGAGTACAACAGTAGCTTGAGGCCATCTCTGCTTCTGTTCCTCAGCTGCTCAGGGGCTGGTTTAAATTGGAGCAGCCCCTGTAGGTACTCTTGCAGATGCTTTACCCAGCTGCTTCGATTTCTAGAACACAGAATGCCTCAACCATACCTCCATCCCTGACATTGCCCCTCTGCCAAGGGCAGATGTGGTGGCACTGTACAAATATATGCAGGCTGTGTGCTGTTCTGTATTCCCGGAACAGCATGTGAAGGCCAAAATAGGTCTCAGTTCTGTAAAATGCTTATTTTTTTTGGGGGGTGTTGCAAGAGTTGGAGCCTTTGGTGTCTGTAATTGTTTGGGAGTTCCCCGCACCCCACACTTTGTAAAATGACCCAGACTAGACTCAGCCAGCTGGAAGTTAAGGACTGAAGCTCTATTTACAGCTTTGCACAATGTACAAGCAGAGATATACACTATAGACAGGAATAGTTACAGAGATATACAAGTTAAAGGGAATACAGAAACACAACTCCCCTCCCAGAAATCAGAGACCCCAGGAGGGGCTCCCAACCACCCTTCCACCTTCCCCCCACCCCTCTACCTTACCCCAAGGTTTGCCTTACGCACAAGGTGAGTTTGGAGGATCAGCCAAGGGGGTTAGAAGGAAAGTGGTTAGTGAGGTTACACAGCAGAGAGGAGAAAACCAGAAGCTCCTAGACTGAGACGCTGTGGCTGAGAGACACTGACTTATCTATGTTTTGACTTCTCTTATACATCTCAGCAAACCCATGAGTGAAGCAGACATCACCATTGTTTTTCTTTTCACAACCTATAATATCATTTTCTCTATTAAAATATTCCAATCAGCCTCAAACCAGCACAGTGTTACAGAATCCAGATCTTAATATATTGGAGGCAAGTTTTGCAGTCTGACTGGTGGTGGCCAAAAGCAGAGTGGAGATATTGCAGATATACTTGAATTTTCTGTGAGTTTGTCTAGCTAAGCATACAAATAAGGTCTTTATCTGTGTCTCAGTGCAGCAATGCTAATGGGAATACAATACAGGTGTATATATACAATATACCTGTACAATATACAGTTACATATACAATACAGCAATACAGGTGGGAAGCTGGAGAGAGAGAAAGTAAAACACATTGCTGAGCTGCTGACCCATTCTGTAAGTGGACAAGCTGGAGAGCAAAGGTTCAGCTGAAAGTTGTTTATATGGGCAATTAATTAAAGTTAGTGTTTTCATTAAGAAAACTTGACTGTCAGTAATTTTCAGGAGGTTTTTTTGACAAAACATGGCATGGTTTTTAGAAGAAGAAAAGTCTCTGAGTCAGAAAGGGAAGGAGAATCTTTTTTTTTTTTTTTTTTTTTGTGAAAGAACTGCACATGAAGCATTCTCCTCAGGTCTTAGGATTGCTTCATTATTTGGGTGAATTATTTATAACTGGGCTTTTCTTCACTCAAGCCTGTGTAGTTTTGTGTGGTAGAAGGAATTTTCCATTGCAGAGGCATGTTACAGGTTTTTTCACTTAATATTCATGCAGTGTGGTGTGGGTCTCTGGGTAAAACATCCTGTCTGAACATGAAGTATCAGCACTAACATGGTTAAGCTGTGCATTGAACCGCTCTCATTGTATAGGTCAAGGTGTCTGCTGCGTGTCATAGATATAAGGGAGGGAAAACTAATCTAAGTTCCACAGCAGCAGGGTATCATTTAAAAGACATCTCAGGTTTGCTCTATGTTTCCTGGTGGATCACAAGAGCAGCTGTAGGGATGAAGTGATGCTCCAGACAACTTTTTTGTTTTAGTAGCCTCATTGCTTCAATGAGACATGCGCTGACTGTACCCAAATGATGATTTCCGCTTTCTGATGGAGATTAAGATAACTGTGCCCTCCTCTTGCCCCACCTAATTAGGACAGACTTTAGCCAGCTAAGGACTGAGGTTTCTCTTGTGGCCTGCAACTGTGTTGCTCAGGGGAGACCTTCTTGCTGTCTAAAACTACCTGAAGGGTGGTTGTAGCCAGGAGGAGGTTGCTTTCTTCTCCCAGGCAAGCAGCACCAGAACAAGAGGACACAGTCTCAAGCTGTGCCAGGGGAAGTTTAGGCTGGAGGTGAGGAGAAAGTTCTTCACTGAGAGAGTCACTGGCTACTGGAATGGGCTGCCCAGGGAGGTGGTGGAGTCACCGTCCCTGGAGGTGTTCAAGGCAGGTTTGGACGTGGCACTTGGTGCCATGGTCTGGTCTTGAGGTCTGTGGTAATGGGTTGGACTTGATGAGCTTTGAGATCTCTTCCAGGCTTGGTGATACTGTGCTCATGTTCTCTTCAGCTTAAAACTACTTTTCCAACGTGGAAACGCTATAGCAAAGGCTTCAAGCAAAACATTTTTCCAGCAGCTACTGTGCTACTCCAGTAACCTCTCCACTTGCTTTGTATAATTTTGTTTGTGTAAATACAATAAGTAGATGGATATATTGCTGGACTGGAAGGATTAAAAAAAAAAATCTTTTTTCCACTTAGACTCACCAACATCTTTGTTTTTAGCCTTTTTCTGCTGTGTGTGTTTTTCATTTGAAGTGCTGAACTTTGTAATGTGTTGTTATTTTCTTCTTTCAACCTTGTGAGGAGTTTACTGTGGTACTTATAATACATTACTTCAACTGAAAGCTGGAGGAAATGGCTTGCTGACCTAAATATCAAGGGTCTAATCACTTCCTCCCACAGAAATGAGCATGCAAGGGACTGAGAGGAGACTCATTTAGAAATGTTTTCTTCCTGTTCTTTGTCCAGTATAAGGAGAGTATGTCCCTTCTAATTGAAACAGGGGATTTCCTTCCAAGACTCTCAAGCAGATCCACAGGATTCTCAGCTACCCTGCTGAGAGCTTTGGAGTCATTGCTGGATTCTTTGCTGTTCTGCTCAGGTCCTGCTAAAGCCATTGTCAGTGCCTTACAAAGGCATGCATTTAGGTCAGATGATGATTAGTGATAAACCAACCCAACCATCTCTCTTGCTGTCTGCAGGTGTGTGTTTCCTGGGAGCTCATGGAAGCCCATCCTAATTTCTGAAGCATAACTCCCTCAAAGTCAGTAGCAGGATTTACATTGGAAAAATGAGTGGTGAACCTTTCAAGACAATCACAGTGGTAGTGATTGAAAAGGACCTCTGGGTAGAAAGGGAGACCAAGTCCAGCCCCTCTACCAAGGCAGGGTCACCTAGAGAATGTCACAGAGGACCATGGCCTAGTGGGTTTTAAATGTCTCCTGAGATGGAAACCCCACCACCTGTTTCAGTGCACCATCCCCCTTAAATTAAAGAAGCTGCTCCTGGTGTTTACATGGAACTTGTTATGTTCAAGTTTGTGCCTGCTGTCCCTTGCCCTGTCACTGGCCACCACTGAAAAAACACTGGCCACATCTTTCTGACAGCTCCACTTGAAGGGTTTATGATAATCCCATCCCAGTTTTCTTTTCCAGACTAAAATACCTGAATTCTGTCTTTCCTCATAAGAGAGATGTTCTAATCTACTAATCATCTCTGCAGCCCTTTTCTGTGCCCTCTCCAACAAGTCCCTGTTGTTCTTGAACCAAGGAGCACAGAACCGGACACAGTATCCCAGATGTGGTTTCACCAGGGCGGAGTAGGTAGGCAGAGGAGAATCTCCCTTGACCTGCTGGCCACACTATTCTTGATGCACCCCTGGGTGCCCTTTGCCTTCTTGGCCACAAAGGCACATTCCTGGCCTATGGTCATTCTAACATTCATCCACATATAAGGTGTGCTTTGGGCTTTAAGGATCCCCTGCATATTTTGTCAAGCCAGTATTTATCCTGTCCTGACTCCCTCTGCCTTTCGCTCCTCTGAAACAACACAGAATTTGGAGTGTTTTTTACCTGGCTGGATCTTAGTGCTGTTGTACACTTACAACCAGTCCCTGTATTCTACAGTGGTAGAGAAGGGGGAAAGAATAGTGATAGACACGTCTTTTGGTCTTGACAGCCTATTCTGTGGTGCAGGAAACCCTGAGGGATTTACTCAAGGAGCAGTGTTATTGGCATGAAGGGCTTTAATTATAGCCAGTGATAGGGAACCAGCTCCTTTCTCCATTCCAGCAGAACCAATGAGCAGAAAGCTCTGTCCCAGGGGCAGTCTGGGTTGTCACTATGCTGTCACAGCACTTCAGAGCTCTAGGTCCATATCCAACTGCAACCCAGGTTTAAGCAGGCACCTTGTCACCTAACAAGTAGATATGCGACTTTGGGACATGGTCTAATGGTCATGGAGGCATTAAGAAGAAGGTTGGACTTGATCACAGAGGTCTTTTCCAACCTTTATGATTCTATATCTGTCTTAAAAAAAACCTACTAAGATGTCTCATACAGACCACTGCTGGTAGCTTTTTAGCCATGGAGTTGTTTGTACTTACTTGGAGCACTTAGTCTCTTATTCTGTTTAGCAAGCCTAGAATTTATCAGAAAAGAAATAAGGACTAAAGCAGACATAATTCAACCAGTCCTGCCATTTCCTATGGCACTAGAAGGATTAGTTTTCTTCTAGTCACCTAAGTAGCAATCTTTGGGGCCAACTTGCAGCCAGTATGCATCAGCAGAGCTCTTATGCTGACTTTTATCAGTGGATTTATATTTTTCTGCTGGTGTCACCACGAACACTGCCAGCTCCTTACAAATGAGCTGTATTTCAATATGCCAACAGAGTATCTTAGAAAGCAGGTCCTAGATATTAAGGCTTGTGCTCTGCAATAATCCTAGTTGTCAGGTCATTCTTGCCTCCTGCCAGTCCTTGTCAGCCAGACACTGTTCTGTAAAGGATCCCAGCAAAAAGAGATGAGTGCCTGCTGCCTATCGTGGGATACGCAGTTACTCTGGGCTCCTAACTCTTTGTTCATGCCTGCAGGTAGGGCTCTAGTGAGAGAGAGAGATCTTTGAAAACTGAGAGTTTCCTTTTCTGCTTTACATAGTGTGTCCTCCTAGTGCCTTCAAATGAATGGTAATGGGCTACTGATGTGGCCTTGTTCTAAAACTGTTCATCTGTTAGGAAAATAATGTACTTGAGTGGTGGTGTGGGTTTTTTAAATGTTTCTTTTTAGTCCTTAAAGCATAGAGTATAAGGTTGGCTTAATACCAGCAGGGGAATGGAAGAGGTACGTGATGCTCTTACTGAATGTGTCTCTGTCATGTGCTCACAGTTTGCTCTCTAAGGTACTTGGTCATTAAGGGAACCTATTAAGTGATAGCAGAAGCAAAGAGATGTTAAGATCCACTATTCTGCACAGCAATGGAGAGATTTTTCAGCTCTAGATCTCAATCCAATGGTCATTTAGGTGGATACAAGATCCCACACACTCATTTTCAGCAACTGTGTTCTTCCTCCTTTCCCATTACATGGAGAGAAAGTGAATCCCTGTGAAAATAATAGATGAAAAGAAGACTGCTGAGCCAAACTGCTGTTAGAGTGAGTTCCTGTTAGACTTGGCACATTGTATGGCGTTAGCAGGAGTTAGAGCTCTGGTGAAAAGCTGTGGGGCTACCATGAAGACCCATGAGCACTGCCAGGGAGCAACAGGAGTGGAGGAGGCATGGCTACAAGGGTGGTAGATGCAAGGATCCTTAACAGCAGGTGTGGAGCCCTGCAGTGCTGGGATGGTGCAAGATGAGAGGTCCATTTATGGAAGGCAAGGTCAGGCAAGAGTCCAGCCTGCTGGGTGAGCCCAGCCTGGTGGATGCATGTCGTGATGAGGCAAGTCTGTGGGTTGAGTTGAGGCATTAACCAGTGAGACAGGGTCAGGATCAGGTCAGGACAGTAACAGAGGTCAGACAGAGCGCAGTGAGGGTTGGGCAAGTCTGTAGTGGCAAGGCATCTCCAAAGTCAACCTGGGAAGCGGAGTCTGAAGGGTACATGGGCATGGCTGTGATGCTGCTGCAGCATATTTCTGGCAGGGATAATGGTGAAACCCCTAGATTAAAATGGAGTGTGAGGGATATTTTTTACTTAGTGATGAAGATAATACAAAACTCCTGGGGAGGGGAAAAAAAGGGGTCTGGTTCAAAAGAACCTATTGGCTTTCTGTCCAAAACTAAAGAAAAGGTGGAGTGGGAAAAGGAAAGGCAAGGAAGAGACTTTCGTGGAAGTATTTATTAAACTACAAGAAAAGCTTGAAGCCTAATTTCCTTATCCTCTCACCTGTTTTCTCTGTCCAGCAGTGCATGGATTCTCTCCATGTCAGACACTCCATACTTAGTTGCACACAAAACAAATACAGGCAAGCAGTAGTAGCAAGGCTACAGGAAAGCTTCTGGAAATAGATTTGTGTTTGAGCACTGAGTACTTGTTTTATATTAGAAGTGCAAAATCTCATGCCAGCTCAGTGTTAAGACTGCATGTCTAAAATAGCTAAAGGTCTGGAAGTACAGAATTTGGGTTCCAGTTGCAGCTCTGACTCACAGTCCTGCTGCAGATTGCAGAGCTGAGTATTTTCCCTTCCTGTTGAAGTGTATAAATGGATGGTGCAGCATATGCCTATTTCAGGGTTTCTTCTTCCAGTTCCCAGCAGAAACCAGAAGTGGAAGAGAAGTTAGAAATAATTTTATTAAAATTAGAATGAGTAGGGGGGGAAAAAGTCACACTGTTTATGTCTAAACTTTGGTATGTTTGGAGTCCAGATCTGGAGCTGAGTTTGTCTGTGATCCAAAATGAATGCATATGGAAGATCCTTTAAATTATATTATTTTATCATTTGTTCTTTGTTAGTAAAAAATACTGAAACCCAGAGTTCTAGTTGCTTATTTGTACCCATTTATGTTAAACTGTATTTAATAAAACCACAAGATTGCTTCAATGAAAATATTTGATTTAGTTCATTCTGATTATTTTTTAATGTTATGTCATCATCATCAACTGAGCTGTCACCATTGTAGTTGATGTTTTGAAGAGTCTTCAACCTATATTGGAGGTTATATATATGAGGACAGACTGAGAGAGTTTGGGCTCTGCAGCCTGGAGAAGGAAAGGCTTCCAGGAGACCTTAGAGTAGCCTTCCAGTATCTGAAGGGGGCCTACAGGAAGGCTGGGGAGGGACTATTGACAAGGTCTTGTAATGCCACGACAAGGGGCAATGGGTTTGAACTGGCAGAGGGGAGATTTAGACTGGATGTTAGGAGGAAGTTGTTTGCAGTGAGGGTGGTGAGGCACTGGAATATGTTACCCAGGGAGGTTGTGGCTGCTCCCTCCCTGGAGGTGTTCAAGACCAGGTTGGAGGAGGCCTTGAGTGAGCTGTACTAGTGGGAGGTGTCCCTGCCTCTGTCAGGGGGTTGGAACTGGATGATCCTTGAGGTCCCTTCCAACCTTACCATTCTATGATATTCCCTTTTCGGCCTTAGCACTGTAAGTAGCTTATGTGAAAGTGAAACACAACAATCATTGCTGTACATAAATACCGTGAATTGCATCTCTTTGTGGATGCCCATTTTTTGGTTGCTTTTAAACTCAAATCTCCAAGTTAGTAGTTCCATCTATCTCAGTCTGTAGTGGTGAAAATCCGCTACAGACATGCTGTATGGATGCTGGGGTTTATTTCTGATGGAAGGAGTGAATTTCTTTGATAAAAGCAAAGTTATCCTTTTAAAAACTAATTTTGTTGCACACTTATGTGCAAGATACTGGAATGTTAGAGCAGGAGTCAGACAAGGAGAGTAGGCACCACCTAATAATCACTTAATGTTATAAAGCAGAGAGTGTTCCTCTGGTAAAGATAATGTTCAAGTTGAACAACCTCAGGTGATTTTTTTGTGTGGGTTTTTTTTTTTTTTTTGGTCTTGTCTGTTTGTTTAGTTCTTCGTTTTGATTTTGTTTTGCTGTTTATCTGACATGAGGAGTTGCTTTGTTAGGTGGAACTACTCTTTCTGAAATACCTTTCTCTAGGTACACTTAAAGTGAATTTTGGATCAGATTTGTTTTCCGTGTTGCTTCAAGAGACTGCTACCATTTACCAAATTTCCATTGATGCAAATTTACAGCAGAGGCTGACTTTCACTTTTTCTGTAACCTGAACTATTCAGAGAAGAGGTATTTGACAGTCTTAGCAACAGTATGAACTGGTTTGTAGTTTGATAGGATGCCTTGAATGTACTGAAGCTCAGCTTTCAATGCCTCAGCCAGTTGTACACTTCCTGAAGAGCCTCCTATAAAAGTGGACTACTCTGTTTTTAAAAAGCAACACAAGAAACACCGTCACCAGTTCTTTTCCTTACAGAATGTTTTAAACTTGAAAACAGAAGGAAAAACAGTGACAGAAACTTGAATACAAAGAGTAGATTTCTACCCTGGTGGAGCCACATCTGCAATATTTTGTTCAAATAAACTGCCCCCAAAAACTGACCAGATAGAAAAACCAAAAAAGAAACAAACAAAAAAACCCAAACCAAACTGTGGTGAGATGCATTAGTGTACAGAAGCTTATATAATTTCTCCACTTAGCTAGTCATAATGACATCAGCTTTGATTGCACATGTTCCTATTATCCCCTCAAGCAAAGAAGACTGCCTCTGTTGAGGTGTTTATTGGTACATATGATCATTCATATAGGCTAGACCTTCAAAACTTCTCCATTCCTCAACATCCCTTTTCAGCAGCAGTTAAGAGAAGAAGCTACAGAGGAACAAAGGGCCCTGTACATGGTAATTCACCAGGGCAACAAGGTGAAAATACAGGAAGAATGTGGTGGAGTCGCTGTCCCTAGAGGTGCTCAAGAAATGTGGCTTATGACACTTAGGGACATGGTTTAATGGCCATGGTGGTCTTAGGTTGATGGTTGGACTTGTTGATGTTTAAGTTGGAATAGACCTTTAATAATTCCCTGATTCTGTGAAGAAAATACAGAAAGAAGCTTAGCATAGGGCTTCACAGCCAGTTTTGACACTGTATTTGTATTGCAGTAGTATCTGGCCTTCCCACCTGCACTGGGACTCCTTTGAAAGTTGCTGTGTAAGGCAGGAGAAAAGGTTTGATTTCAAAGACCAATGAGAACGTCTTTAGTCCAAAATGTGTATTTTTTATCTGCCTCCTGCAGATGAAATTCTTTACGTTAGAAAGATCTTACTGCATTTGTATTCCCTTGAGTAGCTTGTTTCAAGATAAACACAGGACTTAAGCTGGGTGTTTCTGGCTTAAGGACCATCACAGGCAGCAAACAGGGCATATAACAGATCAGAGAAGATCCACTGATCTCCCCCATGCAGACTCTTATGTCTGCTTGTGCATGTTGGACATTCTGGAGAGCTGCCTGCACATAGCTGCTGGGTTCCTGGGACATCTGCCTGTCTGACTGACTGATAACCTTTGTCTAGAGCTATTCAGCCTCTGATTCTTTGCTAGAGGCAAACCATGAAGTATATGCCACTCAAGCTGCAGCTCCCACTGTTGAGGGATTTCTCAAAAGGATGAATATGACCTTTAGACTGAGTTTGATTGGATTTACAAGTGCTGACCCAGCTGAGTGCAGAGGTGGTGGCCCTGTGTAACATCAGGTTGTGCTCCAGACAAGTGCTGTTCCCTGTCTTTTTTCATCTTAGTGCTGCATCAGAGCACTGGGGCTTTTGCTGCAATTATTGACCCAATTTTTTAAAATGTTAATAAGACCTGCCTACTCTGTGGAAGAATTGGGCAGTCTCTGGAAAATGTCTTACAAAGAGCCATTACAGATCCCAGTGCATGCATAGGGTATTAGCAAGCACTTAACTGCACTCAACCAGTCACATGGCTGCACCATCTGAGCTGTGCTTAGCTCGGTGGAGTAGGAGGATGTCTGTACTAGCACTTGGGTATTCATCTATCATCATGAGTTGCCCCAGTTCTCCACAGGAAAGAGTACTCAGAGTGAACTCTGAGTGTTTTGTACCTCCTGCTGTGTGTCTGACCGTGCCCTGCGTTTCACAAGTCTACCATAACTATCCAGCTGATGATGTCTCTGATCATCTGCATAACTCTTACAAGCCAGCTTGTTCCCTACTCCAACACAAATTCCTTTACTTATAAATATCCATAGCAAGGGGCACATTAAAAACACTCCAAGACCATTATCTCTGATGACTGATTGTTTAAAAGTGAGGCTGACATTGCTTACCTTAGGATAAGATGGCCTCAGAATGAGGAATTGATGAAGTTACGCTAATACTGTCTACCTTGAGATAAAGTTCCCCTGGAACCAGTTATCTCAGTGTACTCTTATCTGTGATGAAAGGCTGGACCAAAACACTGCACCTGCATCCTTGAGGATTAACATTGCTTGGTTCCCAAAAACTGGTGCCCTGATGTTGAACTTGCCTCATTGCTGTATAATTGCAGCATGAGAAACCACATCTCCTAGCTAGAGAAGCCTCTTACCCTCTTAGCACATGCAGTGAATTTAAAAGGAACTGTATCATTAAGGTGAAGCAAGAAGGAAAAGAACCAGTAGCTAGTTAGTAGGTGTTGCTGTTAGGTGTAGCTACCCTCTTTTGCTGTAGAAAGATCTGCCATGAATTTCAACTGGGCTGCTAACTTTGCACCCTCTGCCTTTCACCCTTTTCTGTTCAAAGCTAGAATAAAATATCTTTGCTCTTTGTCTGTCAGTTGGCAGTTTTACACTAGGTAAAGAATGCAGGTTTCAGATAACAGCTCCATCAAAACAAAGTCATCTCCTGTATTGTGATTTTTCTGGCAGATGATGGAAGAAGAAATCACAAGAGGGAGAAGTCACTAGTGAAAAGGGGCTTACAGGTGACAGTAGTGACAATAGCATAACAGGACTTCTGTTCCCTTGTCCTGTACCCAAGTTCTACCATGGGAGTGCTGGTGTAGTTAAACCACTGTAAAGGCTGCTGTGGAGCCAGCACACCGAGATTGCTGTGGATGTCTCAGTAAACTTCTGGGAAAGATACCTTGAATTCCTTAAGTACAGTTTCTTGGTAGCTTTTAGGCCAGTCTGCTGGTGTTTTGGGAAGGACTCAAGAAGCTGAGAGCAGCCTTTTATCTGAAGCATAAGCATGGAGCAGGTGGGAGGGAAGACACCTGCGGGGAGGCATTTGAGAGGCAGGCGCCGACTGTGTCCCTCAAGGGGCATCAAGGATTTTCCTGGGACTTACAGGAGTGTATTTCCCTTCTGTTACAAAGTTGTCAGAAAGCAGAATAATTCATGCTGCCTGGGGACTGGCAACCTGGAGGCTATCTGTCTACTTTTTTCCTACAAAGCTTCCTCCACCCTAGTTACACCCAGACTAGGTTTTGTGATCGTGTCGTTTGTCATAACAGTGGAAGACTGAAATGGCCAAAGTACACTAAGAGCAGAAAAGAACCATGTGATTCATTAGGAATACAAATGTAATGCTCAGAAGGTGTAGAAGTGGAGCCAACAACTCCGTCTAGAAGGAAAAGTGGTCTGGAGAGTGGTGTTAAGGAGTAGTGCAATGAGAGAAAGGAAAGGAACACTTTGGCTGAGCAAGCAGGAAATTTGCATAGCTGTGAGATTCGTTACATCAACAGATATTTTCCTGGGATATGAGGTAGAAGAATCTATTGCTTGAGTAATTAGAAACTGATGGGTGGATAAACCCAGGGGAATGGTCCTTCTCTTTAGACTGGGAGATGCACTTGAAATTTTCCGTTTCTTGTTTCAAGGACTGTATGTTTGAGTGAAAAGAGTAACAGGATTCCCCTTCTCTATGCTAGAGGGACTTGGCTGTCTTCTGTGCTTCTCACACCTACAGAATACCAGGCTGTTGTATGTGAAGGTACCTTGGTGGCTGCTTTTACTTCCCCCTCCCCCACCCAAGTATTTAAAAAACTTAGAGGACAGTTATAAATCACCTGTGTGGATGGCTACATTGCATATTTAAAGAAAATGTAGAGGTTACTCTGAGCATCTGTGATACTGAAGATAAGATTTTCATGCGTACTGAGAAAGTTTTACCTTATGTTTGGTTGAAGGGGAGTGATTTAGCATCTTCATCAGCTTTCCTTGTGTGAGCTGTGACATGGTTTTTACAGAGGAGAGAGGTGGAACTTTTGGTGTTTGCAAATCTCTTTAATTGGGAATGTGTAACAAGGCTACCTGGTCTCAGCTACTCCCAGCTGGTGCTTTATGGGTTAATCAGGCAGAGCAAGGTGGCTTCTGATGACTTTTTTTGGGGAGGGGGAGAGGGGCAGAGGAACAGGGTTTTAGCACCAGTCAATCTGGTGATCTCAAAAGATCTGTTCTGATCTGAAATGTCTCAAGCAGCATAACTTGTTTTTCATGTAGATGCTTAGGAAATAGAGAGAGAGAGAAAAAATCAGACAAAGAATGAAAACAAATTAGGGGAGATGGTGATGAGAGCATCCAGTAATGTGTACTTGTCTCTGTGAAAATTCTGCTGTGTTCATTCATTTCTTCTTCTGAAGTTCAGAATCATAAATTTGAGCTCTAGAGTGAATTGAGTTTTTCCTAGGGTTTCTTATGCAGGAGAGCAGTTCAGACAATTTGGGAGGCAAAAATAACAGAGGGATTGCCACCAAGCCAAACTTCTATATTTAGCACCTAAACAGAAAACTGGTGATCTCTTTGAAAGTGATGTTTCTGTGCTTTGCTTTTCCTGAAGTACTGTGCAAAGAGTGCAGGGAACATGGACTGGTTTGCAGGAGCAAAGTTCTATAGTAGTCCATGAATGCTGTTTGACATCTCTGTGTGATGGGTGTGAACCATGCTGAAAATGTCTATTGACAAAACAAACAACAATCTGTAAAGGGAATGTAATCCCAGCATGAGATCTTCAGACTATTGGAGTAGCTCCAGAGTAGGCAAACAAAGATTATCAGAGGGCTGGAGCGCCTTCTGTATGTGAGCTGGGGATTGTTCATCCTGGAGAAAACTCTGGAGAGACCTTACAGTAGCCTTCCAGTACCTGAAGGGGGCCTACAAGAAAGCTGGGAAGGGACTTTTTACAAGGGCTTGTAGTGATAGGATGATGGCAAATGGATTGAATGCGGAAGAGGGGAGACTGTATGATAGGAAGAAATTGTTCACAGTAAAGCTGGTGAGACACAGGAACAGGTTGCCTAAGGAGGTTGTGGATAACCCTGCCCTGGAAGTGTTCAAGGCCAGGTTGGACAGGGCCTTGAGCAACCCAGTCTAGTGGAAGGTGTCCCTGCCTATGGCATGGGGGAGTTGACCTAAATAATTTTTAATGTCCCTTCCAACCCAGTCCATTCTATGAATCTATGATATTTGGCTTTGTTTTTTTCATTTTTGTTTTTTTCTTTTTTTAAATCCTTCATCTACACACTTTGATGCACTTTCTGTAGTTTTACCTACCTGAATTTTTCATGCATGACAGTAACTTTTCCTGATAAGAGGCAACATTTCATCCTTGCACTTAGGTACCATTAACTTGAGCCATCTATGTCTGGGCAGCTGAGTACAAAGCAGAGTCATTTTAAGAGCTTAGTGGCAGAACAAGGAGAGCTGCTATAAACTTAAGCTGTCTGGCTTTTGCTGCAGATCAAGCTTGGAGCCGGAACTGTGCAGACATGGCAGTTATATTTCAGTGGAGATATATTATTTATGAATTCCCAGTTGTCACCGTATTTAAAAACATGTGAAATCTGTTGGTGTGCAGAAAATAAGTCTGGGAGAGGTCAGCCAAGATAGCAAAGTGTGTGAAAATCGTGGCAGACATCCACTTAGTGCTGTAAATCAAGTGCTTTCCCTCGCTTTCAGGCAGATACTTGGTCCTGCTGGATTTGTCATATGATGGTCTCTTAACCAGGTAGGAATTTGAGGCCATCTTGTTTAGCTCATTCTTATCAGAACCACATGTGGTGTTTTTAATAAGAATGATAAAGCAAAACAAAATAATAATAATTGCTGCTTAAAGGGGAAACAAATATTCCTTAACAAATTGCCGAGGCAGTTTGGATTGCTGTGCATAGTGGAGGAAACTTGGATGTCTGTAAATGAGTAGAGGTTGAGAGTTCATTGTGCTGAACAAACAGGCAGATTTGTCTGAGGCTCTTACATTTAAATCACAGTTTATTACATTTCTTCATGTAATAAATTGATCGTGAACTGAACTTTTTGTATGTGGTCAGGTACTCACTGGAGGGTAATAATCATTTGGCCAAATATAGCTTCAGATAAAACCAGTCCCCAGAGTTCAGAGGTGCTCAGATGGAGAGAATTGATTTGGCTCATCTCATTAGCAGAGAAACTTTCATAGTTGTCTGTAGTTTGGGTGAAGGAATTTGGCTCCCAGCTAAATGTAATATTTTGCATGTGCTTATTTTTAACGCTCTGAGGAGCTCTGATGCAACTTTGAAGGTATTTCAGTAAATATTAGTTTTTAATATGGAACATCTGTATGTGATTATGATGAGGAATGTAACAGGCTTTATCTTGCTTAGTTCTCTTTCAACCCAGGCAAAAATGTTGTCCAAGCTGAACAGTATGGCTTCTTTTCAATCTGTGCATGCATGAGAGGAAAAATGAAGGAGATATGGATTCATCCTCTCTGATTTTAAGCAGTAAATTGACATTAGGATTCAGGAATGCTTTAACCAGGGGGGAAACCAGCACAGCTACTGGAAGAAATGACTGGATCCCTCCACGTCATTCCTGCCCATACAGCCTTCTTGCCTTGTGGCAGTGCAAGTATGATGAATAGTTTTGTTTTAACCCAGCTGTCCCCTCTGGTTCCCCGCATTCAGGCACAGCCTGTTGTGTCAGCACAAGGGAAGGGGCAGGCAGGGCAATGAGGATGGCTGACTGGGGCAAGGGAGCACAGAGCTGTAAATTTTGCCACCAGAAAGCCAGAAGATTACTTTGGACCTTTCTGCATAGTCAACAAGACTGTCTCATGCCTAGCGTCTTCCACATTGCTTTTTATCTGAGATTGGCCCTCAGAAGCTGAGAAACCAGCAGGTACTGACCAAGTACCAGCTGAGCTGAATCCTGTTGCACATGTGAGAGCTGGTAAGACCACAAGGGAGTTTAAGATAAATATGCTCAAAACCAGCACTATTGATCCAGTACCTTTCAACAGTACTGAACTTCACTGAAAATGAAATGCAAACACCACCCAAACTTAAACCATTAATGCATCTAGCTAGTATATTATCCTCTGAAGTGTTAGCAGCCTGAACTAAAACTGTCAAACAGACCTGTGTCTCACTGTGGAGGCCATAGATTATTTGAACAGATCAGGCATTTATTTATGCTGCTTTTTGTTATGTTAGGGTTTGTGAGACGGAATTGATTAATAAACTGTCACATTAATGTTTCCACTTAGCCCACTGCTGGCAACAGCCACCTTTCATCAACAGTGTTAATGTTGTAATGACATTAAACAGGCAGACAAAAAAAAACCCCTGCATGTAAATTAGGCTTCTTATAACTCAGTGCTTATGTGGGATGGACTGGAGTTGAGCACGTTTTACCAAGGCAGAGCTTTTAAACTTGGTCTTTCTCTGAGCTAAATCACATAAAATTAAAACTCTTGAAGAGACAGGATTTTGAAGAGCCCAAGGAAAAGTTTCTGTCAGTGTGACACATGCTAGGAATAATGTCTAGGGAAACGGTCTCTTAGGTGAAGACTATACTGAAGTAAGGCAGTAAGTAAAAGGAGGTGGAAATTTTTGTAAGTGATAAGCAGTGTGACCTACCTGAGACCTTTTGGGAGAACTCTATGTGAATTGGGATAAAAGGGAACATCACTTACTCAGAGAAGTGAGGTGCGATAGAAGAGGAGGATTGTCCTCTTTTATCAACAGTGTGTCTACTTGCTTTGAAATCCAAAGTATGAAAGGAGTTAAGACTCACAGATCTGGAAAGAGGGAAGGGCATGAACTTTGTTGACCTACCCCAATTTGCCTCAATAGGTAGATCAGAGAGAGATGAAGATTTTGGGGAGTGTTTAAACAAGGAGGAGAATCCTCCAAAGCACAAGGTTGATGGTAAGGGAATTTGAGCTATTCAGACATCTGTTAAGAAAGGGATGAAGAGAGAGTGTGAGCCATCCATATAATGAAGCAGCAACAACCCTCTCAGAAAGCAATGATCTTTCTAAATCAGTGGGGTTCCTCTCTACAAAGAAAGATTCAGGACATGTACTAGGTACTCAAGAAAAGGGAGCAAACAGAGATAGTGCATGAAGAGACAGTGTGATGGTTCCCTGCCCCCCCCCCCCCCCCCCC
>VWZE01024848.1:1053481-1078173 GCA_013396675.1 Eubucco bourcierii
AGACAGGAATAGTTACAGAAATAGACAAGTTAAAGGGAATACAGAAACACAACTCCCCTCCCAGAAATCAGAGACCCCAGGAGGGGCTCCCAACCACCCTTCCACCTTCTCCCCACCCCTATACCTTACCCCAAGGTTTACCTTACGCACAAGGTGAGTTTGGAGGATTGGCCAGGTTAGAAGGAAAGTGGTTAGGGAGATTACTCAGCAGAGAGGAGAAAAACCAGAAGCTGCTAGACAACCTTGAGAGACTATCTATGTTTTGAGTTCTTATTCTTATCCATCTCAGCAAGCCTATGAGTGAAGTAGACATCACCAGTGTTTCCTTTTCCCAGCCTATAGTATAATTTTTCTCTATTAAAATATTCCAATTAGCCTGAAACCAGCACAGACAGGGAGGGCCATTGGAAAACAATAAAGATTTACTAGACAAACATTTGTCAGAAAGGACAAACATACAGTTAACTCTTTCTTGGGACAAAACATGGATAATATGACTTCTGGAGGTTCTTCCCAGATGTAATTTTGTGTGTGGTTCTGCTGCTAGTGTAGGAATCTGCTGTAAAATAAATGCATATTAGCCTGCACCAGCCTGTTTGTGAACAGCACTGTCTTCCTCCTACACTTTTAAGACTGTTCTCCCAAGCAGCGCATTTACTCTGCATGGTATTGAGGGAATTGATGGAGGGTGAAAACCAGCACATGATAATAACCATCATACCAGCACTCAGTACACTGTTCTGTGGTACTTGGACATTGATTGCTAGGTAGAAGAACCCCCAAATGACAGAACTGCATACCAAAAAATAGTTAAGACATCATCGTGCTGGGCTAGTGAATTCTTTGGTACAGCAAAAGAAACTAAACAGGACAACTCCATTCAGCAGCAAATCCATGTCTGAACGTTTGCACAGGTGCGTTGGGTCCATCTGCCATGGAGGAAAAAAGAAGTCTTGACACTTACTAAAATGTTGATGCATAAACTTAAATAGTTTCCAAGCTCCCATGCCTCTGTGAGTTCCTTTCAGGAGATGTATCCTGAAGTCTCTTCACTATGGTTATACAGTGGAGAAAATCAAAAGCTTATTTTCCCTGCAGGATATTAGATAAGAAGATAAAGACAGATCTGTAGAAAAGCTATTCACTGCTTGAGTGATGAGTAGAGTGAGGTGAGAATATTATTTTGAGTAGCATTCTGTCTGTCCATTTCAAGCTGAGTCTTCCGTATAGTCCTGAGAGCAGTCAGTGTACCCATTTAGAATAAATTTATATTCATATGCAGTGTGCCTGGGCAGTGTAGAGTGGTTAGTATTGTTAGACAAGTAGTTCTTTAATGTTGAGCACAAGGTTGTTCCTGGTATGCTTTATAAGAGATATATATATGGATTTTAAATGTTTATTCTTTGAGATGATTGAGAGAATGAGAAAATGTGGTGATTCAGGCTTGCAAGCTTAGTTAAATTCCAAATTCAGAAATACTGACTAAAAAACTGAGTAAGCAGGTAGTTCTGATTGAGTTGGAAAGTACAAAACTAAGCAGTTTTACATAATTACACTTATTTGGTATATTCATATATACTTCTGTATGCAAAATGTATATTCTATAAAACTGGAATGTGTTTTTATATATTAATATGTTTACGTATTATTCAATTCAAAGTTTCTATTGCACCAGTGGAAGCTGAGGAAAAAGAGTCAGCCTTGTAAAAACAGTACTTGTTCATACACTCATAGAATGGTAAGGTTGGAAGGGACCTCAAGGGTCATCTAGTTCCAACCCCCTGCCAGAGGCAGGGACACCTCCCACTAGTAAAGGTCACTCAAGGCCTCCTCCAACCTGGCCTTGAACACCTCCAGGAAGGGAGCAGCCACAACCTCCCTGGGCAACCTGTTCCTGGGCATCCACTTGGGCTGGGCTTAGCTCCCTATGCCCTTCTTAGTGTTCAGACTAATATGAACTCTGATGTTTGGGAGTTCTCTATAGATGTTATCTGCTTTCACAGCCTTCTTTAAAGCTTTCTTTGTTCACTGGTGTCTATAGTGGCTAAGCTAGTCCACTGGTGTCTTGTGACTGCCTGCACAACCAGCAGGCTCCTTGCTTTCCTCTCTTCAGTTAATATTCTTTTCCTGTGTCCAGTTTAATTCTTTCTGATATGGGAAGGCTTTCTTCTGTGATGCAGGACTTAGCACAGGGAGGTTGTCTGTGACTGAGGGCCACAGGCATGGTGGTAGCAGTACCACAGGATAATTGTTTGCTTGGTACACTGCAAATTCTGGCACTTTTCAGGCACAAATCCTTTTGTGCTTTTGGTCAACCTTTCTGTGGTGAAAATTCACTAGATTGTCTGGGTAAGCACTGAATAATAACTTGAACTTCATCCTTGAGTCTGTTTTATTGTCGTTTCTCTGCACTGTGTGGAATTCTTGCCACTCTTAGCTCCTGTAGATTCAGCATTTTACAGTATTCTTTTCCCTCATCTTAGCCTGACCTCACAGTCATTCAGAAGTAGGGAAAATAGCACTGGAATAAAATACAAAATTCAAAGTTTTTGTGTTCTCACAGAATGGCACATAGTACTGTTTGTGTTAGCAAGACAAAGCATCTGCAGAGTTCTTATTATAGTTATGTCATCTCTCCTGTTAAATATTCAGAGTGCTGTAATGAGGTATGAGCGTCAGGCACTGATAATAGCTCTCTGCTCTTGTTGCTTGGGACCTGGAATATCAATTGTAGGCTAATTGGTAAGTGGGTATAACCATCCTACAATTGCTAATCAAAGAAGTCAGTGCCAGGCTCTTCATGTGCATATATGTAAGATGAGAGGGTATAGATTTTTCTGTTCTTACAGAGAAAGGATGGCTAGGAGCAGAGTTTTCTCTTTTACTCTCATTACTATTCCAGAATGATTGTCCCATAGAAAGAAGTTTTCTTCCCACTTCCCCTCCTGCCTTGTCTTTCCCTTTCACCAGTAGGAACAAATCATTGTCCACTAAGCAACTGGACTTCATGAACTTTATAGTGAGAGACACTTGAATTGATGCACAAATGCCTTTAAGGCCAAGTGACTTTTTGCTTGGTAGGAGCAAACCCCTGCATCACATTTTGAGCAAAATGTTGGGTGGGAACAGCAAAAGGAACAAAATGTTGGATGTGCATATTTTGAGGGAAGGGGTTTCTGTACTACTTGGCCTCTCAATCTCATCTGAAACCTATTTACTGTGCCTGTAGGAAGAGATTTCCTGCCTTAGACAACCTTTCAGTCTGTGCTACCATCCTCCTGCAAATGGTATTGCCCATTTCTTTCACTTACTGTTCCCAAGTGATGGAATTTTGCAGAGATGCTCAGCATCTTGCAGAGTAAGGCTCCAAGGGAACAGCTGGTAGATTTTTGCTGAGAGTGCAATTTACACTTCTGATTTAAACCCATGAAGTTGAAAGTTAATGAAACTTTAAGCACCAATATTGTTAAATGGTGACATCCATTGGTTATATTTATGATTGTCTTGTGATAGTCTGAAAACTAAATATAATTAACTGTGATGTTTTGAAAACCTGTAAACTCCTGGGGAATTTAAGCTTTGGCAGTTAATATGACTTCATCCTTTCAGCAGCTCCACACTGAGCATCAGTGCTGCTTTGGTTACACCAGGCACCCATAAACTTGTCTGTATCTTTCAAATGTTCAGATCTATGCAGTCAGATAAAATTCTGGGTTGTCCTGAAAGCAAGTAAGGAAGAAGACTCGTGTGTTTGCTTCCCTTTCTAGTTTTCTTCATCAGCAAATGGATTACGAAAGCTTCATATTTAGCAGAGGTTATTTCTATAGATGAGAAGAAACAGGGTGAAAGTTGTGGAATGAACAGGCACAGATGTAATGTGAGATGAAGAACTGCAAGACCATTTCTGGTTTTCATTCCAATATACCTCTGTGGAGACTGTCAAGAGGCACCTTCATGTAGCACACGATTTTTGGAGTCTTTTCTTTCTGGAAGGTGTGGAGCTGGAGATGGCTTTGCAGCAGACACCAGTAGATGGGTTGTGTGACATCAGCTCTGGAAGCAAAGACTGAAGTGCCTGTAGAAGCTAGGAATGTTCCTTTATCAGGCACAATCCCAAGCACAAATACAGGCTGGGTGGGGAATGACTGGAGAGCAGCCCTGAGGAGAAGGACCTTGGAGTCTGGGTTGATGAAAAGCTCAACATGAGCCTACAGTGTGCACATGCAGCCCAGACAGCAACCAAGTGCTGGGCTGCATCAAGAGCAGTGTGGGCAGCAGGGCAAGGGAGGGGATTCTGCCCCTTTGCTCTGCTCTGCTCTCCTCAGACCCCACCTGGAGTACTGTGTGCAGTTCTGGAACCCTCAGCACAAGAAGGACATGGAAGTGTTGGAGAGAGTCTAGAGGAGGCCACGAGGATGCTCAGAGGGCTGCAGCAGCTCTGCTATGAGGACAGGCTGAGAGAGTTGGGGCTCTGCAGCCTGGAGAAGAGAAGGCTTCGAGGGGACCTGATAGTAGCCTTCCAGTATCTGAAAGGGGCCTACAGGAAGGCTGGGGAGGGACTATTGACAAGGTCTTGCAATGACAGGACAAGGGGCAATGGGTTTGAACTGGCAGAGTGGAGATTTAGACTGGATGTTAGGAGGAAGTTCTTTACAGTGAGGGTGGTGAGACACTGGCACAGGTTGCCCAGGGAGGTTGTGGCTGCTCCCTCCCTGGAAGTGTCCAAGGCCAGGTTGGAGGAGGCTTTGAGTGACCTGTACTAGTGGGAGGTGTCCCTGCCTCTGTCAGGGGGTTGGAACTGCATGATCCTTGAGGTCCCTTCCAACCTTACCATTCTGTGATTATTACAGAAATTGAATTCACATGTTCTTTGTGTATCATTGCAAATCTGAACAGCTTTTGTTTCCTTTGGAGGTAGTTACAGAACATCACAACTGAGATGTCTGTAAGCAGTACATAAATCCATAGGCTTTATTTAGAGAACTGCAGTCTGGCTATCACTGTAGCCTGTATCTTGCTCTTGTTCATTATTTGAGTAACTGCAACTTGTGATTCATTACAGACAAGGATTCTTCATTTACTGATCTGGAGTATTTTGTTCTAAGTCCAGAGAAGATGTCAATGAACGTTTTTTTTGTTCCCAACCCAAAGCCATGATGAAACTGAGCACAGGGTTGTCAGTTGAGGACATTTGTATCTTCAACAGCTGTGGTCAATGAGCCAAGCTTGTGCAAACCCAGTGGTTAATCAGTTGGGGAATGTGCACATCTTGTTTGCCTGAGTCAGCTACCTAAAGGATTTGCTAATAGCTAAAAGTTTGCCTGAATCATTGGGCTGCTGGGTGCAGTAAGCATCTGTTCACATCCTACCTGCTGTAATTAGAGACAAGGATGTGCTATTTAATAGAAGAAATGAGGAGACAACAGTGCATTGCTGGACTGAGGAGAATTGCCTTTTTTTTACCTTCCCCTGCCTTCCTCCACCCCCAGTATTATTAACATTGTCTCATTTGTCCTGCTGTCAAGGCCACTAGCTGTGACTGTCCATGATGTATACAGCTGTTTTGGGGATTTTTAGCTCTGAAGAACAGAGGACTGCTCCTTCAGTTCTTAGTGAACAGAACACTAATAGCATGATGAAAAATAGTCCTGTCAGCAGTGCAGGAACAGGGCCTGCCAAAGTGAGCTGTGGATGGGTAATGACCATCCCCCAGGAGGAACTGTTCAGTACTAAGCACCAGCAACTTGGGGCTCAGGTGAATGAAGTTCAGATTACAGCAGTTCTGTAGATGTCAGAGGTCTGTCTAAATGCCTTACCTGCGAACCAGGGCTGATGGTATATCCCCAATCTCAGGGGGGCAAGCTACATTCTCTGCAGCTTGGATATTGCAGTGCTGTGACTGTGGGTTGACAGATGGAAGCTGCAGGGTAAAGTGGCCTCTTCTGAGTGTACATATAATATGCAGTTGTTTGTTAGATAAAGTTTCTGCCACTGACAAACTCAACAGATAGTCTCTTAACCTACTGGGGAAGCAGCACTTAAGTCAGCCATGTCATAGAAGCAACCAGGTTGGAAGAGACCTCTAAGATCATCCAGTCCAACCTATCACCCAGCCCTAGCCAATCAATGGGACCATGGCAGTAAGTGCCCCATCCAGTCTTTTCTTGAACACCTCCAGGGATGGTGACTCCACCACTTCCCTGGGCATGTTTGAAAACTTTATAAGCACTCTTAGAATCATAGAATCATGAAATGTTAGGGGTTGGAAGGGATCTCTAGAGATAGTCTAAGTCCAATGGCCCTACCAAAGCAACATCACCTCAGACAGACCACACAGGAATGGATCCAGGCAGGCTTTGAAAGTCTGCACAGAAGACTCCACAAATTGTCTGGGCAGCCTGTTCCAGCTGCCCTCTGGTGCCCTGACTGTAGAGAAGTTTTCACTTGTGTTGGGTTGGAACTCCTGTGTTCCAGCTTGTACTCACTATTCCTTGATGGTGTCCTGGACACCACCAAAATGAGACTGTTGCCTTCATCTTGATGCCCACCCTCCTCAGACATTTATAGATGTTAATAAGACCCCCTCTCAACCTTCTTGTCTCAAGACTAAACAGTTCTCTGTCTTCATAGGAGAGATGTTCAAACCCCTTTAATCATCCTTGTATCCTTCTACTGTACTCTGTCCAGTAGATCCCTCCACTTAATACTGTTGGGTAGCTCTGAGTTCCCATGGAAAGAAAATACCTTTCTTGAAGTATAAAGGGCAGGTTAAGCCTTTCAGAGTGTGATTCCTTCTGGTTTTGTGCCTTTTTCTAAAAGGAAGCATGTTCATGAAGTCAGCTTCTCAGTGTTGTTGAGATGCCATGATATGAAGATGACAGTGTTCTGGTAGCTTTGATAGCTTAAGGAGAAGAGGCAGATTAAGTTTTATTAGGTCCACTGACCTGGCTAGAATGAAACGGATCCTGTAGAAGACCTAAAGCTTTTCTGGGTTTGCTGACTGTCATTTTGCCTTACATCACACAGTATCAGACAGTATCACCAAGGTTGGAAGAGACCTCAAAGATCAAGTCCAACCCGATACCACAGACCTCAAGACCAGACCATGGCACCAAGTGCCACGTCCAAACCCACCTTGAACACCTCCAGGGACGGTGACTCCACCACCTCCCTGGGCAGCCCATTCCAGTAGCCAATGACTCTCTCAGTGAAGAACTTTCTCCTCACCTCAAGCCTAATAAGATACATAAGCCTACATAAGATATTAAATCTTCCTAACCTGAGCTAGTAAGAATAACCATGGTCAGCTTTGAAAGTATTTAACCAGCCTCAAAACTTTAAAAAATCCACTCTGGACTATACTTATATTTTTAATTGCTTCTTTCCTACTGAGGTATGAAAAATTAAAACAAGTTGAGACTTTGATTCTGTGCTGCTTTGCCAGGACTTTGCTGCAGCTGCATGTGAAGGAGGCTAGACAAAAGCACAAGCAGTGTGACAGACTGAGACTGGGGTCTGGTCCAGTTGCTCTCAGTAGAGAAATCCATCCACAGACTTCAGTGCATTTTGGATGAAGGCGGTTCGCTTTCTTTTGAACTGGTTCCAGAGCACGTGTGGGGAGTTAACTGAGACTAGAGGATGACACATAACCTAATCCAGTTTCCATGTTGGTCTCTTGGGAGAAATGGCTCTTATGTGGAAACGATCTGCAGATTTCAGTTTGCCTCAACATGACTAACATATCTGTGTCTTAGGTGAAAAAACAGCTTAAACTGTGAGCACATACAGCTGGCAGATAATTGGGGGTGTGTGTGTGAATGCAGAAACTGAACTTCTGAACTCTCAGGCAGAAGCCTGCTACTTGCTAGCTGCTATTGGTATGGGCCAAATGTAAATGTTGGTGAGATGGGAACTAAAGGAGTGGTGCATTTCACCAATTAATCCAAAGAATCCAATTTAATAAACAGGCCAGCAAAAGAATTTACAGTGAGAAGGGTGACCATGTGTTGTGCTTCTGCTTTAGGCTATTTAGATTAGGAAAAGTGCTTTAGGCTATTCAGAAGTGTGGGGTGCTGCAAAGAAGAGGAAGCTAAAAATGTGTCTTCCCAAGAAGAAGTGGCCTTGAAAAGAAGGGGTTATAGAAAGTAGTGAAGATCCTGGATAGAGCACAGCTCCACGGAGACAAATGCTTAGGGCTATACAGGGACCTTGGCCAACTGTGCCTGAGACTGGTGACTACAAACAGCTGTACAGCAGGAATTAAAAGAACTTTTCCCCTGACTTTCTCAGCCTAACATCTTCCTCTGGGGAGCGGCAGCCAAGACTTAGTCATTGTGTAAAGCTTGGAGGAGAGCAAATGAATGCACATGAGCCAACAACGTGCACTTGTAGCCCAGAAGGCAGCTCTGAGTTGCGTCAAAAGAAGTGTGACCATCAGGGTGAGGGAATTGATTCTCCCCCTCCACTCTTATCTGGTGAGACCCCACCTGGAATACTCTGCCGAGTTCTGGTGCCCCAGCACAAGAAGGACATGGAAGTGCTAGAGTGGATCTAAAGGATGGCCAGAAAGATGGTCAGAGGGCTGGAGCACCTCTTCTCTGGAGCCAGGCTGCAAGAGTTGGGTTTGAGCCTGGAGGAGAGAAGGTTCTAGGCAGATCTCACAGTGGCCTTCTGGTACTTGGTAGTACCTGAAGGGAACCTACAAGAAAGCTGGGGAGGGACTTTTAACAAGGGTTTGTAGTCATAGGATGAGGATGAGTGGCTTTAAGCTGGAAGAGGGCAGATTTAGATTGGATATGAGGAATAAATCCTTTGCAGTGAGGGTGACGAGACACTGGAACAGATTGGCAAGGGAAGTTGTGGATCCCCCCTCCCTGATGGTATTCAATGTTGGATGGGGCCTTGAGCAACCTAATCTAGTGAAAGGTGTCCCTGCCCATGGCAGGGTAGTTGTAACTGGATGATTTTTAAGGTCCCTTTCAAACAAACCATTCTATAGTATGAGATAATCAGGCAGGCTAAAAACCCTAATCTCTTTAGTTCTCAAATACTCCCCAGCAACCAGTTCCACTACTCACTGTTCACTGTTTTGCCTGGGAAAGTCTGTCACACCCCATCTCTGGTGGGAATGAAGTGATCCTTTCTCATGGAATGAGGAATAGGAACAAGCACCACTCAGGCTTGTCATCTTTTCTTGTCATTGCAATGTTTATAAGAAATAAATAAATGCAGTTTATTGTGCCTGGGCAACAGGATGGACAATTCAGTTTAATAGTTACCACTGTGATTATGTCTCAGTGAAAACCTACCAAACTTTTGGAGTTTTCTTTCTGTTAGTACTGTTAACAAGATATTAATTGGGACAGTGTTCCTTGTAATCTAGACCTTCTTAGAATGACACAAGACACAACTCTCACAGGTTTTAGAAAGTCACTCAGTATTGCTCATCTGGGAGGAATTTAAAGTGAGAATATGGAGAAGAGGGAAAGTAAAAGCATGTATTGAGGTAGGATCATCAAGCTGATTTGCAAAATGTTGAGGATCTATGGAAATGATAGGTTGATGCATGCAAAAAACCCTTCACTTTTTCCTGTACATATGCAAATTTCATAGCAACCTGGATTTCTTCTAAATCAACCAATGACAAGTGTAAAACAAAATCCACTCTGCCTGCTGTGCGAAAATACACTTACATACTATGTGTCCATATCCAAGCATGCCAGTAAAACTGAAGCCAGAGCTCAGCTCTGCTCTACTGGAACTGATCAGAAGATCAGGATTCATTATGACACCAAGCTGTGTGGCACAGTCAACTTGCTAGAGGGCAGGGATGCCATCCAGAGGGACCTGGAGAGGTGGGGCCAGGCCAACCTCATGACATTCAGCAAGGGCAAGTGTAAGGTCCTGAACCTGGGTAGGCACAATCCCAAGCACAAATACAGGCTGGGTGGGGAATGGCTGAGAGCAGCCCTGAGGAAAAGGACCTTGGAGTCTGGGTTGATGAAAAGCTCAACATGAGCCTGCAGTGTGAGTGCAACCCAGACAGCAACCGAGTCCTGGACTGCAGCAAGAGCAGTGTGGGCAGCAGGGCAAGAGAGGGGATTCTGCCCCTTTGCTCTCCTCAGACCCCACCTGGAGTACTGTGTGCAGTTCTGGAGCCCTCAGCACAGGAAGGACACGGAAGGTTGGAGTGGGTCCAGAGGAGGACACGAGAATGATCATAGAGCTGGAGCAGCTCTGCTATGAGGACAGGCTGAGAGAGTTGGGGCTCTGCAGCCTGGAGAAGAGAAGGCTTCGAGGAGACCTTAGAGTAGCCTTCCAGTATCTGAAGGGAACCTACAGGAAGGCTGGGGAGGGACTACTGACAAGGTCTTGCAATGCCAGTACAAGGGGCAATGGGTTTAAACTGGAGAGCAGTTAAAGATTGGAATCATGTTCCAAGGGGAGCAGTGGATTCCCCTGTAGCGGACAGTTTGAAGACTCATCTTGACAGGATGCTGGGCCAGCTCATTTCTACTGTGCTATTACCTGGAAAGGTTGGTCCAGATGATCCTTCTGACTCCCTTCCAACCTGTGATTTTGCAATCTCTATTTTAAACCAGACCTTATTCAGCTATTTCTCTTAAAGTTTGTGTGCTTTCATTGTTGTTTATTTCTGAGTCATTTTAGAATATGTAACTGGTTCAGTTATGTCTGTGCTCAAGTCGCAGTGCTGTCATTCTGTTGTTGATACAACTCTCTCTATGCCCTGTGTCTTGCCTGGCATACCCCTTATTTTCTGCCCAGGTGGTTGCTGTGCACAGTGTAGATGACCTGTCTGAACATTCTCAGTGGTGTCCTAACCTGCCAACTCTAGGCAGCTCTGCTTGGAGCTCTGCATTCACATTTTCTGGTCATGCAGCAGGTGGATTTGCTTTCAACCCCAAACCCAGGACAACTGTTAGAAGATATTGCAGATGTACATTTCTGTTTCCTTCTTGTTAACCTAAACCTTGAATTTCTAGACAAAAGAAATGAAGAAGCACCAATCCAGGTGGTCTGGAAAGGAACATTTGAATTGGTGCCTCTCTACAAGCTGTAAGGGAACAGGGATAATGGAAAGATAAATAGAAAAATATCTGCAGTGGTCAAGCATTAGGGTGAAGAGTATGTCAGCAGCACTTCAAAGAGAAGCTGGAGTCTATTGGGAGGTTTCATCAATGATCAGTTTATTTCTGATCTTGTTTATCACTTCCATTAACAACCTTGGCTGAAAAATAGACTGTGTTAATGAATTTTCCTGATGACACTCCACTGGGACACAAGTCAGAACACCAATCCATCTCTGTGGCATAATTAACAACTCACCTGTCCTCTCTGAACACTCTGCTTTTTTAAATTCCACTGGTGGATTGGTGGGAAAAAAAAAATCATTCCTTGCATGCCTCCTCTTTTTTCTTTCATTGGACATATTAGAAGTTTAGGTTGGCCTGACTACTTGAAAAATTTAGAATATTTTTTCAAGTGTCTGTCAAGTAGATATTCATTAATTTCCTCTCCCAAAACCCAAATGAATAATGTAACTTGACGCAAAAGCTCCAGATGAGGGTTACAGATAATTATTCATGCTCAAGACTTTGGCTATGAATCATTTCTACTGTGCAGTCTGACTGCTTGTGTAGCACCACTAGATTCATACCTCTTTGTTTCTGCTGTAAATAATTTTCAGTGGTAGAAAAAGGGAGAGGGAACACATTTGTGTTGAACACAGGCAACTGTGGCTAAAAGAAATTAAAAGCTTTAAAGCCGGAGTTATAAGGGCACCTAACTGGAAATTAGAATCTTTTAAAAGTTCATTCAGCTTTAGTGGAATGTTGCTGGCAGTCATTCATAGAAGTAATTGCCCTGTGCACATAAAAAAATTTAAATGTGGTAATTTAGTAATGAATCTGAGCTGTCAGAAGACATTTTATGGATAATCAGACGTTCCTGCAGGCATGGAAGTGACTGAAGAAAACGGAAAAATAACTTTGTGGAGGCAAGATTGTCTGAAAGAAGTGTTTTCTCTGGAAGCAAAAAAACAAGTGTAGAAGTGTAAGTCAACAAGGGCAGCCACTGGGAGCAAATGAAGAATGAGCTGTCCTTATTATTGATTCAAATTAGCCATTTTAAGCAGTGGTCTTTGAGAAGTGAGTACTTGTAGAGTGCCAGATACTCGATGTGCAGATACATTATCCAGCCCCCAGGACTGGAAAGGAAGAATTCTCCATCGCAGCTTGCAAATCACATCGTCGGCTTTGAAAGGAGAAGCTGAGTTGGATGAATCTACTGGCTGTATTGGAATTCATCTTTATTTCCTCTAGAACAAGGGAAAATAGTAATAACCAAAAAAGCTGGCTGTGTCCTGTTGCAGGACACACTGGGGGCAGGCAAACTTGAGACATTTTGGAAGCTTAATTGGAGCCACTGATGCCTAAGAAAAAAAGTTGATACAAACCCTTGCCTTTGGATGGGGTAGAAGTTCGTTCCTACTCTGTGAGGGTGTTAATGACTTGAAAATGTACAAGAGCACTTGTAAATCACTTTTACCCTAAGTCTCTAAATCACTTTGGCGAGGAGATCTTATGGAGTTTGCCTCAGTTGTGTTATTGCTGTTGCTTTTGCTCCAGTCTAAGTATTTCTGGAGGATTTTGAAGCTGTAAGGCTCTTTGAGAAGAAAACTTTTTCTTTTTTTTTGAGAAGAAAACTCCCAAAGATAGATCCATTTGGGGTTGCTGCTACATTCAAATACCCTTTTGCCAGAACTGATTTGCCAACTGATCTATTCATAATATTGATGGGATTTTTATCTTCCCCAGTGCTAGAATCCTTTAAGGCAACACTCTGAATTTACAGAGTGATTGTTTTAAAATGCTGTTCTTGGATATTATTTCAAGTATTAAATAGTATTAGATGTCAACATTGCCTTTAGTTGTTTATGCAGCTGCTAGTTCTTTTTCCTGATATTTTGTTGTTTATTGAATGCTGAAAGGGGTCAGCTCAACTCATATTTCTAGTCTGCTTTAATTTGTGATGTAGTGAAAAGAAGTTTGCAAAAGCAAACGAAGATTTGTGTTTTTTCCTTAAAGTAAAAGGAAACATTTCTGTTGCTCTGTATATTTACGTTGTTAAAAACTTTGGGTTTGCCCTTTTAATTTCCTTACAAAACTTTAAACTTGTGGACTTCAATGAACAGGTGACAGGCTCTTTCAGTGTTTTGAGAATGGATGTAAAATCTTCTGGAAATTTTCTACCAGAAAATTAGACACAATTAGCAAAGCAATATCTCTCATTGGAAACAAAGAGCTGATATATAGCAGCTAGCAATAAGTAACTAGCTCCAGTGGTGAAGTTTTTCAGTGTTGTCTCCTTTTCCCATAAATCATTTAAAAGATAAGTCACCATTTTGGAAGAAATCTCAGAAGCTAGTCTGTGTTCATATCCTGCACTCTGGAATGGACCCATCCCTTTTATTATGGCTCTCTGGTAATTGTCCCCAACCCCAGCAAGAAAATGTGGGGCCCAGCTGGGAGGAAAACACCTTGAAGATAAGTCTCTTCTCACAACGAGTTACCTAAATATTACTGCTGTACTGTTTGGCCTTAAATCTTGCAGAGTTATAAAGCATTTGATCATCCAAGGGGTGTGGGGGAGGAGCTGAAGGACATTTCTTACTTTTGATGAAGCACTGATTGGAAAGAACAGTGTGGCAGAAAGGCTGTTTATAGAGGCTGCTTGCCAATTCAAAGCCAAAACTTTAATTACAGCTGAGCGCATTGTAGCCATGCTTATTGAAGGTCTAAATGCAATGTCATCTTCTCATTTGACTTCATAGAATCACAGAATGGTAAGGTTGGAAGGGACCTCAAGGATCATCTAGTTCCAACCCCCTGCCATAGACAGGGACACCTCCCACTAGTACAGCTCACTCAAGACCTCCTCCAACCTGGCCTTGAACACATCCAGGGAGGGAGCAGCCACAGCTTCCCTGGGCAACCTGTTCCAATGCCTCACCACCTTCACTGCAAACAACTTCCTCCTAACATCCAGTCTAAATCTCCCCTCTGCCAGTTCAAACCCATTGCCCCTTGTCCTGGCATTGCAAGACCTTGTCAATAGTCCCTCCCCAGCCTTCCTGTAGGTTCCCTTCAGATACTGGAAGGCTACTCTAAGGTCTCCTTGAAGCCTTCTCTTCTCCAGGCTGCAGAGCCCAAACTCTCTCAGCCTGTCCTCACAGCAGAGCTGCTGCAGCCCTCTGATCATCTTTGTGGCCCTCCTCTGGACCCACTCCAACACTTCCATGTCCTTCCTGTGCTGAGGGCTCCAGAACTGCACACAGTACTCCAGGTGGGGTCTAAGGAGAGCAGAGTAAAGGGGCAGAATCCCCTCCCTTGCCCTGCTGACCACGCTTCTCTTACTGCAGCCCAGGACTCAGTTGCTGTCTGGGCTGCATGCACACACTGCAGGCTCATGTTGAGCTTTTCATCAACCCAGACTCCAAGGTTGTTAGCACTTGTTAGCATTTTGCCTTTTTCTTTCTTTCCTGCAGAATCTGGCACCTGTTGATATGATTATCTATGAGTAGGATTAGTGATTGAGGCTAAAAAGCAGTTAAAGACATGAGTTCATTTAGTATAACCTTTTAAAAAGTGTCATAGTTCTGCCTACTTGTGGAGCATTCACTGATAGTTGCAGATTGTTTCGTGCCCTAGGACTGCCATGGTCAGACAGGAAGGCTCAATAACCAAGGGGACTAGGAAGCAGGCAGAAGCTCTTTGGGGGTGTATGAAAATTGAGGGCTTGCCCTTGGTGTATTCAGAGGATTGCAGAACATATATAGTTTGAAGACCTCAAATATCATCCAGTCCAACCCTTGGCCTGGCACTGAAGGGTCAACACTAAATCAATCATCTCCCTAAGCTCCAGGTTGACAGGCTGCTTAAGCACCTCCAGAGGTGGTGACTCTACTACTCTGGGCAGGCCATTCCAATGTTTGATAACCTTTTCAGTAAAGAAGTCTCTCCTAAAACCCAGCTTGAAACAATTTCTGCTATTCCTGTTGCTTGCCAACAAGGAGAAGTCTGACCCATCCTTGCTATCCCTTCCCTTCAGGTAGTTGTAAAGAGCATTGAGGGCTCCCCTCAGCCTCCTCTTCTGAAGACTGAACAACTCCAGCTCCCTCAGACATTCCTCACAGGTCATGTCTTCCAGGACCTTCACGAACCTTGTTGAGGCCCCAACTGGAGATGCTCAGCACCTCAAAGTGCTGTGTTCAGGGTTTGATTTCCACAGAGGCTTCTGTTTAGGCAGAATGATCAAAGGTAGCACTTTGCCAAGCTGTCTGAACCTTACAAGTAGAATTGTCACTTTAATTCTGTGGAAGTTCAGCTAGGCTTGAATTTCTGTTTATTTTAGATACTCTTTGTCTAGGTTAGGGTTGGAGTTCCTGCTCAGAGCGCTCCACGATGCTTAAGCTTTCTTGTCATTGCAGCTGGGTTGACAAAGACAGATTTTGCAGTTTCTAGCCCCCAAATGCTGCAGAATGGTGGTGCCCTTTGGTATTTCTGTAAGGTTCTGGCAGCAGCCTCTGGTCCTGCTAGCAGTCCATATACATGGAGTTTAATAGAGAGCTCCTTGCTTAGACTTTCATGTTTTCCCTCATTCTCTTCTGTCAATATTACATCGCCTCAGCAGGTGCCTCTTTGACCTCACATCTCACCTTCTCGTCTTTCCCACTACTCATTTTTGATCAAGACTGAAATCTAGTCAGATTACTTGAGGCCTTGAGTAACCTGTACTAGTGGGAGGTGTCCCTGCCTATGGCAGGGGGTTGGAACTAGATGATCCTTGAGGTCCCTTCCAACCTTGCCATTCTATGATTCTAGTGCCAATTATTGATGCCTTGTTGTACTGAAAATGACTTGTGATTGCCTGGGTGGCAGCATTTACATCTGGCATGAATAGCAGGCATTCAGGTGAGGAAGATTTGGGGAGAGCCACACATTGCTGTTGTCCTGAACACTGGTGGCTACATGGGGACTGTGGAGAGACTCTTCAACTGAGTCACCAACTGATGTCCAAAGTGAAATGATCTGATTCCCTTTCTTTTACGGTATCACAAAATGGTAGAGATTGGAAGGGACCTTTGGAAATTGAGTCTAACTGCCCTGCCAAGACAGGTGCACCTAAAGGTCACACAGGAGCATATAGAATCATAGAATGGTAAGGTTGGAAGGGACCTCAAGGATCATCTAGTTCCAACCCCCTGCCATAGGCAGGGACACCTCCCACTAGTACAGCTCACTCAAGGCCTCATCCAATCTGGCCTTGAACACATCCAGGGAGGGAGCAGCCACAACCTCCCTGGGCAACCTGTTCCAGTGCCTCACCACCCTTACTGTAAAGAACTTCCTCCTAACATCCAGTCTAAATCTCCCCTCTGCCAGTTTAAGCCCATTGCCCCTTGTCCTGTCGTTGCAGGACCTTGTAAATAATCCTTCCCCAGCCTTCCTGTAGGCCCCCTTCAGATATTGGAAGGTTACTATCAGGTCCCCTCGAAGCCTTCTCTTCTCCATGCTGAAGAGCCCCAACTCCCTCAGCCTGTCCTCATAGGAGAGCTGCTCCAGCCCTCTGATCATCTTTGTGGCCCTCCTCTGGACCCGCTCCAACACTTCCATGTCCTTCCTGTGCTGAGGGTTCCAGAACTGCACACAGTACTCCAGGTGGGGTCTGACGAGAGCAGAGTAAAGGGGCAGAATCACCTCCCTTGCCCTGCTGGCCACGCTTCTCTTGATGCAGCCTAGGACTCGGTTGGCTGTCTGGGCTGCATGTGCACACTGCAGGCTCATGTTGAGCTTTTCATCAACCCAGACTCCAAGGTCCTTTTCCTCAGGGCTGCTCTCCAGCCATTCACCACCCAGCCTGTATTTGTGCTTGGGATTGTGCCTACCCAGGTGCAGGACCTTACACTTGGCCTTATTGAATTTCATCAGGTTGGCCTGGGCCCAACTCTCCAGCCTGTCCAGGTCCCTCTGGATGGCATCCCTGCCCTCTAGCAAGTCGACTGTGCCACACAGCTTGGTGTCATCTGCAAACTTGCTGAGGGTGCACTCCATTCCTCTGTCCATGTCACTGACAAAGATGTTAAACAGCACTGGTCCCAGCACTGACCCCTGAGGGACACCACTTGTCACTGGTCTCCAGGTGGACATTGTGCCGTTGATCGCACATATATCTGGATATCTGGATGGGTGTTGAATGTCTCCAGATATGTAGACCCCACCACCTCTCTGCGCAGCCTGCTCAAACACTTCTTCACCCTTAAGTTAAAGAAGTTCCTCCTCATGTTCAGATGGAACTTCTTCTGTTCAAGTTTGTGTCTGCTACCCCTTGTCCTGCCCCTGGGCACCACTGAAAGCAGACTGGCCCCATCCTCCTGACACCCATCCTTTAAGTATTTACAAGCACTGATGAGATCTCCTCTTAGTTTTCTCTTTTCCAGACTAAAAGGCCCTCATCCTCACAATCTTTCCTCATAAGAGAACTGTTCCAGTCCTCTACTCATCTTTGTAGCCCTATCCTCACCAGTAAGTCCCTGTCCTTCTTAAACTGGGGAGCTCAGAAGTGGAACACCTCTCTGCTGGTTGCTCTTTTACAGCAGGAGCATGTGCTTTGTTTCCCTGTGGCTCTTTGCTTTTCAGTCACTGTAATGTAAAAAACTGGCACGGTATCAAGGAGAGTGCTGGCTTTCCTAAAACTCACTGAGCTCTGCAACCTGATTTTTGTGAGCAAACAGCACAGTATTCAAACCCAATTAGGAATTAAAACCTTTATTGTGGAATAAGGACTAAATGAAGCCACTTTGTGTTGCTTTCCTCAGAGAAATGCATCTGCCCTGAATTGTGGGTTTTTTCTTTTTTTCTTTTGTTCGCCTCTGGCATTTTTATTTGTCTGTATTGCATATAGAACAGAGTATGTTAGGAAGCTAAATCTTTCCTACCAAGCAGCAGCTCTGGCTCAGCTTTGGGGGTTATTTAAAATTGCAGAAGAGAATCATCAGCTGCTCCACTTGTACATTCAAACACACAGGATGATATGCTAATTGGACTTTCATTAGTGCCTTGCTGACGTCACCAACAGGGTAGCAAGCAATGGGGCTAAGCAGATGAAGTACTTTTCCACTCTTCAGCTGGTACTGACGCAGCTAAGTACTGGAGCTTGCTTTTTTTTTTTTTTTTTTTTTTTTTTTTAAAGTATTTAGAACAGTTCTAATTTTCTGTGTGACTGCATCTGTGCACTGTAGCATTCGAATATTGTCCTGGTGTATTATGCTCAGAGCTGAGATTTTTATGTAAACGGGGAATGGAACAGAGGCTGTGACATTCCTTCTGGTTGTTGTTTTGTTCTTTAGTGTTATTGGTGTCTGGGATAGATTCAATTAGATTAGGTATCTAAACTTTCATGATGCAGCTCATCAGTGCTGTTCACATATGAGTACAGATCTGCATGTACAGGCAGCCTGCCTCCTTTGAGAAACAGCTGCATGTTGTTTAATGAGCAAGAGAGACACAGACTCCCCCTTTTTTTCCAGGAGGGAGTCCACTCTGTGAGCTGAAGTAGAAAGCCTAGCAGAATTCCAGCAGAATCGGAAAGCCTAGCAGAATTCCAGCAGAATCTGTTCTTTTCCTAGAGCTGCTGGTAGAAACCTTCACATACTGAAAAGCTTTTCAATGAGTGTAGCAAGCAGCTTTAGCAATATAGTTCATTGAGGATCTGCATCACATCATGGGGTGTATAACATCGCGTCAGAACTCCACAGAGCTGTGTTTGAGCCTTGTTTTCACCTCCAGAGGTGAAATAATTCATCTCTTTGTGCCAGAGCTACCCCATTGCATCTTCCTTTATACAACATGAGCTATGCTTGCGTGTTCAGGAGTTAAATAAAAATGCATTTTTGGTCATGGTAGTGACTAACTGCATTTAGAAATGCATTTAGGAAGTGCAGCCTAGAAAGGAGCTGGTTTGCTTGATAGGAAACCATTTTTACTTGGCTCTAAATGAATTAAGTTGATATTGGAGTTAATTATATACTGTTCCTATTGCATGTGGATGGTTGCAAATTGGTGAAATACTTTTGCCTTGTAATAAATTGGCTCAAATGCAATAAAAAAGATGGAGACAAAAGTGAGCTCTGGTGTTGAAATGGCCACAGCAGCACTATTAGGATTGTTTCTTTTCAAATTGGAAACTGAGAGTGCAGAATTATTTATTGCTTTAACTTCATCAAAAAAAAAAAAAAAAAAAAAAAAAAAAGAAAAGAATGGTGACAACAGGGACCTTGTTAAACTGGGACACATATTTCAGTGGCTAGAAATCTATTGTAGTCACAATTACAGAGATACAATCTTGGGCTTTAGTCCATATGTCTGCCTTAAAGAGAGCTGTTGGTTTGCATCCAGCTTGCAGACAAAGATACTTAACTAAACGTTTTCTTTTTGCTTCTGTCATTAGTTGGGGTGCATAGACAAAATGGCTGGGACTATCACGTTCCTTACTTCAATTAATAGACCTCTATTGTTTCTCAAGTATTAAAAAAACCTGACAACAGAGCATGAAAAATTATTCCAAAACCTGTCAGTGGGATGAACTAAATGAAATCCATCATGAATTTAAATGGAGTCATGCATTATAACCTACTTCCTTTCATTGCACTATGCATCTTCTGTTTATATTGTTTTGAAATGTGAGGACAAGGACAACAGAGAGCTACAGGGATGACTTGGGGACTCGAGTATCTCTCCTCTGAAGAAAGACTGAGAGAGCAGTTTAGTCTTGAGAAGAGAAGGCTAAGAGGGGCTCTTATTAGCCTCTATAAATATCTGAGGGGTGGGTGTCAATGTCTTTTTGGTGGTGCCTGTTGATAGGACAGGGAACAATGGGTACAAGCTAGAACACAGGAAACTCCACCTAAACACAAAGAGAAACTTCTTTACAGTGGGGTTGATGGAGCACTGGAGCAGGCTGCCCAGAGAGGTTATGGAGTCTCCTTCTCTGGAGACTTTCACAACTCACCTGGATGCATTTCTGTGCAGCCTACCCAAGGCAATACTGCTTTGGTAGGGGGGTTGGACTAGGTGATCTCTAGAGGTCCCTTCCAACCCCTAATATTCTGTGAAATTCAAGAAGTTGTGAATTTTTTGTCATGAGCTCCTATTATTGTTTACTTCTTGTCCATCTTGCTGGGAAAGAGCTAGGTAAGGTCTCTAATGCAGGAACATGCACAGTGGGGATGTGATTTATAACTTCTTCCACACTTACAGACAGAATCTAATCCCTGGCTGATGGCTGGAGAAACTGAGCCCAGGGACTCCACTGTGGTAATGCACAGTAGTAACAGCAGGTAGCTAACTTCACAGAATCACAGAATGCCAGGTTGGAAGGGATCCCAAGGATCATCTGGTCCAACCCTTCTAGGCTTGTAGAGATTGTGTGTTTGCTTCATTTATGCTTAGGAGCTGAATTGTTTGATTACTGTCACCAGAGTGCTGTGAGTCCTAGGAGTGATGATTGTAAATATATACTGGATTTTAAGAGGGTAATTTCAGTTGGCTGGCATGTATGAGGGTAAAGGCTGACCCATAACTGAAATACATGGAAAGAGAGAGAGATGTGCAGGAAATAATCTCAGCCAGCAGTAATGTATTTACCTCATTACAAGTGGAGGTTTTCACAAGAGAAGCAAAAACTGCTGTTAATGAAGACAGTCTTTCTTAATGATCTCTTCCTCACAAAACCACTGCTGTCAAAAGGGAGTACCTGCGGCCCAGGAGCAGCTCGTTTGTCCACCAGATGGAGCTAAGAAAACCTGTCCAGGCTTGGTCAGATGCTAGTGAGTGCTCCATGGTGACCTAATGTAAGGTCCTGCAGTATAGTGAATGCACAGATTTATTGCCAGCAACTTCAGTGCATGACCTTCACACCTGCAACTCCCTGCTGAGGAACAAGGAGCACCAGGCTGTGCTCTCCCAAAAGGTGCTGAAGGCACACACAGGCTCTAGGTTCAGAGCCTGTATTTGCCCTGCTCTGCTTTAGTCCATTTGTGTTTCCATTTCAGTTTATGATTTTACTGCTAATACCAGTCTCATCAGTAAGGAAAAGTTTGCTGAGGAAATAGGCATGGGAGGTCCACTTAGCACAGCAGAGGAGAGATGCTCATGGCAGTGAACCTTGTGAGAACGTGTTGGAAGGGTACCTTTGAAAGCAATTTTGAAATGGTTGTTAACAGAGACCTTGATCCTTTGAGGTGACAGCAAACCTCACTGGTTGCCCTGCTGATGACCTAAAGGGCATTCCCCTCTAAAACAAGAACTAAATTTTTCTTTTTGTAAAGAACCTGCTACTGATGATGAGAAGCTGTGCAGAGAAAGACTTGGGGGTGTTAGTTGATGAAAAACTCGACGTGAGAAGGCAAATGTGCTTGCAAACCAGAAGGCAAACTGTATCTTGGGCTGCATCAAAAGAAGAGTGGCCAGCAGGATGAGTGAAGTGATTCTGCCCCTGTACTCTGCACTTGAGACACCACCTGGGCTACTGAGTCCAGTCTGGGACCTCCAACAAGAAGGATGTTGAATTGTTGGAGCAGGGCGAAAAGAGGGCCAGAAAGGATAGTGTCATCCAGAGGGACCTAGGCAAGCTGGAGTAGTGGGGCAAGATGAATGTCATGAGGTTTGCTAAGGCCAAGTCTGATCCTGCACCTGGATCAGGTCAGTCCTCATTATCAATACAAGTTGGGAGATGATAAGATGGAGAGCAGAGGGTGCTGGTGGGTGAGAAGGGAGATGTAAACCAGCAATGTGCATTTACAGTCTGGAAGGCAAAATGCATCCTGAGCTGCATCAAAAGAAGCATGGCCAGCAGATTGAGACACAGGATTCTGCCACTCTGCTCTGGTGAAACCTCACCTGAAGTACTGTGTCTGCTTTTAGGGCCTTCAACACAAAAAGGCTTGGACCTTGTGATGGTTTGGGAGTTACCTGCCACCCCCCCACCCCCTCCCCCTCCTTATGAAATCACCCAGACTAGACTGGAAGTTAAGGAATGACGCTTCATATTCACAGCTTAACACAATATGCAAGCAAATGTTACAGTACATTGCATCACTTACAGCTATATACAGAAATATGCAGTCTAAAAGTGATACTGAAACACAATTCCCCTCCCAGAAATCAGAGTCCCCAGGAGGGGCTCCCAACCACCCTTCCACATTTTTTCCACCCCTCTAGCTTATCCCAGAGTTTGCCTTATGTGCAAGGTGAGTTTGGAGGATCGGCCAAGGGGGTTAGAAGCAGAGTGATTAGTTGGGTTACACAGCAGCAAAGCCCAGGGAGGAAACACACTGACTCTGACAGATAGAGACTCTGTCTTACCTGTGTTTGTGTCCTTGCTTTTCATATGTCTCAGCAAACCTATGAGTGAAGTAGACATCACCATTGTTTCCTTTTCACAGCCTAGAATCTAATTTCTCTCATTAAACTATTCCAGTTAGCTCAAACCAGTACAGGCCTGATGGAATGTGTCCATAGGAAGGGCACAAATAAGTTCAGGGGGATGGAACCCCTTGCCTGTGAAGGCAGGTTGAAAGAGTTGGGGTTCTTCAACCTGGAGAAGAGAATACTCTAGGGGGACCTTATAGTTCCCTTCTAGTTCCTAAAGAGAGCCTACAGAAAAGCTGGAGAGGGACTTAATGGTGTCTAGAGATAGAATGGTGACTTAATGGTGTCTAGAGATAGGACAAGGGGGAATAGTCTTAAGCTGAGAGAGAGAAGGTTTAGACTGGATCTTAAGAAGGTGAGTACAAGGGTGGCAAGACCCTGGGATAGGCTGTCCAGGGAGATTGTGGTTGCCCCCTCCCTGGAGGTGTCCAAATCCAGGATGGACAGGACATTGAGGAACTAAGTCTAATTGAGGCATTCCTGTCTCTGACAGGGATTTTGGAGGGGATGATCTCTAAGATCCCTTCCAACAGAAGTCATTCTACAATTCTTGATACTATTTTGAATAACATCCTCATAAGCAAACAAACAGCAACACAATGGGAGGTCTTAAAGAGAAGCTATTGGTGAGTTTCTGTCAAATGGGGAGGACACATTGTGTGGGATTCCTGGGACAGCTGTGGTGGCTTCAGTGCATGTCAGTGCTTAGAGCAGTGATTTGTGTAAGGAATGAGAAAAGAGGAGTATTGCATTTCTGGGTCACACTCCGCTGGAAAGACTGTGAGCATTTGGATGACAGGATTTAATAGTCAAAAGAAGAATCTTGACACTTGGAAGGACTGATTTGAATTAGGTGGAATTGAATTCAAGGACAGGCAGCGTCCTGTGATGAGGTATAAATTGTGAGGTTAAAAGATGAATGAATGACTGACTGGCAGCTTCCCAAGAGAGGATGTGTGGTTAGAGTGGATAACAAACAACGGGAGTGGAGGTATCATAATGAAGCAAGGAAATATAAACAAAGCCATACACCATGCAGAACACCAGAAACAACCTTTGTGCTGTGTTTGGCACTGGTATGGCCACAGTTGGACTGGTTTGGTTTTTTTTGAGTGAATGGAGATCAGAGACCTGGAGAACACAGGCAGCCAGGAAAGGTTGGAAGAATTAATCTGTTTAATCTAGAGACCAGATAACTGCAGAGCTGTGAGGGTTCATAAAATAAAATAAAACCTCTGCCTCAGAGGAGGAGTTGTGCTCCATGTGTGGTACAGATAGCACCAGAAGTAGTAGGTTTAAACTTCACTGGATGAAATCCACTTTAGAGAGTGGAAAAGACTTTCTGACAGCAGGGATACACAGGTTTTTAGGAACAGGAGAAACACATTTCTGAGGAAAAAACTAATGGGTACTACTGCTGTTGGAATGAGACAGAGAATGACTCAGGCTGCATTTTATGCTCTTTCTAAACCTGTTTTCTATATGTCCTCTAAAAAAAGCCACCTGCCTGGGCACCACAGCTCTACAGCAGCTCCTAGGCTGGGAAAGGAGAAGCACCTGATTGTCCTTAAGCTTGTAGGAGACATTCAACCTTCCTGCAAAACTTAACTGTGGTAAAGGGTTGGTGAGGAAAAGGAGAGGATGGGACTTTCTGTTGCCCATAGCTGGCTGTCTTGGAGACAGGGAATTAATGTGGCTGAGTCAGGAGTTGTAAAAATATGGCCTGTGCAAGAGCCAAGGGATTTTGCCAGTCTTAGAATTGTTTTGGTTGCAAGAGACCTCTAAGATCATCCAACCCAACTGTCAACCTAAGACCACCACACAGTCATGATTGCTTCCCCCCCCCCACTCCCCTTTTTTCTTTTGTTTTAGGTTTGTTTTGGTTTTTTTTTTTTTGATGGTGGTGTTTGGTGGGGTTTATTTTTCTTTGCTTGTTTTATTATGTGTTGGAGTTGGTTGGTTTGATTTTGTTTTGTTTCAAGAGGCTCTTAAATCCACGTGCTGCTTTGCAGGGTCTTCTCCGAAGTTCTGTGGGGCACAGTGAATGATGTGTAACAAAGTCATAGAATGGTAAGGTTGGAAGGGACCTCAAGGATCATCCAGTTCCAACCCCCTGCCATAGGCAGGGACACCTCCCACTAGTACAGGTCACTCAAGGCCTCATCCAACCTGGCCTTGAACACC
>VWZE01024848.1:1085914-1144208 GCA_013396675.1 Eubucco bourcierii
GTCCTTCTTAAATTGAAGGGCCCAGAACTGGACACAGTCCTCAAGGTGTGACCTAACCAGTGCAGAGTACAGGGGGAGAATGACCTCCCTGCTCCTGCTGGCCACACTATTCCTGATACATTTTGTCCATGGTGAAACCTGGGGAAAACACTGAATGTGACCTACCACTTTGTTTTTCATCATCTGCTTGAGGCACCTCAGTTCTGTGAACCACCTAGAGCATGGACCAAGATTTAATACATTCACTTCTCTTGGTTCTCCAAGATGAGTTCTTCTGTTTTAATTAAATACTTCAATTATGGCACTGAAAAACAGTGATATAAAAAGAAAATAATTTCCCTGGGGGTTCTTTCTGCTGCTGCCAACTGCTTTGTAAGCCATCACTAGGAGAGCAGTGCCAGGATAATGTATAGAACTGATAGATTGGCAGCATGGAGCTGGAAAAGAGAGTATTGGGCTTTAGAAGAATATCTGTCTTAACCACATTCTGATTTCAGAGTTAATCTCTTTGTTAAGACCTGGCCGGTATGGTCAGATTTATGCAGGGCAATTAAGAAAGCAAAGTATTTCAAGTGGTTGAGTTAATTAGCATGATAGGGCTCTTGTGTACATTTTCCCACAGCTGTTGAGATAGCTTAGTTTCCTTCTTAGAAATGGGAAAGGAACTTAGCTTTTGTGGGCTTACAGCATTGCACAGCATTTAAAGCTCATAATAGTTTGACTTAGAGAAGTGGTACATAAACTTCCAAGTGCTTATGAAAATTTGATGATAATTCTCAGTGAAAGTCAACAGGAATTAGAATCTCAACTGGCAAAGTAACTTCTGAAAATGATATGTTACTACATCTATTCAGGAAGCTGTGTCTTACTTCTCAAGCTGTTTTCACAGTAAGCTGATCAGAAGCTGTGATTTTTCTCTTGGAGGACTAGTCCTACCAGCCCTCATCTCTTGCAAGGTTTCACACATGACGATGAAAGGTGAACATCCAGAGAAAATTTGCTTTTTGTTTTCAGTGAACTCTTATTTCAAAGTATGAGAGTCCATCTGTCAGGTATTTTCTCAGATCACAGGCTTTTTAGGGCAAATTTCCAATGAATCACAGCACTCCTTTATCATTACATTTGTAATGAAATCCAAATTGTAATGTTCATTATGAACCGAGTCCTGGGCTGCAGCAAGAGCAGTGTGGCCAGCAGGGCAAGGGAGGGGATTCTGCCCCTTTACTCTACTCTCCTCAGACCCCACCTGGAGTATTGAGTGTAGTTCTGGAACCCTCAGCACAGGAAGGACATGGAAGTGTTGGAGAGAGTCCAGAGGAGGCCACGAGGAGGATCAGAGGGCCGCAGCAGCTCTGCTATGAGGAGAGGCTGAGAGAGTTGGGGCTCTGCAGCCTGGAGAAGAGAAGGTTTCCAGGAGAGCTTGGAGTAGCCTTCCAGGATGNTACCATTCTATGATTATGACTTTAAGGACCAACTTCAGACCGTATCTCACTATGTCATGCAAGTTCAGTCTCAGTTGTTCAGAGTGAGATTTAGCGGCAATTTGTGAAAGAAGAGCTTTCTTTGTATCTTCAAGCACCAGAGAGTACCAAGTGAAACACACAGATTGCAGCTGGAAAGTCTTCAAGTGCACACACACTGAGAAGTTTTTCTGAGCATGTTAATGATGCTGATTCTGTTTTGGGCTGCAAGGGACCTCAAATGTCATCTAGTTCCAACCCCCCTGCCATGGGCAGGGACACCTCCTACTAGAACAGCGTGCTCAAGATTTCATCCAACCTGGCCTTGAGTGCCTTCAGGGAGAGGGCATCCATGACCTCCCTGGGCAACCTATTCCAGTGCCTCACCACCCTTACTGTAGAGAACTTCTTAATATCCAGTCTAGTTCTGCCTTCTACCAGCTCAAAGCCATTCCCTCTCACTCTATGACTACAACTCGTCACACAGGAGAGCACAGTCAGGGGGCTTGGGGGTGTGGGCACTCCATGCTTGCCAGGGAGTGCCTCCATGACTGTGCAGTGTGTGCAAGCTGCAGCACAGGAGGTTCCACGTGACCATAAGGGAAAACCTTTTCACTGTGACGGTGACAGAGCACTGGAGCAGCCTGTCTAGAGAGTTTGTGGAATCTCCTTCTCTGGAGGTGTTCAAAACCCACCTGGACATGTTCCTGCATGACCAACTCTAGGTGATCCTGCTCTGGCAAGGGGATTGGACTCAATGATCTTTTCAGGTCCTTTTCAACCCCTAACGTTCTTTGATTCTGTGATGTGCTGCTTGTGTGCTACTTTTCTGTTCTGCTCTGCCTGGGGTGTTAGTGTTCTGTCTCTGCTTTCCAGAGTAAGGGACTAGGGGTATAAATATGGAGAATGGCAAAGAGGAGGCTAGAGGTCAGGACATACCAGTGGAGTACAAAGTATGAGGTCCCACCTCACCTAATGTTTTTTTTTGCTTCCATTTCATTAGTGATGCAAGTTAAAGCTGCCTCAGTTAAAGTTGAGGATACCAGTCCTCTGCCCTCTAATGTTTTAAGGGTCATCTGGGGGTTTTCCTTATTGCACTTGGAATGCTCTAGTTAGTATGTTTATTGTGTCTTTATAATCAAAACCAAAGAGAGGTAGGAAGATATCTGCCTGGACACAATCCAGACTTGAATTACTAACATTTTTCTTCTGCACTGTTGCCCATGGTGAACTCTATTAGGGGTGGCATAGTATAAAACTTTTCTCAAGTCTATTAAGGGGAGCATAGTATAAAACTTTTCTCAACACTCATTTGGGGATGATACCTGTATCTCAGCAGCAGGTGAAAAGGCAAATCAAATGTTTGCAATGATTGGGAAAGAAATAGAGAGCAAGACTGAAAATGTCACTATGCCACTGTGTAGATCTATGATTCACACATGCTTTGATTATTCTGTGCTGTTCCACTCATTTTTAAAGGATATATTAAAGTTGGAAAAGGTTCAGAGAAGGGCAGCAAGTATGAAAGTGTTACCATAGATATGCAATAGCTTCTGTGCAAGGAATGACTCAGATGACTCTGTCTGTTCAGCCTAGAAGAGAAGAGAGGTGGGTACACGATGTCCTTACCTGTGGGGCACTCAGGTAAGCTGCTTCTTACCTGCTCGTGAGATGTGAAGCCAAAATCTGCTTCACCCCTATATGAAGTAGATGCTGTGGCAACTGGAATACAGTTCATGTGTTTGCAGAATTCCTGTAAAAGTGCAAGACCTCCTACTGCTAGAACTTGTTCTTTGGCTGCTTGGACAGTGAGGTTATGAATATGAATTGTGGAGATGTCTGGTGGCAATGTGGCTATTTGCCTTTTTTTTTTTTTTTTAATTCCTTTTTCACCAGCTAGTTACATTTCTCTTTTCTTTTGAATTGTGTTGATAAATCCCCACAAGAAATGACACCTGTTTGTGGCTAGTGTAAACAAAAAGGAAGATCAGTGAGGTGAAACATAAGGTCAACAGAGATAGAGGTGTTTTTTCTGCATCTTACAGATGTTATTGCCCCTGGCTCACAAGGGAGATTCGTTGGTGCTGTGATCAGCAGTGAACTTTTCATTGTGCTCCGTTACCAGTCACAGCAAAGATTTTCTGTCTTCTTTCTTTCTCTATTGTTATCATCCACATTTTTCAGCCTACAGCTTGGGCTGTTTGAATTTCCAAAGGTTCATGACTGCTTCTACAGCACAGCCTGCCTCTTAGAAGTGCTGTGGCTTAGCAGCTGCTTTAAAGTTCAGTTGCAAGTTTTTTTGTTGCCTGTCCTTTCTGAAACTCTACAGAAGTTATGGTGCATTCTATCACTACAGCATGCTCTTGTTTATTAAACTGCATTTTCCCCACAGGGAATAGATCACAGAATCAATCAGGTTGGAAAAGACCTTTGAGATCAAGTGCAACCTATATGTAGCAGTTACCCACAAACCTACATTTCATAACGCAGCAAACACTATTCATTGTTTCATTGATCTGGTTGTAGGGTGCTGGTCTTGCATCAATTCAGGTACCTGTTCCAAAGTTGAGAAATGTATCTCAGATTTCCCTCAGTTTAAAAGATACTTCTGTATTCTGGAGAAAGTAAGAGCAAATGGCTCTATAAAAATAAATATATGGCATGGGAAAGGATGAATGCTCTCCCCTGCAACAGCAGTTCCCTGTGGAGTGTGTACAGTTTGTGCAGGTAGGCTAAATCTTGGTCTTGTAGTCCACAGCCTTTGAAGCAGTTGTATAGTGTCACTGCCAGGATCTGCCAGAGGGCCCAGTTCTGTGCTTGCATCCCTCTCTACTTAGCTATGGTTAGTAACTGGTGAAGCATCTCAGAGAGCAGAGTCCAGCAAAAAGAAGCAGCTGGGCTGGTGCTGTCCAGCTAATCCCTGTTGATCTGAGTAACAGCTTATCTTAGGGACACCACACACCTGCCATGAGGCAAAACCAGTAGCTTCCATCATCCTGACTGTCCCTAATTTTTCTTTTGATGGAACATCCATCTCTCCTGTCTGGAATATCACAGTATCACAGTATCACCAAGGTTGGAAGAGACCTCAAAGATCATCAAGTCCAACCCATTACCACAGACCTCAAGACCAGACCATGGCACCAAGTGCCACGTCCAAATCTGCCTTGAACATCTCCAGGGACGGTGACTCCNTAGACAGCAATAAGGTCTCCCCTGAGCCTCCTCTTCTCCAGGCTACACAATCCCAGCTCCCTCAGCCTCTCTCTATAGAGCTTGTTCTTGAGGCCTCTCCCCAGCCTCGTTGCCCTTCTCTGGACACGTTCAAGCACCTCAATGTCCTTCTTAAATTGAGGGGCCCAGAACTGGACACAGTCCTCAAGGTGTGGCCTAACCAGTGCAGGGTACAGGGGGAGAATGACCTCCCTGCTCCTGCTGGCCACACTATTGCTGATGCAGACCAGGATGCCACTGGCCTTCTTGGACACCTGGGCACGCTGCTGACTCATATTTATGTTCATGAATGTGTAGCTTTTGCCCTGATTAATAAATATCCAGAGAAACCACCTGGACATTGAGGGGAAAATCTATTTCCCTTTCCACTTCCTCACCTGCATCCCTGATACATAACAGCTTAATTGAGCTGCATCCTGTCCTCCCCCTTCTCCAGCTTTCCCTGGGTAGCTGCAAGGTCCTCTCTCTCCTCATCAGATGAATAAAACATGCTAGCCTTATAAAGCACAATAAAACCTGCCTTCTTGTGCTTTTTAATCTTCTCTTTATTTATCTATGCCATGTGGCACTAATAATTTAAACAGTATATTAAAGACTAATGCTGTGAAATTAAAATGCGGTTGTTCCTTTGTTTATTATTATTATTTTGCTTGTTTGTGGTGGTTTTTTTTCCCTCTTTATTCATTGACTTTACTGCTAGGAAATGTTACAGCAAGTATTTCATTATTCAAAATGGTGCTGTTGTAGAGGTTTTCTGACTCATCTTTCCTCATTCCTCTGACACGCAAAGAATTTCTTGCCTGCGGCTGTCGTGAGATACCTTAAAGTATTACTGCTGCAATGTGTTTGATTATACAAATGCATTATTGTAAACCAGTGATATTTGTTGGGTCAATAACTTGACTTGTCTCTGTCAGAGAGGGTGAGTCTTTGAACATCATTCAGAAGGAAAGCATTTTCCTGATCAAACCAAATTAACTTTAATTACAGAAGTGCCTTCTTCCTTTTCCTCTTTGAGCTCACAGGAGATTTTTTGTGTACAGTCTAACGGGAAGAAACTAAGTAGGCTGACATATGACTAGACAGAGTTTTATATCCATGGAAGACTGGTAAGTTTCTGAGGGGAAATGTCTTGTGTATGTCTCGGCTGAAAACCTTTCATCTTGGATGTGATGAAGAAATAGGTGGGTTTCTCAGGATGTGCTTGTTGACAAAAGGAAACCATGGCTTGTCATGGGAAAGATACTCTGACCCAAAAGCCTTAGTCCCTCATTGAGACCAGATGATGAATCTGGTAGACAGTTGAGATGTTTTAATGAGGGGCTATGGTTAATGTAAGGTGGAATCTCCTCCGATTCCTGAATGCCAGGATCATGTTAGGAGGAAGTTCTTTCCAGTGAGGGTGGTGAGACACTGGCACAGGCGGCCCAGGGAGGTTGTGGCTGCTCCCTCCCTCGAGGGGTTGAAGACCAGGTTGGAGGAGACCTTGAGTAACCTGTACTAGTGGGAGGTGTCCCTGCCTATGGCAGGGGGTTGGAACTTGATGATCCTTGAGGTCCCTTCCAAATTTACCATTCTATGATTCTATATAAGCTTTAAATGGTTTGGTTTAGACTATTTTGATATTTGGCTGAAAATCTGTCTCTTTCATGGTAGAAATTATCTCTCTTCTGCTTTCTAAATTTTATCACCAGCTCTACTTCTCTTCATGTGTGTCTAAGTCATGATAAGATGCAGAGAGAGACCTCTTGATCTTACTGAAATCAATGAAAACATCCTGTTGCATGCAAGGACATTTATGTTTCACTCACGTATCTCTGTTTTGCACCAAATAATCACATCCTTCGGTCAGCTATTCCCTGTAGTTTTCTTATTCCTGGATCTTTTCTGGTTCTTTGTCATTCTCTCCCATTTAATGACACCTAAAAGTAGGTTTATACAATTTATAGCTTGTCCTGTGTCTTTTGGGGGACTCTTTAATCCAGCTTTGACCCAGATAGCGTGTGATTTAGGCAGGAAATCCAGTTTCGAAAGCAAACTCAATCAGTAAAGGTCCAGGGTACCCATCTTCCAACATGTGGGGAGGACAACATGTAGGTTGCCCAGGGAGGCTGTGGCTGCTCCCTCCCTGGAGGTGTTCAAGGCCAGGCTGGATGAGGCTTTGAGTGACCTGTCCTAGTGGGAGGTGTCCCTGCCTATGGCGGGGGGTTGGAACTAGATGATCCTTGAGACCCCTTCCGACCTTACCATTCTATGATTCTATGCTAGATCCTAAGGAGACATTTGTAGAGCTGGAGAAATGTGATGATGCTGTGCAGGTTTGGGTCTGACCTTTTAGGGTCTTCCAGAAGGTGCTTTGTGCTACTTTGAATACCATAAACATCTATGTGAAAAGGCAGGTTTTGGCCCTAAATATGTAAAGGTCACTTGCCAAAAGAATGATGATAAGTCTTTTGGAAATACACACATGAGCCAATATATGAGGGACAAAGTAGGGCAGCTGGTGGTCAGACTGGGTTGGGTCTTTCCTTCCTTTGAAAGTTGCTCTACCATGATAGCTTTGAAGAAGGATTTCTAGATCCCTGTACTAAATTTATGGCAGAGGCAATCAGAGCATTCAGTACAGAGTGCAGGCCTTGCACTGTATGTACTTACCAAGTTGTGACTTTTATTAGTGTTAGACTTTGAAAGCACTTGGACTGGCATTTTTGTTGTTGTATTTGTTTTGTATGCTGTAGAAGTGTTTAAAGTGAGGTCAGGTAAACAAGAGAAGTGCCATGATGGTTTGGTGGGACCAGGTCCAATTTGATAAGAAGATTTGAAGTGACTAAGCATGTGCTAAGCTTTACTGCTCCTCAGTGCAATATTATTTCAGTTGTGTCAATGTTTCCATTCTAAATACCTGTTCTCAGGGGAGCTCGCCTGCACATCTCATTTGGGGCTGGAAAATTCCATTCAGAGAATGCTATTAATTATTTAAAAATACACATTTACTTTTTAGGTCAGGATTTTCAAAGTTGTGATTTGCAGTATTTGGTATCAGACAGTTCAGAGACCTGATTTTTCAGGTGGTCACTGGAGGTAGGCAAATAGTCATGAGAATTATAATCCTCCCTCTCTGCCCATCCCACTCCCAGATGCACTTGCTCTAGTTAAACTTCTGAAATATTAATATCTGCATTCTATTTTTTTTTAATTCCTCTCTTATTTTTGTTGATGACCAGAAGCTCCAGGTGGGTGGTTTGATTTGTTTCTCCTGAAGAAATAAAAGGCCTAAGATCAGAATGTGGCCTGGAGTAATACTTGAACTTTTCATATAAAAAAGAGATGGAGTTCACTCATGTGGCCCTGCTGCCATTTACCATGTCTGGCTAACTATCCTAAGGCAGTGCTACCTGTTTTCCTAGACAGATTCACCCATTGCTCTGTACACTTGACATGAGATCTCCTGCAGAAGGTCAGGGGCACTAAAGCCATATGCAGGTTGGCCAAGGCTTGTGTTATTTTTCCAGCACTGTGTGTATCTGTGTGCTTTCTTGCAAAGCAGTGACTGCCCTCCCCCACCCATGGCACTGCCAGTGCTGACATTTTGTACTTTCTCACCTATTTATGCTCCATAATGAAGGACAAACCAAAGCCCAGAAGTAAGGAGGTGAATTGCATAAGCACTTGCTCTTTTGGCAGCACAGCAGGTAGCCTTGCAGTTGGCAGGCAGTGCTGAATACCAGCATCTGGTGAAAACATTACTGCTGGTTTGGTTACCACGCCATGTGCAACTGGAGAATCATTTTGCTGCCTGTTGGTGAGCAGGAAACCCTGTGGCAGACAGTGGCACTGTGGGATAAACTACAAAGAGTCCAGTGTAGCTGATTTGATGATGTGTGCTGCATATTTTACCCAGACAGCAGAGAAAGGCCATAGCCATAAACCATCAGAAACAGCACATGCAGTGGCTCTTTGTGGGCAGCAGCAGATTAGCAGATGTCATAGAATGATAAGTTTGGAAGGGACCTCAAGGATCATCTAGTTCCAACCCCCTGCCATAGGCAGGGACACCTCCCACTAACACAGGTCACTCAAGGCCTCATCCAACCTGGCCTTGAACACCTCCAGGGAGGGAGCAACCACAGCCTCCCTGGGCAACCTGTGCCAGTGTCTCACCACCCTCGCTGCAAACAACTTCCTCCTAACATCCAGTTTCAATCTCCCCTCTGCCAGTTTAAATCCGTTGCCCCTTGTCCTGTCATTGCAGGTCCTTGTCAATAGTCCCTCCCCAGCCTTCCTGTAGACTCCCTTCAGATACTGGAAGGCTATGCCCTCAATCTGTGGAACACATTGAAAATTCAGGAATGGATCCATGTGCTTTTACAAAGACAATATTGTGCCTGGTAAAGAATCTATTTGCCCAAACTCTTTGCATTTGTTTAAAAGAAGGTGCTAAAAGAACCGTTAACCAATCTTCTCATGAGCAGCTCCATACACAGATTCAACATTCTAGAATGAATAAAGCTCTTCTTTGGGCTAGCTATAAAGAAGTGCTTGCAGCTTGACAGATAACTCTGCAGTGAGCTTTGAAACCAGAGTTGTGCAATGCACACTTGTATATTCCATACTGTGAACTTAAGGCCAAAGCACTGACACGCAGCTCTCCCCCATCATGCAGGGTTTTATGGCTTTAACAGGCTATTCTATAGCTAGCAGTGAGATTTTGTCAGTTCTGATAATAAAAATAACACATGTGTTTTCAGAGTGCCTTCCTTGTCTCCAGTGTGCATTCTGGAAATTTATCTGTAGCAGTATCCTGTGTGAATTGTGGTCAGGGAGTATTTTGAGGCTACTGAAAATATAAGATGATGGGTAATGTATGATGTTTTTCTTGGGCAGTGGCTGAACTGGCTTGCTATCTTTTCCAGATCTGATGTTTCCTGTGCTTCAGTATAATGTCTAGCAGATAAAAAAATGCACTTTATTGGTCATTGCAAGAAACATGGTGCATTTTTTTTCTAAACACTGTGTCAGTGAAGTGCAGCATATTGCTCTTTGGGATGGTAAGACATTCAAGATTAGACTTTACTTGGCCCTGGGCGTGAATATCTAGTTGGAGGTGTCTCTTCTCACTGCAGGGGGATTGAACAAAATGACCTTCGAGGGTCCCTTCCAACCCAATGCAATCTGTGAATCTGTAAGAGGCTGATGGTCAAAACTTGTTTCAGCTTGCGCTGACAAGAAACTTGAACTAAGACAGCTGAATCCAAACCTATGCATTAGGGAAGAGGTTTAAAGTCTGCTCTGGGCAGAGAGGAAAGGAAACTATATGATGGGAGCAGGTCAGTGTCCCAAAAGCTTCTGAATGTCATGATTTCGGGACCATCATGACCATGCCTTTCTTCTGCTTGTGGTACAGGGCTCAGCCACACAAGATGGTGAAGAACACAATATGGAATAATGTGATTACTATAGGAAGTATAATAGTTGCTACAGTTTATTATCTCAAACAGCAAAATCTTTTGAAGCAGAATCCTGAAGCTAACATTGCATGAGCTCTTATGATCTTGTCTCCCTTAAATTTGGAGTAGCTTTTCTCATTTTGACTCACAGACCACACAGTGCACTTTCAAAGTTAGTTCTAAGAATAATTAGCTATATATAGGTGGCAACTCTGTGACTTTTTTTCCTCTGAAATAAGAACTGCTTTTGGAATTGGAAGGACAACTCTCTGACATTTTATTTCAAGGACATTCCACTCTCAGTTTTTCCAGATGTAACCCAATGCACTTAGAGTTGGAGAAAGTTATATTTATCTTTGGTACCAGAGATTTGGTTAGTCGATGCAGGTCTCAAATTGCTTTACTGGTGCAAATGTTCAGCAGGACTTGATGATTTGAACTCTTTCACTGTGGATCCTGGGCATCTCTCCTGTATAGAGAGACTGAGAGACCTGGGACTGTAGGTCTGGAGAAGACTGAGATCTCAATGTCCATAAATATCTGAGGGGTGGGTGCCAATTGGATGGAGTCAATCTCTTTTCAATGGTCCATGACAGTAAGACAAGGAGCAATGGATACAAGGATCTCAACATGAGGAGAAACTTCTTTACAGTGAGGGTGACGAAGCAGTGGAGCTGTCTGCCCAGAGAGGTTGTGGAATTTCCTTCTCTGGTGTCCCAGGTTGGGAACTATAAGGTTAAAAAGAGTCCTCTGGGGACTGGAAGATTGTTATTCAGTCCCATAATGCTACTCTGTCTTCATAAGCTCATGGCAAGACCAACTTGTGCTCCTTTCCTCCCCCTCCAGCCTTGTGTCAGGCAGGAGCTGCGTTATCGGGACAAACATGTAAGGATAGACCTGGTTTGGGGCCTCCAGAGGCTGTGCTTAGGCCTCTTGGATGGAGGAGGGGGGGAGGATTGGAGCACTGGGGATGATAGATTTAGTTTTGGGTTGGGGAAAACCCAGGGGGTTCGCTTATGGATTCTGTATCTGCTTTGTAATCTCTATCTGTAACACTCTCTGCAAATAGAATTCTGTTTTTTTTCTCCGATTCATTTGAGAGCTTCACTCTGTCACCTCTTTAAACCCACAGCATCTGGAGACTTTCAAAACCTGCCTGGATGCATTCCTGGGTGAACTACCCTAGGGGATCCTGCTCTTGTCAAGGGGGTTTGACTCGATCTTTGGAGGTCCCCTCCAACCTCTAATATTCTGTGATTCTGTAATTCCATCATTTTGCTTTTGGTGAATTAGAATCACAGAATGGTGTAGGTTGGATGTGACCTCAAAGATCATCTACTTCCAACCCCCTGCCATAGGCAAGGACACCTCCCACTACAACAGGTTGCTCAAGGCCTCATCTAACCTAGCTTTGAATACCTCCAGGGAGGGAGCATCCACAGCCTCCCTGGACAACCTGTTTCAGTGTTTCACCACCCTCACTGTAAATTTTTTGTGTGTTTTATTCATCAAAGTTATAAAAATGGTCAGTTGATTGATTTTTCTTCTGATGCCCCATTTGGAATTCGTACCCTAAGATGATATGAAAGAGTGTTGTTACACTATAAAGCACATAAAGAGCATAAGATGTCTTTGTGGAGCTAGACCCATGTTTGCATTGAGAATTGTCAGCAATTTTTATAGAATGAATAGCTTTAAAGAGTGCATTATAGAAGACACTAACATGGTCTTGCAATGACAGGACAGGGGGCAGTGGGTTTAAACTAGCAGAGGGGAGATTTAGACTGGATGTCAGGAGGAAGTTGTTTCCAGTGAGGGTGGTGAGACACTGGCACAGGTTGCCCAGGGAGGTTGTGGCTGCTCCCTCCCTGGATGTGTTCAAGACTAGGTTGGAGGAGGTCTTGAGTGACCTGTACTAGTGGGAGGTGCCCCTGCCTATGGCAGGGGTTGGAACTGGATGATCCTTGAGGTCCCTTCCAACCTTACCATTCTATGATTCTATGGGGTTTTGTGGCAGGAGGGTGCATGTATTTCAACAATGCTATTCCCATCATAGCCTAAAGTTGCATCAGGTGAGCTTTAAATTGGGTATTAGGTAAAACTCCTTTATGGAAATAGTGGTCAGGCATTGGAACAGGCTGCCCAGGGAGGAGGATGGTGCATCCACCATCCCTGAAGATGAAATGTGTGCACATGTTGGACTTCGGGGCATGGTTTTTAATGGCCGTTGTGCTGCTTAGTTGTTAGTTGGTCTCATCTTAGAGGTCTTTTCCAACTGAAACAATTCTGTGAATCTATTGCAGCCTGTAAGAACCCAAAGGGAGGAGCACCATGCACTAGAAAGCAGATGGTGGAATCAGCACCAAAAGCTTCTAGTTTCAAAATTTAAGAGTTTTGCATGGTGCTGTCTACTAGGAGTTTTGTCCATAGAACAGGTAGGTTTTTGAAACAAGGAACAGATGTCAACAGAACTCAAGACAACTTTAGCAGCGAGTGCTGTGTCATGCTACAGTCTCCATGTTGTCACCTGCTGCAGCAACCCAACCTCTTCATGATGCTGGCAGAGATGTAGCTCCTTATGAAGAGCTTTGCCTAAGCAAAGCAATAGGGGAAGCAATCACTGAGCCTGTGTACTGAGCTGGCTGTACAAACCAAGACAAGGAGTTAAACATGAAGTGTTTTTTATTCTCTTCACCAGAAGGTGGGTGGGAGGTAATACTGTGTGGGATCAGTGCCTGAAGCAGTGGTGTGGGAGGTTTATGATTTCACAGAACCACACAGAAAATCTCCAGGTGGAAGAGACCTCCAAGATCATCCAGTCCAACCCTCAACCCAGCACTTGAAGGGTCAATACTAATCCACATCCCTAAGCACTAGGTCTCTGCACACTGCTTAAACATCTCCAGGGATGGTGACTCCACCACTGCTCTGGGCAGACCATTCCCATGTTTGATGACTCTCTCTGTGAAGAAATATTTCCTAACATCCAGCCTGAACCTTCCCTGGCATAACTTGAAACCATTTCCTCTAGTCCTATTACTTGCTATGAAGGAGAAGAGCCTACCCTTTACTCACTCCAACCTCCCTTCAGGTAGTTGTAGAGAGCCATGAGGTCTCCCCTCAGCCTCCTCTTCTCCAGACTGAACAACCCCAACTCCCTCAGATGCTCCTAGTAGGATGTGTGCTCCAGGCCCTTCATGAGCCTGTGACCCTGCAGAGCAAAGGCCTGTGTGTCTAGAAGGTAGGGATTCTGTCATTTTGATTGTAATTCTGTGACTTTGTGACTTGCCAGATGAAGGCAGTAGCTAACTTCCCTAGAGAGCTGGGATCTCTGGGGTTGCCACTGATGCACTTGCAATTTCAATATGCAGGAGAGGTTTTAAGGAGAGAATAAAAACCTGAAGAAACGTCTGTAGAGAGCAAGCTGGTCTGAGTGCCCCAAGAAAGGCTAAACCAACCACATAACACAATACCAAATGCTCAAGTGTAAGTGAAACTAACCTAGGAGGCAATTTGGAATAGCAAAGTTCCTGGTCTTTTAATTCAAGAATAAAAACAGCAGAAAGGGTAGGCAGAAAAGTGTGGGTAACAGTATGAGAGGAGTGGGAAATGATACTAATTTGTTTGAAATGCCAGAAGAATGCCTCAGGGAAGGTAGCACAAAGCACCAGGATATCTCTCAGTGCTGCATAGCCCCATGAGCACTGCTAAATACCAACCATGGGCTAATGAGGTGTTGGCCAACTTTAGGGGCCGCAGCAGGATGGAGAACCAGCAGTGCTACATGAAGCACCTCCCACAGAGACTTTTGTGAAGAGCACCCCCCAGGGCTCCAGGGGCAAAGTCTGTTGAGAAGAGCCAGGAAATCTTGAATTTGTGAAGATTTACAAGTGGCTGAATCTATTCAGTGTTTTGTTCCCCTTCCCTTTAATGAAAGGGAAGACACATGTTATTTTGGCATGTTCCTGTCAGAAGATTTTGATAGATATAATTTTACATCTTCAAAGGTGGGAGTAAAGTGAAGGGAGATTAGAAAAATGAGCTGGGAATTAATTCTGGCTTCTGATTCCACTTCTGCCATGAGTCTATGTGACCACGAATGAATAATTTTATATGCAATATCCATTCAAATAAGTGAGAAATTCCAGACCCTCATTGCTCATCATGAATGTGCAGATAATGCTGTCCTTACACACCATTTAGCTTAGTCATGCCTCAGGGCAGACAGGGACCATCTCACAGAACATGTTTGTCAAGGATACTCTTACATGCTTTTATAGTGTCCTGGATGTGGTCTGGAGACAGGAGAATATGCTACAGCAACGACAGACTCTTTAAAAAGGGATTCTGTTGCAACCAAAAGTTCAATTACAGATTCAATTTGTCTTAGTGGAGGGAGAGTGTCTGTATTTTATACTCATTATTTGTTCAGGACCCCTCCACAGAAACACATATTGTTTGCTCCTAGCTTTTTTTCCCAGAAGATTGTCAAATATATGCTTTGCTGTCTTGTGATAAAATCTCAGGGTCATGGAAGAGACATTTTTGGTGATGCTCTTAGAATAGGCATTGTAAAATATTATTTCTTAGTGAGGTGCTGCTAGTGGAAGAGCTGATAAATTTTAATATCTCTGTCGTAGGGATACATTGGCTATAGCTATCTAATTGCATCTGCAGAACACTGCTAATGAACTTGTTAATTAATTAAAAGGGAGTTTAATTCTGGAGCTGCTGGTTGGCAGCCATCAAAACATGAGGCAACTGAGCACCATTCTCAGACGGCCAAGATGCCAACAGCATCCTGAGTAGCAGGAGTAGGGAAATGATCATGCCCCTGTACTCAGCACTGGTGAGGCTGCATCTTGAGTACTGTGTTCAGGTTTGGGAATCTCACTACAAGAAGGACATTGAGGTTCTGAAGTGTGTCCAGAGAAAGGCAACAAAGCTGGTGAAGGGTCTAGAGAGCAGGTCTTATGAGGAATGGCAGAGGGAGCTGAGGTTGTTTAATCTGAAGAAGAGGCTGTTCCTGAAAGGAGGTTGTAGTAAGGTGGGGGTTGGTCTTTTCTCCCTAGTATTGGGTGATAGAATGAGAGAAAATGGCCTGAAATTCTGCCAGGGGAGGTTTAGACTGGATATTAGGAAGAAATTCTTTACAGAAAAAGTGTTCAGGTATTGGAACTGGCTGCCCAGGGAGGTGGTGGAGTCTGTCCCTGCAGGTGTTCAAGAAACATGTGGACATGGCACTCTGGGACATGGTTTAATGGCCTCAGTGGTCATACATTGGTGGTTGGAGTAGGTGATCATGGAGGTCTTTTCCAGCAGAAACAATTCTATGATTCTGTGCTAATGTCATGGTAGCCTCAGATGAAGGTATAAGCATGGCATGCAGTTTTCTTGTCCAGTATACTGGGGAGTGCAAACCACTTGCCTAAAAGTACAGAGAAACCTGAACAATTCAGCAGTGTGCTGATGCTTCACACACATTTTTCAGCTTTCAGAAAAAATGGGCCAAATCTTGTGGGAAGCGTTAGGAGTCTGATAGAGCTAATAGCTGCGTTTGAAGTGACTGGGGAGGTGTTAAGAGTTATAAGAGAGACAAGAGTCATGGAAAGAAGAGAAAACGAAATTTCAAAGAGATGAGCGTGGTGAGAGGTGTTCTGGGAGGAGGGCAGTTAGAGGGAGGTGAAAGTGAGTTGCATGAGCTTTGGAACAGGAGATGAGTGACTTCCCTGGGTTGTGCCAGCAGAGTGCAGGTGGCAGTTGCTGCTGGGGGATATCCCTTCCCCACCTCTTTTTTTTTTTTTTTTTTTTTTCCTTTTTAATAAATCCTCCCACCTTCCCACCCTGTAATTCAGTAGTGTGTGGAACAAAATGAAATGAAATTCCCTTGCAAATGAACAGAATACTTGAAGATGCAGGATGTGGTTTGGCTAACTGTCATAAACAATGTGCTGAGTGGCCTGGGCCAAGTATTGGGATTTCTTTTGGTGTGTATGTCCTGTCTTGCTCATGGAGATGACAGCATCACTTTAGTTTTTTGGAGCAGGTTAAACATCAGTATTTGGGATAAACTACACTCGTGATAAGTCCTTTCCCAACAAGCTTCAATTCTCTTGGGTTTTGGCTATTCATTCTTACTGGCCAGGAGGCTACCTGAGAAGAATGGAGTAGCTGATTTGACAAATCACACTGGTTGGATTTTCTGTTAATAAGAGAGGGGAAAAAAAAAAAGTGTCTCTTATAAGATATAGGTCTCTTAGATGATTGTGGTGCTTAGATAATCTCTTCTCTTGCTCTTCTTCAGCACAATATTGTAAACATAATTAGTCCTTAGCTTTTTTTCTCATTTCATTCATTCCTCAATGCATGCATCTTATCATGCATTAGAAACAAGTTGAAACATTAATTAATTTGAGCCATTTCATCAAGCTGAAGGAATTCATTTGTCTTATCACTTGCAATTCAGAGGACAAAGACAATACCTGCTTACTTCCTTCGTGTGAGAGCAGTCTCTGGCAAAAATCCCTCACCTAGAATGAACTTCCAGACATGCCATTTCTTAGCTGGCATCTGTCATTGAATACCTACATTTCCTATCTAGAAACGCAGAAGGCTTTATTGTGTAACCTGCATTGTGTATGGTTTAACATCTCTGTCTCTGGATTCAGTTTGCACTCATATGTAATGCACATATTTACATGCATTTCATAGCTCATAGGGATACACTGATTTAAAAAATAAAAACAACCAGCAAATTCCACATAGCATCTTTTATTCCCATTTCTTTACTCAGTGTTGAGTATCTTAAAAGCATTTCACAGTATCACAGTATCACCAGGGTTGGAAGAGACCTCAGAGACCATCAAGTCCAACCCATCACCACAGACCTCAAGACCAGACCATGGCACCAAGTGCCACATCCAAACCTGCCTTGAACACCTCCAGGGACAGTGACTCCACCACCTCCCTGGGCAACCCATTCCAGCAGTCAGTGACTCTCTCAGTGAAGAACTTTCCCCTCACCTCCAGCCTAAACTTCCCCTGGCCCAACTTGAGTGTGTGAGTGAAGAGTTCCTGCTGTTCCTTATGAGACTTGGTTTAAATCCTGCCTGCATTACGGAGAATGCCTGTGCTTTGGTCAGGAAAGCATCCTGCTGCAGATATTGACCTCTTTGCCAAGTATTAGCCTGGAAGCATTAGTGCTGTATGGGAAACAGAGATGTAATATGGTTTTTAAAGAGTAAGGAAGACAAAATTGTTATTCTGTCATCCGGCATGTTAAGCTGGAAAACAGACTGGATCACCATGAATCAACCTAAAGGCAAGGAGGAAAGACATCCCAGTAAATCTCAGAACATCTAGATGCCTATACTCTCTTTCTTCTGTTCCTTACCAGAACAGCCTAACTGTGTGCACACTTTATGCTTGAGAGCTGGCTTTCAACTTTGTTAGGTAGGGTAGGGAGGAATTAGTATTGTTGGGTTTGCAGATGAGGCATGATTTGATTTACTCTAGTGTAACGGAGCGTGAAGGTGAGGCACCTGATCTCCAGGTTTCCATTACAAGCCAGAAGGTACAAACTATCTGTTTATGAACAGACTGGAGCTGTAGAGTTGGAGGCTGTGCACTTCACAAATTTCAGGTTTGTTAGAGAACTCTCACTAATGATAATTGCTATCTCACCGCAGACCAGCCTAACTGTTGGTAGGTGGAGAAAGATTCTGTCTGCCTGCATAATGTGGGTTTATGAAGCTTCTTACTGTCAGCTAAAGGTTAAATCTTCAACAGAAAGAAATATGTTAAAGGGCAGAGGAATCTGTGTGGCCAAGCTTCCTTGAATGCTTCACTAAATGAGGAAAGCAACCATTTCTGTTGCATTTGGTGTTTGTCCTTATGTCTGTGGCAGATGTCTTGTGGCGTGAGGCTTGGGAACTGAATGTTGTGGAGGTCTGAAGCCATGCTCCAGCTTGCTTGGCCTTCATCCTGGCCTAAGCCAAATGTACTGATGGCCAGCTATCTGAGCCATTCCCGTGTCCCACTGAAGTGTTTCCTCCTGGTTTTATACTACCATAAAGAACAGTGAGGTAAAAGGCACTGGACACTTTCTATGTTAATAAGTACAGTTGTCTGCTTCTCTTTTTATCTGTGCCCAGTTTCTCAGATCTCTAATATCTAATTTGACAAGTGCTGACATCCTTCTCTCATGTTTTGGACTATGCTGTATGAAAGGATTTATGTAAGTCTCTCTCTCCTGCTCTGCCTGTTATTTTGTGGCTTGATGGATAAGCCGGTTTCAGAGTTATGGGATCCACAGTAGTGCTGCTTCTATCAAGTTTCCTTGAGAAATTGCTGGCGAGTGTTTTGTAAATACAAAATTTGGATATTTTGCTCACTGATCAATTTAAAATAATTTGATTATTGCAATGTTCTGTGAGGGTTCAGTAAAGTGAAACCGAGAGTGCATTGTTATTGGAGCGGCACTGAGTTCAGCATGACTTGTGTAGTACCTGACTACTCCTTTCCAAACATGATTGTCTGAAAAATACTCTGGGGTAATTTCTGATTCTTCCTCCTGTGCTCTGGGCAGTTAATAGACATCAATCTCTTTTGCTTTGTGCAAGTGCTCATGGCTACCTGTGAGCTTTTGGAATTATTTTGAACCTAAGTGTCAAACTTCTGATCTCTGCAGAAATTTACGAGGCCACTGTGAATTTTTCCCTGTTCTAATCATTCTCATAACTCATGGCAAAGCTGTTCATGAAAAGGTTTTCTGGAGTCCTGAATATAACAGCTTCACTACATTACTGTTTGGAGAGAAAAAGGGAGGATTGGGGTAAAAAATGTGCCTGTCAATCATGGAATATGAGCTTGGTGCCTATTTCAGCTGCAGTTTCCTTGCATGTTTGTAGGCAAGTGACTTCATCTTTGTCTTTCTCAATTGTCTCATCTTCAAGCTGGAAATCTTAATGATCCCCTGTCCTGTGAGAGGGCTTTGGTATTGCTTTGGAATTAGTTGTCTTCCATGGTAGAAGGAAATTTCATATGAAGCACCAATATTGAACATCAGATCTCATTCTCACAGCGTCCTTCCTGTCTAATAAGAATAAGAAACTTTCCTTTGGACACTGGCCTGTCTCTGCAGAGCTTCTCCACATTTCCCTTCAGGGTTAATTAACTGTGTGCACCATAGGAAAGGACTTTGCTCTGAACAAGGAAGCTTGGTGCTGATATTAGGGCAGTGCCATGATGCCCAGCCTATGGATAGATGCTCCCCAAGGGTTTAGGTGGTCCTGCCTCACCTAAAGGCTCTCAAACTGTTCATGGCATCTGCCTTTTGTATTTCATTCCTTTTTCTGTATCACTCACTGATATTTTTTCCCCTCCTTGGAGGACAAACCTGAAGATACCTGCACTGAAAAGGGTCGTGTCCCATGTGTTTGGGTGTAGTTGAAGTGTTCAGCCAGGGAGTTCCTGAAGTGGCAGGCAACACACAATTCATAATGAAACCACCTTTCCACCATGATTTGCTGCTCTCCAGGTTACTTTTTGCTATCAGAAGTGAAATGTAGTGTTCTTCTAAAGTGGATCTAACACTGCAAATGAGGCCCACACACCACAGGATGATCTCAATTGCTTCACACATTACATTCATTAATGCAATCTAGTGCTGCACTTGCATATGCTGAACATGATTGCTAAAGGCAGATATTTATAAACCCTTCCTACCTGCATTACTCCTCCTTTGCCTCTGCAATAAAATTAAATGCAATTACTTTAGCAGTCTCTGTACCCAGCAGAAATCATTAGCTATTAACTAAAATAATTAGTTTCTTTTCTTTCTTTAAAACAGGTCTGGAATATTTTTTGCTAAGGGAGAGCAGCTGTTGTTTTTATTTAGAGCTATGGATATGCCAAAATTAAAACACAAGATCTGAGGATCTTTAAACTTGGGTTCCAGGCTTGGTTTGTGATTCAAAGAAGCACAGAATCAGAGAATGCATTGAGTTGGAAGGGACCCTCAAAGGTCATCTTGTCCAACCCCCTGCACTGAGCAGGGACATCTCCAATTATTCAGGGGTGCTATGAAATTTGACCTGGAGTGCCTCCAGGAATTGGGCCTGAGACACACCTCTGGGCAACTCGTTCCAGTATTTCACCACCCTCATTGTAAAGAACTTCCTCTTAGTGTCCAACCTAAATCTACCCTGCTCCAGATTAAAAGCATTGCCCCTGTCCTATCACTCCATGCCCTATATCAAAATGGGACTGATATTTCTTCTCATGAGGAGAGAGAGCAACTGCCCAATCCAGAAATTGGATTTTGCAGAACTCTAGGATAAACACTTGTACACATAACTGCATTTTGCAGTTGAAACCTTTTGTAAAACTCTGTACAGAACTTCCTAACTAATCTGATGGTAGCTTCTAAAAAATGTTCATCATAGGTTTTTTTGGACAGACCTTAATTTGGAACTGTGAATGTGCAGTAAAGAACCTGACTTAGCCTTTTGGGAAACCAGTAAGTCCTTTAATTTTGTACTCCAAGATTTGCTTTCCCTTTTCCCTCTAACACCAGAGCTCCTAAGTTGAAAGTCAGGGAGAAATCTTTGGATGTGAATGGCAGATTTAGATTCTCAAATGTCTGTGAAAGATTTAGAGCATAGTTTATTCTGTTTGTCATGGTCTTAGAGTTTAACTTGCCTTACTTTTATGGTGCTTATGAAAAACACCCAGTGGAGTTCCTCCTTCCATATCACCTCAACCCATGTGAGAAAAAACTCAACTCTTGTGAATCATTAGAGTAGGAAGAGGGAAGCGCTGATGTATCAGTGTAAAATGAAATCTGAAGAGCTGTGTCTGTGCTTTATGAAGGTAGCAGATTTCTTGATATGCAAGTCTGGGGCCCAGTATTGCACTTCTTTGTCATTCAACACCACTGTACTCTGGGAATGATTATGCTGCACCTTTAAATGCAGAAAAGCTTTCACCTGCCTGTATGATAGCATTGAACAAGTGACAAATATTCCATGACTGAAAATGTAGTAGGTGCTTCTCATTTGCCTTGCTTGCAGGAAGCAGATGGGGTCTGGCATCTCTCTTTCCTTCTCAGCACCTCGTAGTTTTCAGCAGCTGCCAAACTAGTGAAATATTTGCTTAAGAAGAGGGAAAGAGATAGGATTGAGAGGCTGATAGAGGAACCACCTACATGACCATTAGATTCTTTGGTGAGAGTAGCCATAAAAAAAACATTAGCAACAAGCTCTGCTTTAGCTTACCCACAGTGTAAACTATTGTTGTAAATTCTCTTGCTTGCAGCTACAGTGCATGGCCAGGCAGTTAGTTGGGTTCATAGACCTCCAAGATTAAGTTCAAGCATTAATCAAACACTATCAACCCACCATTAAACCATGTGCCTGAGCTCCACACCTACAAGGTTTTTGACAATTCCAGGGAAGGTGACTTCCTTGGGCAGGCTGTTCCAGGGCTTAACCACTCTTACAGTGAATATGTTTTCCCCATTATCCAATCTAAACATCTCCTGGTGCAACTTGAGGCCATTTCCCATTGCACTATTATCTTGCAGAAGAGATTAACCCCCCCACTCTTGGCTCCAACCTCCTTTCAGGGAGTTGTAGAGAGGGAGGAGGTTGTCAGGTTGTTCCTTCAACACAAATAACTGCCTGTCAGGGTCTCCAACTTCTTCATGGCAAGCCACGCTACAGTACCTGAGTCCAGTGTTTTGTTATCAGACACCTAAAGAAGGGCTTGTAAGCTACTTGCAGTCAATGGAGGAAATGGCATGTCTGAGGAAACATCATTTGTTTCATTCCTAGTAATTCTGGCTTTTAAAATTTTGTAGTACCTTGTCTTCTGTCACTCTGCTCTGGTGTCCTTTACCTAACAAGAAAGGACAAACAGAGTTCCCAATGGTTGCCTGTTGTCATTGGTTACACTGTAATTACAGAATCATAGAACTGGTTTGGATGGAAGAGGCTGTTCAGATCTTCAGGCTCAACCATCAACTTAGCACTACCAAATCGTGGCTAGACTGTGTCTCTCACCATCACATCTACACATCTTCTAACTACCTCCTGGCATGGGAACTCTACCACTTCACCTCTTCTCTGGGCAACCTGTTCCACTGCCTCAGAACCCTTCCTATGAAGAATTTTTTTTGTGACATCGAATCTAAACCTTTCCTGTCATGCCTGAGTTCATCTTGCCTTACCCTACTGCTTGCTGCTTGTGAGAAGAGGCTGACTTACCCCCACCTATAGCTTCTTTTCAGTTGTAAGCAGTGAAAAGGTCTCCCCTGAGCCTCCTTTTCTCCAGGTTTCTCTACCTATCACAGTATCACCAGGGTTGGAAGAGACCTCAAAGATCATCAAGTCCAACCAGTCACCACAGACCTCAAGACTAGACCATGGCACCAAGTGCCATGTCCAAACCCACCTTGAACACCTCCAGGGACGGTGACTCCACCACCTCCCTGGGCAACCCATTCCAGTAGTGAATGAACCTGAGTTCCCTCAGCTGTTCCTCCTAAGGCTTGTGCTCTAGACCCTTCACCAGCTTCACTGGCTTGTTCTGGACATGTTCCAAGACTTCAATGTCTTTCTTGTGGTGACAGGCTGAAAACTGAACACTGAGGCATGGACTCAGCAGTGCTAAGGACAGGGCGATGATCACCTCCCTGCTCCTGCTGGCCACACTATTTCTGATATGGACCAGGATGCCGTTGGCCTTCATGGCCATCTAGGCACACTGCTGGCATGTATTCAGCTGGCTGTTGACTGACTTCAGGTCCTTCTCCAGTGAGCAGCTTTCCAGCTGCTTTCCTCCAAGTCTGGAGTGTTGTATGGGTTTGCTGTGACTCAGTTCGAGGATCCAGCAGCAAGCCTTGTTGAACCTCACACCACTGGCCTCAGTCCATCAATCCAGCTTGTTCAGATCCCTCTGTAAAGCCTTCCTACCCTCAAACAGGTCAATGCACCCACCAAAGCTGCAGCGTTGGATTTGACCCTTTGACTGGCAGTGTGGGTCAAACAAGCAGGATGAACACTGCGGTGTAGTTCTTGTGCCATCAGAGGAAACCAGAGCAAAGCAATCCTCATGTACTGCTGTGGTCACCCACAGAGACAGGAGGAGGAGTGGAGAAAGACTAAGAGAATTGGAGCTGTTTAGTCCTGAGAAGAAAAGGCTGAGAGGGGATCTTATTAATGTCTGTAAATGTCAGGGGTGGGTGTCAGGACGAAGGTGACAGTCTCTTTTAGGTGGTGCCAAGTGATATGGAAAAATGGGTGCAAGCTGGAACACAGGATGTTGGACCTCAACATGAGGAGACACTTCTTTACAGTGAAGATGCCAGAGCACTGGAGCAGGCTGCCCAGAGAGGTGGTGGAGTCTCCTTCTCTGAAGGCTTTCAAAACCCACCTGGATGTGTTCCTGTGTGGCCTGCCCTAGGTGATCCTGTGTTGGCAGAGGGGTTGACTCTCATGATTTTCAGAGGTCCCTTTCAGCCCCTAACATTCTGTGATTTTGTTGTTTTGTTTTTTTTTTTTTCTAAGTAGTCTAGAAGAGATACATGTGGAGGTTCAATTTCTTCACAACCCTCTACAAGATTTGAGTAATAGCATATATTAAAATGCTGCTGAGTTTTGTCTTTCATCCTCCTGACTGACAACTGATCACAGAAAAAGAGGAGAAACTCTTCACAGTGGTAAGACATGAGTAGCCATGACAGTCAGATGATCCATAAAGGAATTTTGCAGTATATCATTCAGATGCTGGATGTATTTTGCAACCCTGTGAGAGGTTTTGCCTGAAGCACTGTGAGCTCAGTGGATGCTAAACTCTTGGCATTTTAATTGGAGCTGGAAGACAAGCTTACTGTTGGGCTTGTGGTGCATCTTCTGCTAAGATGTGGTTACTGCACAAAGCTAAAGCTGGCATGTCTGCTCCTTAGTACATAGCAAGGAAGATTTCTACAAAAGTTTTTTTCCCTTTTGTATCTGTAAGTTTCTGTGTGCTAGCTTGCTTGACAGGGACAAGAACACACTGAGAGAAGGTGTCAGTATGGTTGATAAGTTTTGCATGTTGAGGTTTATTTAATAACAGAGTCTGCCTTACATTGTGAAACATGAATGTAGAGGGTGATAGTAGGCTGCCCTTTCCAGGACTCTATGAAATATAAGACTTGGAATATAATCCACTGGCAAAAGGAGGAGTTACTTGCTTGGGTGTGGTCAGACATATACCTCCAATGACGTGAGTACAGAGAATGCATTTCCTTGCTATTTTCAGTCTGGGCTTCAAGTAGGTTTGTCTCCTTTCCTGTCCTGTGAGCTTTGTACCTTTCATGCTGAGTCTTAATACAGCCTTTATGGAAACAACAGACATGGTGGAAATATTGGGGAGTTATCAAGGAAGGTGCTTAAATACAGGCCAAGAAAGCGCCATCTGGGCACTTGATATCCACCACCTGAAGACCTGGGAACCCTGTGAGTGTCCTGGTTCTTAGAGAAGCATTGCTCTGTGATTCTTAGAGGAAACCTCATTTCACCATCCTCACGATGGTGAACAATAATGGCCACAACAACCCCGTGCAGAGCTACAGGCTGGGGTGGGAGTGGCTGGAGAGCAGCCAAACAGAAGGGGATCTGGGAGTGCTGATTGACACCCACCTGAACATGAACCAGCAGTGTGCCCAGGTGGCCAAGAAGGCCAATGGCATCCTGGCCTGCATCAGCAATAGTGTGGCCAGCAGGAGAAGGAAGCTCATTTTCCCCCTGTACTCTGCACTGCTTAGGCCACACCTTGAGTACTGTGTCCAGTTCTGGGCCCCTCAATTTAAGAAGGACATTGAGGTGCTTGAGTGTGTCCAGAGAAGGGCAACGAGGCTGGGGAGAGGCCTCAAGCACAAGGCCTATGAGGAGAGGTTGAGGGAGCTGAGATTGTTTAGCCTGGAGAAGAGGAGGCTCAGGGGAGACCTTCTTGCTGTCTACAACTACCTGAAGGGTAGTTCACTCCTATCTCCCTTCAGGTAGTTGTAGAAGAGTGGTAATGTCTCCCCTCAGCCTGCTCTTTTCCAGACTGAACAACCCCAGCTCACTCAGATGCTCCTCACAGGCCATGCACTCCAACCAGATTGAGTTTGTGTTGAACTTTGGCCTTTCTCATTTTCTCCCTACGTATCCCTGCAAGAGTCTTACACTCTTCCTGAGTTACCTGTCCCTCTTTCCATAGCCAGCAGACTTTTGTTTTCTTCCTGAGTTCTAGCCAAAGCTCTCTGCTTAGCCAAACCCTGCTGGCTTGTATTCTGACACACAGGGACAGATTGCTCCTGTGCCTTGATGATTTCCCTCTTGGAGAATGTCCAGCCTTTCTGGAATCCTCTGTCCTTCAGGGCTCCCTCCCAAGGGATACTGTCAACCAGTCAAAATCTGCCCTTTGGAAGTCCAAGGATGTAGTTCTATTGTCGCCTCTCCCAAACTTCACTAAGAATTGTAAATTCCACCATCTCATGGTCACTCTAAGATGCCCACCAGCCTTTACATCTCCTACTAGTCCTCTTCTGTTTACAAGCAGTAGGTCTAGTAGTGAGACATCCCTTGTTGGCTTGCTCACCAGCTGTGTTAAGAAGTTATCATCCATGCACTCTAAGAACCTCCAGGACTGTTTATGTTTTGAGGAGCAGGATTCTGAGCATTAATTGATAAAAAATTCAACATGAGCTGGCAACGTGCACTTGCAGCCCCAAAAAAACTGTGTCCTGAGTTGGATCAAAAGAAGTATGACCAGCAGGATGAGGGAGGTGATCCTGCCCTCCTGATCTTCTCATGTGAGACGACTCCTAGAGTACTGTGTCTGGTTCTGGCGTCCCAGCATAAGGACATTGGACTGCTGGAGTGCATCTGGAGGAGGGCCATGAAAAGGATCAGAGGTCTGGAACACCTTCCCTATGGGCACAGGCTGGGAGAGTTGGAGCTCTTCAGCCTGGAGAAGAGAAGGCTTCAGGGAGACCTTTTAGCTACCATCCAGTACCTGAAGGTACCTACAAGAAAGCTGAGGAGGAACATTTTACAAGGGTTTGTAGGGATAGGAAGAGAGGAATGGACTGAAGCTTCATGAGGGCAGATTTAGACTGGATATTAGGAAGAAATTCTTTATAGAGAGGGTGATGAGACACTGGAATGGCTGCCCAGGGAGGTTGGTGGATGCCTCCTCCCTGGAGATGTTCGCAGCCAGGTTGGATGAGGCCTCAAGCAATCTGGTTTAGTGGAAGGTGTCCCTGCCCATGATGTAGGGATTTGAACTAGATAATCTTTAAGGTCCCTTCCCACCCAAACCATCTACAAATCTATGAGTCATTGTTTCCACTGTCAACCTAACACTATCACAGCCATTAAGCCATGTCCCAAAGAGATATGCCCACACATTTCTTGAACAGCTCCAGGGAAAGATGAAACCAGTAGACCAATCAGCTCAAGGCGAAGCAGGTCATGTCTAACAGTGCATGCAGGAGGTGCTGAGGCAGGCTATTGGGTGTGTAGGTAGCACTGAGTGTTCACCTCACTGCCTGCTCAGAATATTTCTGAGGTACTTCTGTTTTGAACCTCAGCATTTTCACTATAGAAACCACCTGGAGTCAGGAAGTTGAAACCACTGGCTGAAGTTAAAAAAAGGTGTACTTTTAAAGTGTGTATGCTAAATGTCTGGGGGAAAAAAAAGTGAAATCTACAGGGCACAGCACATGCTCAAGATTGAAATATGGAACTTCTTGTTTGTTGTCAATACTTTCCAAAGCCTGGTAGAGCAAGAAGGATTTGGGGCATGAACATAAACACATGCAACCTAAACCTAAACCTTAGCTTACTGCTCTACGGCCATGAGCAGCAGAGCTGATTTGACGCACTGTGAGTAGAGGAAGCAGAACAGCCAGGCAGTACCTCCAAGAGTCCTGCATTTCTCCTGATCTAATTTGTAAAACTAGGCTATTGGCACATCTGTGAAAAGACTGATCAAAAATGCAAGACATGAGATAGATAGTGAAGGTTTCAGCAGTGAATTCTACAAACGAGTTTTAAAACAGGCATCCAGGTTGTCTAATGCAAAAGCAGCCAGTGACTCTGCACAGTATGACTCCTGCATGACCACCTTAACTCACCTTTGGTGAAATGCTTTGGATCCCTGCAGTCTCACACCTGCACAAGTTACTGTCACCTGTAAAAAGGCAGGAGAGTGTTATAAGACTGATTTTCTAATGTCTCAGAGGTCTTAAAAAAGATCTAAGCCAGTCTGAAACCACAGTTCCCCTGAAAAGGGTGGTCTTGATTTCTGTGAAACAGCATTATGAGTTCCCAGCATCTCCCTTGGGTTGGAAAGAGACTGTGTTGGACTCATTATGTGTGTAGATGTGATACTGTCTTTCCTGAGATTCTTGGTCTGGAGATGTCTTCCAGTCATTTCACTGGGAGTTGAATCAAGCCCTTGGGGATGCTTAACTATGCAGTTAGTGTTGCAGAAACAGACCTGAAAGGAAAGTAATTTTAGTTTTTGCTCAAAATCTAAATGTTCTACTCCCACTACTCTTAGTCTCTGCTAATGAAGATTATTCATTATCCTAGAGAACCCCTGCCAGGAAAAAAAAACCAAACCCAAACCAAAAAACAACAACCAAAAAAACCCAACCCAAACCAGCATGGAACAAATCTATTGGCACTCTTCTTGGAGGAAGATAACGAAATTAGAATGTCTTTCAAATTCAACTAGACTTTCACTTAAACAGAAAAACTTTTCTCACATGAAAAAAACCAAACCCAAAAACCTTCAGGGAGTTAGTTAAAATCTGCTAAGATAAAATATGTACACTTCTCACTCTCCTCAGAAAACCTTATTATGTTCATTCCCATTAACTCTCTCCTCAGGGCATTTCATATGTCTGCAGAACATATTATGGCCATTTGGTTCTGAATGTTTTTGCAGGATTGTCACTGAATTTAAGTCAGAAAATGGCTAAAACTGTGAACAACATTTCAAAGACTATAACAAGAGTGTTTCAGTAATAAATAAGTCAGCAGATAGAAATGTCTCACTAATTCCCTGTCAGGGCAGGCACAGCCAGAGCTTGAAGGAGAAGGTAAGGCATATTTCATTAGATGTATCCTGATACAGTGCTACCCAAGTGTGGTTCTGCTAGCACTTTCATTTTAATTTTGCATTGCAGAACCCTGCCAAAAGTTGTCTCTTTGCTACTCAGTCATTAATTTCTTTCCAACAGCAGCCGTTTCACCCTCGGAGGAAAAGTTGGAAAACTGGCATTGCCTCAGCTCTGTCATTTTAGTCTTTATTTATCCTTGACTATCTGTGGTTGTTCAGCTTCCTCAGTGGGTGAAGTCTCTAATCATATGCATGAGGAAGCAGAATTTTCAAGAAATTTTTTCTTGGGGGTTAGATAAAACCTCTTTGTAGATACACACAGTGGAAGAGTTAAAAGGCTTCAAGCTTATTGACTCAGATGGGTTTCACATCTAAGTAGCAATCCTTTCAATTTGGAGTTTGGTTCTCTTTCTCTTGCATGGCTGAAGCTTTTATCCATGAATTTCCTACTGGACAAAGGAATAGTGACCTGTTTCTCAGGAAAACGAGCTGCTGGATTCATTAGCACCAGCTCTGTACAAAATGGTTTGCCAGACATTCCAAGCATGAGGTAAAATCCCTCCTGGACCTGTGCTGCAGTCCTCACAGTGGGGAAGATGAGCTTTTGAAATAATTTCAAGTTTTATTCAGTGGTGTGTGTAAAAATAGGACATTTGATCCATCCAAAAGCAAACAGCCAGAGTATCCTGGGTCATCCAGCAGGAGTACAGGACAAAAGAGCAGCGGTGTAAGAAAGCACAGCAGCATTGGGTCAGAACAGAAGTCACCTGGCCCAGTACCCTCTGCCAATGGCAGCCACTAGGAGATGTTTGAAAGACAGGCACATGTAAGACTCTCCACCAACTTTCTTTTTTTTTAATTTGAGATCCTTTTTCTTCTCACTTTCTGTTCCAAGGAAGTGTTTTGTCTCTCTTCAGACCTCTCTAAATTGTTTGCAACAATAACATGATTTGGCGAGACGTGCCAAATGCTGGCTGCCTGTCGGATGAAGAACCATCATTTCCTTTACCTTATTTTAAGGCTGGCTCCTTCTAGCTTAATTATGTTGACCTTAATTTTGGTATTGGAAGAAGCAGTGTGTAATCAATGCCTGCCTATCTGATCCTGGCCATTCTTTGATATACAGATCAGTGTCATACCTACACTAAGATAACCCCTTTCTGAAGCAGACTGACATTGTGTCTTGTGTGGAAGCTGTACTTGTGGTCATTGTAGTTGCCTTTCTCTGAGTGCCTTTGATTCTGATACAACCTTTCTCAGATGAGGGAACAAGAACTGCAGACTATATTGAAGAGGTTGAAACAACATTGAGTCCTGGGCTGCAGCAAGAGCAGTGTGGCCAGCAGGGCAAGGGAGGGGATTCTGCCCCTTTACTCTGCTCTCATCAGACCCCACCTGGAGTACTGTGTGCAGTTCTGGACACAGCACAGGAAGGACATGGAAGTGTTGGAGTGGGTCCAGAGGAGGCCACCAAGATGCTCAGAGTGCTGGAGCAGCTCTCCAGTGAGGACAGACTGAGAGAGTTGGGACTCTGCAGCCTGGAGAAGAGAAAGCTTTGAGGAGACCTGATAGTAGCCTTCCAGTATCTGAAGGGGGCTACAGGAAGGCTGGGGAGGGACTATTGACAAGGTCTTGCAATGCCAGGACAAGGGGCAATGGGTTTGAACTGTTAGAGGGGAGATTGAGACTGGATGTTAGGAGGAAGTTGTTTGCAGTGAGGGTGGTGAGGTACTGGAACAGGTTGCCCAGAGAGATTGTGGCTGCTTCCTCCCTGGAGGTGTTCAAGACCAGGTTGGAGGAGGCCTTGAGTGAGCTGTACTAGTGGGAGGTGTCCCTGCCTATGGTAGGGGGTTGGAACTAGATGATCCTTGAGGTCCCTTCCAACCTTACCATTCTATGATTCTTGTGGGTCCTCTTCAGGTACTGGGAGGTTGCTTCTCTTCCCCAGACTGAACAGTCTTAGCTCTTGCAGCCTGTCCCCATAGGGGAAATAGTCTAACAGTTCAATGTTCTTCTTGTGTTTGGGTCCTGATTCCTACTCTCAGTCTAAAAATATGACTGTTACAAAACATTTCTTGACATCAGTCTTTATGCAGGTGGACCTACAGATAACAGCTGTGCCAGTCTATGGTCTCTCTTAGTTTATTTTACTGGGAGAAGCACAAAAGTCTCCAAAATGTTAACTCTTACAAGAGGATGCACTAGACATGCCCATATGAATAAGTGATCTGTAATTGTGTGCAGGCGAGTCTACTGGCTTCAAAGCATATTTTTGCAGGTGCCCCATCTGGGGGAAAAATGGTCATAAATGAGGCCCTAAATCATGCTAAATATTGCAGAAAGCATATGAATGATGTATTTAAAGATTAAAAAAAACCACACACAGAACCCCAAACAATTCCGGATTCTGAGTGTTCAAAACACCATTTCCTCCATCTGCACTCAGTGCTCATCATTTTGTTACAGAACTGCTTCATTCCTTCATCTCTAATGGCTCTCTTTGAATACTGAATTGCCTCATTAGGCCCTTTTATCTTGTGAATGAAATTCTTCCTCTGAGTCAAACAGGCAGTCCATTATTTTTCCTATTGATTTTTAGTTAAATATATCAGATTGGTTCTAAGTAATCAATAAAGCAGTGTGGAAGAACTTCTGAGCTTTGAAACAGCACAAAGTCAGCCTTTTTATTGTAATGCCTCTTCCTTGATATCCTGTGCTTAAAGGAAGACATTTACCACTGGTTTGAACAATGGTCAGGCTTGGAATAGGTTGCTGAGTATCACAGTATCACCAGGGTTGGAAGACACCTCAAAGCTCATCAAGTCCAACCCATTACCACAGCCCTCAAGACCAGACCATGGCACCAAGGGCCACATCCAAACCCACCTTGAACACCTCCAGGGACGGTGACTCCACCACCTCCCTGGGCAGCCCATTCCAGCAGTCAATGACTCTCTCAGGCAAGAACTTTCTCCTCACCTCCAACCTAAACTTCCCCTGGCACAGCTTGAGACTGTGTCCTCTTGTTCTGTCACTGGTGTTCAAGAATGTGTGGATGTGGCACATGGGGACAAGGTTTAATGGCTGTGGTGGTCTTAGGCTGGTAGTTGGACTCCGTAATCTCCGAGGTGTTTTTCAACCAAAGCAATTCTATGATTTTGTTTGGTCACTCTGTTTGCTTTCAACTGAAGACTCCTTCCTTTCCCCCCCAAGAAGGAATGACACTTCCAAACGCCTGGTTCTGACTGTGGTATAACTTGGCAGTCACCCCTGATTAAAGGGACTTGTGCCCAGCAGCTGGTTGAGTTCACAAAGAGTCAGAGTGGTTTGCTGAATTAGTGTGTCTGTCAGGGGAGAAGCTATCAAGAAAGCTCTGCCTTGATGTGATTGCTTTTCTCAGTCATCAATAGGAGCTAAATAAACAGTGTTGTGGTGATGTTGTCTGCTGTGAATTTGTCTTCCTAAATGATCTGTCGATCAGACTGCATGTTTCTAAATATGGATGTAAACTGCTTCTGTCTCTTTGGCTTAATAGTTTAAGTGAATGAGTTTTATTGCTCCCTTAAGGAGGGAGTGGAAAACCGTGGGTGATTTTCTCAGCTTACCATCTCCCTATAAAGTACAATGTCTTTCGAGACCTGAAAGTCTGGATTTGGTAGTGAAATAGTTGCAGGTTGTTGGTTAAAATCCTGCCAAAGGTGGGCCAGAGGACTGCTTGATTTACTGCTCATGGCTGTAGGAAGATTCAAGAGGCACTCAGGTTATGGGAATGTCAGAAAACTGTTGCAATAATGGCTAAGGACAACTTCAGTCCAGCTTGTGCTAATGGAGGAGAGCAGATGCTTTGCTCCAGGTCACAAATGACAAGTCACAGGGCTGCAGCATGTTGATCAAGTTGCCTTGCATCAGTTTAGCTGTCAGATTGCCAGAGGCCAAGACACAAAACTCAACATTCAAACAGCATCTTTATTGAGAGCCAAAGGGAACAAACTCTTTTGCGTTAGACTGGACTAAGTGTGGCCATATGGGATATGGGTAGACAACAATTTCTGGCACATTTGCCCTCTTGAAGTAGCTAGATAGGTAGGTTCAGCCAAGATCAATACTTTCTGAGAATATGTTTAACTGTAAAAGACAAAATCCAAATTGGAGCAGTTTGTTTGGTAGTGCATAGGCAGAAGGGAACATATTTATGAGCTGTCAGATTATGGCAATTCCCTTGAAAGTGTTGCCGCATAAATGCAGGCAGCCCAGCAAGCTGTGGCCAGTGAGGAGCTGATGCAGGCAGTCTGCATGTTGCCACTTGGCATGAGACACCAATTCTGAACTACAGGTGGGCTGGGGTCATCTGGTACCTGATAACAGAGTGTCCTCACCTTCAGATTTAATTTCTGAGTGTGTTTCTGATTTGTTTTGTGATGCTAAGTTACTTAACCCTCACGCTCAGATGTTGTCAGGCTTTACTTAATGTTTTGAGGTTGATTTAGAGTTTCACATAGAGCCTGTCTGCTATCACTGAAGAAAACTGTTGGCCTATTGTAGATCAGCCTTTGCTGTGAGAGACCTCAGGGACTACAGCTGCCTGACCTAAGTACTTATTACCATGAAGTTTGTAAGCTTGGAGTAAACAATTAATGCCCTTATATCTGATGCTTTGCAACCCAATGAGGCCATAATGCTACTATCAGGGGGCTAGTGCAGACCCTTGAAGCATTGCTCTTCATGAGAAGAACTTGAACAAGAGCATCTTGCTCTTCCAAACCTGGGACTGATATTTTGTGTATGAGTCATGGAGTCATAGAATGGCTTGGGTTGGAAGAGACCTCTGAAGGTCATCTAGTCCAAACTCCCCAACCGTAAGCAGGGACATCCTCAGCTACATCAGGCTGCCCAGAGTTCTGTCGAGACTCACCTGGAATATCTCCAGGGGTGGGACCTCAACAATCTCCCTGGGCAGCCTGTTCCAGTGCTCCATCACCCTCACAGTAAAAAACCTTTTCCTAACATCCAATCTAAATCTGCTCTTCTCTAGTTCAAAGCCATTACCCCTTAACCTCTCACTACAGGCTTTTGTAAACAATCTCTCTCCATCCTTCTTGGAGGCCCCTTTGGGGTACTGGAAGGATGTTATTAGGTCTCCCTGGAGACTTCTCCAGTCTGAACAGCCCCAGCTCCACCAGCCTGTCCTTGTAACAGAGGTGCTCCAACTACCTGACCATTTTCATGGCCCTCCTCTGGACCCAATCCAACAGGTCTATATCCTTCCTGTACTGAGGGCTCAACAGCTGTTGAGCTGAACTTTAGTCATTCCAGCCTGTGTCAACAAGCTGACAGCTACCATTAATATCCCACAGGTAATGGAAGCAGAACAGAGGTCTACTGAAGAGTTAGTGAGAAAGTTCTTGACTGAGAGTCATTGACTGCTGGAATGGGCTGCCCAGGGAGGTGGTGGAGTCACCGTCCCTGGAGGTGTTCAAGGTGGGTTTGGATGTGGCACTTGGTGCCATGGTCTGGTCTTGAGGGCTGTGGTATTGGGTTGGACTTGATGAGCTTTGAGGTCTCTTCCAACCTTGATGATACTGTGATAGTGAAAGGGGGAAGATGCTGCTGTGCTGCATGAAACCAGAGTTCTGAAGCTGGGGTCTTTTTGAGAATGTCTGTCAGTGTTTGCAAGCACACATGGCCTTGGTGTGCTGAACGTGTGAACTACCACACAATTAAAGTGGTTACTTATGGCTGTTACCCAGCACAAAAGCAAACCTTGGTGGTGGCTTCCCAATGGACATAAAGCAAAGCTGAATGAAGTTACTGAGATAAACATATGTGGAATTTGGGGAATCAAATGCTGTCACACAGATCCCACTGCTATGAGTGGCCATGTGGTAGTTGACCTGCTTCTTTTTGCAGGTTTTGAATAGTGACCTCCACTTGCTTGTAGTGGGCTAGCAACACTGGAGTCATAGAATCATAGAATGGTAAGGTTGGAAGGGACCTCAAGGATCATCTAGTTCCAACCCCCTGACATAGGCAGGGACACCTCCCACTAGTACAGTTCACTCAAAGCCTCATCCAATCTGGCCTTGAACACATCCAGGGAGGGAGCATCCACAACCTCCCTGGGCAACCTGTTCCAGTGCCTCACCACCCTCACTGGAAAGAACTTCCTCCTAACATCCAGTCTAAATCTCCCCTCTGCCAGTTTAAACCCATTGCCCCTTGTCCTGGCATTGCAGGACCTTGTAAATAATCCTTCCCCAGCCTTCCTGTAGGCCCCCTTCAGATACTGGAAGGCTACTATCAGGTCCCCTCGAAGCCTTCTCTTCTCCAAGTCAGTTAAGCTGTGTCATTTTACACCTGATGGGAATTGGTAAATGGGGGTTTATATGTTTGTATGTTTGAGAAGTATGTTTGTGCCATTTCTGACTAAGTAGAATATGATTTCTGTGAGTGCTCAGCCAAAGGGGGAGGACATTATCATGGACAATGATGAGGGAACACTGACTCTTGCTAAAATAAAACTGGGAGGTTGAGGCAATATTGATTAGGGAAAGGAGGGCATGTGGAATAGAAGGAAGAAATAGGAGCTATTTTTCAAAGCAAAGCATAAAGAAAACTAACCTAAAGGAGAGGAAATACAGATCAAGAGAGTAAAGAATGAAGATGAGACTGAGATGAGGCTGGTTTGATGCTCGTGATTTTCCAGTAGTCACTAATCCTGTTATTGTGCAAACATGGTTTGACTTAACATTCCTGAGGTGGAGACAGAAAGGGATGAGGTAGCTTATTGACCTTGACAATGAATATTTCCACATCAACTTATTTTTACAGTGAAATAACTACTGGAGCAAATTAAGAGAAGGCTCTCACATCCAGCTTACCTCAACAGGCTTATTTGAATGTCATAGAATAATAGAATGGTAAGGTTGGAAGGGACCTCAAGGATCATCTAGTTCCAACTCCTTGCCATAGGCAGGGACACCTCCCACTAGTACAGCTCACTCAAGACCTCCAACCTGGCCTTGAACACCTCCAGGGAGGGAGCAGCCACAACCTCCCTGGGCAACCTGTGCCAGTGTCTCACCACCCTCACTGCAAAGAACTTCCTCCTAACATCCAGTCTAATATCTCTCCTCTGCCAGTTTAAACCCATTGCCCCTTGTTCTGGCATTACAAGACCTTGTCAATAGTCCCTCCCCAGCCTTCCTGTAGGCCCCCTTCAGATACTGGAAGACTACTCTAAGGTCTCCTCAAAGCTTTCTCTTCTCCAGGCTGAAGAACCCCAACTCTCTCAGCCTGTCCTCATAGCAGAGCTGCTGCAGCCCTCTGAGCATCCTCATGGCCTCCTCTCGACCAACTCCAACACTTCCATGTCCTTCCTGTGCTGAGGGTTCCAGAACTGCACACAGTACTCCAGGTGGGGTCTGAGGAGAGCAGAAAAAAGGGGCAGAATCCCCTCCCTTGTGCTGCTGGCCATGCTTCTCTTGATGCAGCCCAGGACTCAGTTGCTGTCTGGGCTGCATGTGCACACTTTAGGCTCATGTTGAGCTTTTCATCAACCCAGACTCCAAGGTCCTTTTCCTCAGGGCTGTTCTCAGCCATTCACCACCCAGTCTGGATTTGTTCTTGGGATTATGCCTGCCCAGGTGCATGTCCTCTGAGGGATTCACGCATTACATGCAAAGGGATTATTTCTAAGCTTGTCCATCAATCCTGTATGTGAGAGGTTTCCCCTTAACAATTGTGCTGGAAATGTTCACTTCCCATCAGATTCTGTGATAGAGACCTTGGCAGCATTTCTTCTTGGGAGAAGATGACAGCAGAACAAAGATGTCTTCCTCCAAGCATTTGAAACAGAAACAGGTTTTTTTTGTTGATGTCAATCCAATCAACTGTGTTAACGTTGTTCTCCATGTGTTGAGGCTGTGTCTCTCTCTGCACTGTGGCAGGAGTTAGGGCCCCAGGCATTTTTTTCCCTCCTCCTTGCAGCTATATCTAGGATTTGGGAGAAGCTAGATAGTCCAGTAAAGAAAGTACCTGTGCTGGTTTGAGGCTAATTAGAATATTTTAATATAGAAAATTACACTATAGGCTGTGAAAGGAAAACATGGTGATGTCTGCTTCACTCATAGGCTTGCTGAGATTGTTTTGGGAGAAGAAACCACAACATAAGTAAGTCAGTCTCTGTCTGTCTCTGGGGGAACAACGTATCAGGTGGTCTAGCTTCTAGCTCCTCTCTGCCATTGAATCTTCACTAACCACTTTTCTTCTAACCCCCCCTTGGCTGATCCTCCTAATTCACCTTGTGTGTAAGGCAAACCCTGGGGTAAGGTATAGGGGTGGGGAGAAGGTGGAAGGGTGGTTGGGAGCCCCTCCTGGGGTCTCTGATTTCTGGTAGGGTAGTTGTGTTTCTGTATTCCCTTTAACTTGTCTGTTTCTGTAACTATTCCTGTCTATAGTGTATATCTCTGCTTGTACATTGTGCTAAGCTGTAAAGAGAGCTTTAGTCCTTAGCTTCCAGCTAACTGAGTTCTCGTCTGGGGGATTTTACAAAGTGTGTGTGTAGGGGGGCAGGGAACTCCCAAAACTTCACATATTTTTATTTGGCACCCAGCATGGGGCACAGAAAGGTAGTGAGCAAGCATCTATACTGCCCGTTGATAAACTTTCCTATCCCTAGGCTGCACTCATGTGACTGTCTTCTAGGATGCTTTACAGAAGCCTGATGGTTGTTTTGTTGTGCATTTCATTTGGCATTCTCCAAAATTCAGGAAACCTTCCCTTTATATCTGCGTCAAGCTTGATGGAGGCAAGAAAAAAGCATGGAAGCTCTTAAAAGCAGCCTGCCTTCATTGACCAAGAGAACTGCCTGCGAGTAGGTTTAAATGAGAAGGTCTGATGGTGTGGTTGCAACATGCAAAATGGACCTGGTCCATTTTAGTGACACTGTTAAAAAAACAGTTGTGGTTTAAAATGCTTTAGCACTGAGACTTCACAGAAATTGGGTTTGCTAAAGGAATCCTCTTTCATGGTGACACACAGAGTTGATAGGCAGTTGCAGTTATTTATGCAGTGTGTAAATAAACTTGCTCCCTTGACTGTAAACTGTCTCCATTAGCCTTATGGCCTTGTCATGAATCCTTTTAAAAGATATAGCTGGGCTGTGCCTTGAGAGTGCTGCTGCTCACCTGACCACAGTCTTTTCATATCCCAAGATCTCTCTGATATTCCTCCTTTCAGTCATTTGCAAAGCTGCTCCCATGTCCTCTACTGCCAAACACATGTACTCTGTTGCTCCAATTGCTCCTCTGACCTCTATTTGGGTGATGCCAATTTAGAGCTGCAGCCTAACACCTCCTTTTTAGTATAAACTGTTCCCTCTGCCTGCCTACAGAATGCCTCATTAAAGCACATATAGCTCTCAGATACTTAACATTTATGCAAATGTGATAATGTCACTTATAGGCTTGGTCAAATAGCTCTCTGCAGCTTATCTTCATGGGTAATGGCTGGTATAAGGAGATGATATTGATTTGTTATTTAGAAAATCTAGATTTAGGAGGGAAATTTGGAGAGATTGTTTTTCTACCTGCTGTGCTTGGATCTGGGATCACTAAACAAAACAGACTTCCTTCCTTTGAGACATCATATTGCTGTCACTTGTAAACAGTGTTGTAGAAGAATGACCCAGCTCCTTCTGGAGGTCTGCGGTGCTGAATTTATTGTCCTCTGCCTGTTTGCTGCAGTAGCACTTAAAATCTTTAGGGCTTATGTTAATTTTAGCTTTTTGAATCCAGAATAATTGTTTAGATGGTCAGTACTAATATAAAAAAGCTGCTCCAGTGAGTAACTAACAAAGTCAGTGTTGCATAAAGAAACACTTATCTTCTCTCTGTTCCGTGTTGGTCTTTGGATTGTACTTACCATTACGGTGCCTGAATGCCTGTCAGTAGTGCATTAAATTGTGTGGGAGCATTCGGTGAAGTGTGGCTTGGCTCCATCTTCTTCCTCATGCATATGCAGAGGAGCACTTAGTGTTTGTTATGTAAATACAGCATGTGTATGTTTATCTTCCAGAAGCACTTTTGGGTTTGCAGTTGGCTGAGAAAGTGGTGACATTTGCAGTTGTGTGGCCCATTTCTTGTGCGAAACTTGCCTCCGGTTGAATGAAACTGACAGAAAAAAAAGCTACTAGCCTTGCTGTCCTTAACCTTCTGTATATCCCATTAGCTCTTCTGCTGTTTAGGACCTGAAAAGCAGGCAAAGTCCCTTCCCCCTTGTTGTCCCCTGTGGATATACTTATAGAATCATAGAGTGGTAAGGTTGGAAGGGACCTCAAGGATCATCTAGTTCCAACCCCCTGCCATATGCAGGGACACCTCCCACTAGTACAGGTTTCATAGCTTTCATAGGATTGTTTCAGTTGGAAAAGGCCTCCAAGATCATTGTGCCCAACCATCAACCTAAGGCCACCATGCCTACTAAACTCTGTCCTAAATGCCATGTCCACACATATTTAAGCAGAATACTATTAAAAAGCATCTTTAGAAAACTTTCCACACCTTTTAGTTCTTCCTGCAAGCTTGGCCATGAGACGATGGAACCAACTCAGCTTTCACTGTGCCCTTGTTCAGAGCTGTGCTTGCCAAGGAGGGACCCCACAGGAACTGAATGTTGTGGAGTAGATGCACTGCTAGCAAAAAGGCACAGCTTTTACAGGAGCAGGGCAGTATCTTAACTACTGCTCAGTCACTTGGGAAGTCTGTAAAAACTTTCTGAAACTACCATGCCCCTCCCAAAGCATTACTTGGTCTCCTGCATTTTCAGATTCTAAGCTGAGCCTGTAAAACACATCCCTGCACAAAGACCACCCAACACTGTCAGGGTGTGCAAATAAATATCTGTTTATAGTTTATTGCAAGGGTCAGATAACTTTCCTGTGGTTCAGGTTATCCACTCAGAGAAAGCATGTTTTTTTGCTAAGCATGGGATACATGAGTCATTTCTATTACCCAGACCTCTAGACATAACATAAAAATAGATGGCATGAAATAGCATTAAAGATACTAAAGATGGGAGGAAATTAAGTGTTTCCCCCCTTTTACATTCTTGAGCTATAGAGTAATGGATTTCTAGAGCAAACTCGGCTACTAATGCATGCGTAAGAAATGATGGCAAACAGTAGAAACCTCAAACTTTATCCTGTAAGATACAGTCAGGTAAAAAGCAGCACAGAAGTGCTTTCACAACACAAATTTGGTGATTAATTTCCTAGCAGAGAGTTCTCTTTTATCTGTTAAAAATAATAAAAGTGTTAGTAAACAGAGTTTCAGCTGCTTAGAACTCATGACCTTGCCAGCATCTGGTATATTGCAGATTCTTCTCTCTTTGAGAATGACCTTTATGGCCTCAAATACAGTTTTAAATATGGAAAAGAAAAAGAAATTATTAGAAAATAAGTTTCTGCTCAATGTCTGTGTTCTCTGTCATCCACCTCGGTTACGATCCTTTGGAACAACCATTCAGAATAACAGAACAGACATCTACCTAAACCAGAAAAGTTATTTTTCTGTCTCCCTTTTTTGAATAACAAATTCCTTCATTCAAGTCATTTATTCCTGGGAATAAATGACTTGAATGATTGCATCTTCTTATAAGAGACTGCACATAGATACACTGTCTCTCTTTGATGTTTGGGAGCACCTGCATTTAGATTTCTTTTTTTAGGACTTTTTCCACCTGGTCATTAATAGTCATCCTTATATAACTCTTGTAACTGAGTGGACTGTGCATAGGGATACAAATGGGCACTCTGCTCCATTAAAAGGAGATGAAACTACAGTACCATTGGTGGACCTGCTCCCCAGAATTCTTTAGTGCAGAGGTTAAAAGTTGGTCTGTTGCACTCGGCAACTGCAGCCAATCTTTTGACTATTTAAGTAACTGAAGATTGCCTCGCTTTCATGATTGCTCTGGAAGTCAGAAATACTTGGCATTAGTTGGCCAGAGGAAATAATTTGAACTGAAATTGGTCTTGGTATACGGTTTATTGTAGCCCAATTATATTTCTTATAATCTTGAAATCTATAAAATCACATCAATGGCATAAATTTAAAGCTTCAAGTAATGTTTCTAATGTTTCTAATGTTTTCTTTATTTTACTGTCTGAAAGCACACACCATTTACATAGCACCTCATGTATGTAAAAGAACTGAGACTAAACAAGCAGTGCCAGCCCTTATTTCCCCATCAGGAAATTTAACTGGGGTAAAGCAGGTACCAGAATATGTGGGGTGTCTGTATTATCTGCAGTGGAACACTCTTGGTTGTTTCTGTCTTGAAAAAAAAACAACCAAACCAACCCTCCCTTATTTGAAAAGGGCAACTGCATTTCTTCAATTTTTTTTTTTTTTTTCCTCCTGGGCTTCCCAAAATCTTTGTATGTGTTGGCAGCAGAGGACTATGAGTGTCTCTTTTGGAAATCCCTGGCAGAAATATCTGTTTTTCTTGTAGGTGACTGAGGCCAGGACCAGCATGAGGTCTTGGTCTCTTTGGTTTAATTGGAGCATGACTTGAGTTGTGAACTCCAGGTTTCCAAGAGGTTAAGGTGATGACTTTTGTCTTTCATATATACTCTTCTGGCCAAGGAGCATAAGTGTCTTGGCACTACTGCAGCTGAGTGTGATTCCTGGAGGAGGTGTAGTTAGTGGAATGATTATACGGGGCAACAAAAAAATCAGGACAGCTCAAAAAGGAGGACAGGTAGAAGGATGAGTCTGAGGTACACTTCCTTTTAATGGAAAAAAGGGAAGTTCTGAGGGAAGAAATTAACTTCAACCTGCAGTCACTGATGGCGAGTGGCCAGTCCTTGACAGGGGCTTTCTCTTGCTGTAGTACCAAAACCCAGCTCTCAGGAGATTGGTACTGTAGTGTGGAGTGAAGTTTCCTCCTAATGTATCTAAAGCTGCTGAGGCAGTGTAGACTCAGGACTGAAGGAGGGACAGAGATGGCTATGAGAGTTAGGGCTCTTCAGCCTGGAGAAGAGAAGGCTTCCAGGAGACGTGATAGTAGCCTCCCAGTATCTGAAGGGGGCATACAGGAAGGCTGGGGAGGGACTATTGACAAGGTCTTGCAACGACAGGACAAGGGGCAATGGGTTTGAACTGGCAGAGGGGAGATTTAAACTGGATGTTAGGAGGAAGTTCTTTGTAGTGAGGGTGGTGAGACACTGGCACAGGTTGCCCAGGGAGGTTGTGGCTGCTCCCTCCTTGAAGATGTTCAAGGCCAGGTTGGATGAGGCCTTGAGTGAGCTGTACTAGTGGGAGGTGTCCCTGCCTGTGGCAGGGGGTTGGAACTGGGTGATCCTTGAGGTCTCTTCCAACATTACCATTCTATGAGGGAATCAGACCAATCCAACCTCCACCCCTTCTTGCCTGTCTGTACTGTGCTTCACCCCATTCATATTCTTCCTCAGGTGATCAGATGTCTCTGGCCCACTAGGCATATTCTGACAGACCTATTTACAGCTAGGAGCAAGAAAGAAACCATCCATTTATTGCACAGTAAATGGCAACTTTGCCATATATACAGAAAATTATTTTGATAAACTTTAAAGAGATTAATTAATTAAAACAAATTATTTTGTTGGAGACCAGAGGCAGGGATTTCTCTGCACAGGCTGTCAGCAGCCCCTGCCAGCCTGCCATTGTATGCAGTCCGATACCAGCACCTTCCATTGCTTTTTAATGGCATGCATTGCTACAGTGAGTTTCTGGATGTTGTGTAGTGCTCAGCAAGAGACTGTCTCCTCCTATACTTAACCTGACTGATTTTTAACCCAACCATTAGTCTCTACAAATTATATTGTTTTCCCCTTTGGCATGAAGCAGGAAAGCCCATTGAAAACCACAGCATCCGTTGTAAGGATGGACATACTCATCACTTAAGCCTGGGGCTCAGCTGTGAACACAGTTTTAGCTTCAGTAGCCAAAATGTATTTGGCTAAATATTTTTTTTTTTTTTTTTTTTTTTTTTTTTTTGTGTGTAATGGTTTGCTCAGAACTCCAAGCTGTAGTCGAAGGTTTCATTAAAATGCCTTGGGAATGCACAAGCAAGCTCTTAACTGTAACGTTTGCCTGGGGAGTTATGTTTCAGTCTTCAGCCTAGATTATCCTTAAAGCTTGTTGTACTGCATGAAAAGGTAGCAGAGCATCTCAGAGGAGAGTCAAAGGCAGTTCAGATTCATGCCAGTGAGTTTCTGTACCTCCTACCTAGAGCCTTCCAGCAGCCACAAAGTGAGCTGGGTACTATGGTTATTACTGCATTTCCTCTGACTGCTTACTGCAACCAATGCAAACTGCTTGCTGTTGGTTGGTTGTAGTGTCATTACTGCTACGTGTTCTCAGAAGCTGGGAGTGTATCTTGATGATTTTGGTAAGGAAATGAAAGTGCTGATGTCATTACTGGAAGTCACACTAGAAGTGTGACCAGCAGGATGGAGGGATATGTTTCTCCCCCTCTAGATTACTGCATCCAGTTCTTGGATGCCCAGCATAAAAGGGACATTGAACTACCGGAGTGGATCCAGAGAAGGGCCATGAAGATGATCAGAGGGCTGGAACACCTTCCTTATGGGGACAGACTACAAGAGTTGGGGCTGTTGAGAAGGTTCTGGGGAGTGTTATAGTGGCCTTCCAGTACCTGAAGGGGGCCTGTGAGAAATCTGGGAAGGAACTTTTTACAAGGGCTTGCTTGCAGAGGTAGGATGAAAGGGAATGGATTGGAGCTTGAGTAGAATAGATTCAGGCTGAATGTTAGGAAGAAATTCTTTGCAGTGAGGACGGTGAGACACAGGAGCAGGTTGACCAGGGCATTTATGGATGCTCACTCCCTGGAGGTGTTCAAGGCCAGGTTGGATGAGGCCTTGAGCAACTTGGTCTAGTGAAAGTTGCCCCTGCCCATGGCATAGGGGTTGGAACCAGGTGACCTTCAAGGCATGCCATTGTTCTAAGCATAGGATATGTTTTCTTCACTACCATTTTACCTTTGACAACACATCAGTCACCTGGAACAAAGACTCTGATCCACCTTGCATTATTTTTCTAATCATAATCTTTTCTATATCCATCATTGTTCTTCATGGGTTATAAAGCTGGCACGATTCTCTGTATTGGAAAAGACTGGTACTGACTTACATGGTTCAAGTTAAGCAGTGTGTATTGCATTTCACATCCAGACTTGGAGTAGAAACCTCTCCAATGTTAGTATGTGGTGTGGAATAGGGCACTTCTGCTTCTTTTCCCTTTTTACTCCTGTGGAGACAAGTATGTTTGCTTTCAGAAACATTTTTGAAGCTGTGTTTTATCCTGACATTCTTTGTTTTCCAGCATCACTTAATATCCTTGTGCCGTGCTAGGGCTAGTTTCATGGCTTGTTCAGTGGTTGTGTGGTATCTACTGTTTCCCAGGATGTTTGCAAAACAAGCTGACAAATCAGTCTGATGCTTAGCAAACTCCACAGTTTGCTTCATTGCTTTGGGTAGCTTTAATGGCATTTCAAATGTGTTAAGGTACATCTTTTGCATATAAGCCCCATTTGTACTGTGTCTGTGTATTCCTTAATTGTCAGGATATGCAATTTTAATTTAACATTTTAAAATGGGGTGAAACGTGAAGGAGTAAAAGCACATCTACATTGTACATCATTCTCTGTGCTATACCTGTCTACTGGCTGTGCCACTCTGCTCTGTGGGCATGATGCTGTGCTTGGGGCATAGGCATGCTCTGTGGTGCACAACTGTGCTCACCTCTGGGGCTCAAAGACAGGGCATGAGCCTGGTGGCACAGTTTGTAACTCCCTGCATGCTGAGTACTGTGGAGTACTCTGTGCACTTCTGGAGCCCCCAGTACAGGAAGGACATGGAAGTGTTGGAGCAGGTCCAGAGGAGGCCACAAAGATGCTCAGAGGGCTGCAGCAGCTCTGCTATGAGGGCAGGCTGAGAGAGTTGGGGCTCTGCAGCCTGGAGAAGAGAAGGCTTTGAGGAGACCTGATAGTAGCCTTCCAATATCTGAAGGGGACCTACAGGAAGGCTGGGGAGGGACTATTGACAAGGTCTTGCAATGACAGAACAAGGGGCAATGGGTTTGAGCTGTCAGAGGGGAGATTTAGACTGGATGTTAGGAGGAAGTTCTTTACAGTGAGGGTGGTGAGACATTGGCACAGGTTGCCCAGGGAGGTTGTGGCTGCTCCCTCCCTGGAGGTGTTCAAGGCCAGATTGGATGAGGCCTTGAGTGAGCTGTACTAGTGGGAGGTGTCCCTGCCTATGGCAGGGGGTTGGAACTAGATGATCCTTGAGGTCCCTTCTAACCTTCCAACTTTCCCATTCTATGACAAGACCATCTAGAGGCACCAGCTGTGTTTCTGTATTTCTTGTACCGAGTCCACATTGAGAGCACAAAGCACAGGGCGCACATAGACATGATGGTCCCAGGGGAAAAAAAAAAAAAAAGAAAGCCTGAATTGTTACAGTTTTGTGAATAAAGCACTTGAATGGTGTGGACATATTTCTAGTGGTCTATCCTGGTTAATGCAATGATTGCTGCTACCATCAGTCATTTATCTAGCAGCCTGGGGGCAGTTAAGGAGCAGTGGGATATGTAGAGTAAGCTAAAAAAAAAATGACACCTCAGAAACCACGAAGATATCAGAGAAAACAAAGGTTATGTATGAGATTTTGTCAGACAACTTTCCAAAGGTTAACCTAATGCAATTCAGAGCTCTAGTTCCAAACTCCAGAAACATGAAGCTCCTGGCTAAAGGTCAGTTTTCTGTTCACAATTAAGTGTCCATCTCAAGTAATAGAGCTGATCTAAGGTTACAAACTGCAGGATTTCTCATCTGAAATTCCAGGGAGGGATAAAGCCTTTTGCTTGCAGTGCTCTCTTAGCCAAATGAAAGAATCAAAATAACACCAGCTTTTGAACTGGTTTTGTTCACATTATCCTGACTTTTGGTTATGTCTGTTACAGGCTTGGGAGGCTTTTAATTTGGGATGCTGGCAGATATCCTTAGGAAATTTCAGTGGTATCTAAACTATGCTCGAATTTCTTATTCCTTTTATTTGTGTGAGCTGGGCATGCTATCAAGCATGGAGCTATTTTCAAATATTCCAAGTCTGAGATGAAAAACTTATAATGCTTTTATCCAACCTTTTTTTTTTTTTTTTTTTTTTTTCTTTTTTTCTGGGCCAAACCCCTTAAAGCTGAAAAAGAGGATCCTGTAAGAAGAGTTTTATACCTTCCCTCACATTTCAGCACTTCTCCTTCCAGTACCACACAGCACCTAGAAACTGAAATGTTCTTTTAAAAAAAAATAAAATAAAGAACATGCCCTCATGCAGGAATTCCATCACAGCGTGGATGAAATTTGACCACAGATGTGATGTCGATACCAAAGGGCTCCTGGTTCTAAACATGTTTTCTCCTGGGTGTTTCTCTCCTGGCTGCACAGCTCCAAATTGCAGCAGGAGACTCAGATCCTTTGCTTCTGTGTGTAGGCAATGGAGAGTGAGCTATGGTCAAGCAAAAGAGTGAATTTCTGTATGGATTTATTCCTTTTTATTGACTGTGCTTACAAGAAACACACCGCTCCTCGTGCATCCTTCGGGCTCCTTTCTGATGTTGGAGTTCACATCCTTGGAGTGTGAACCGCAACAGTAGAAGCTTCTCAGACTTACTACCCCCAAAAAGCCTACAAGAAGAACGCTGATGTTTTCCTTCACCCCCTGCCAGAAACCCAGGACTTTCCTCCAGAGGGCACTGCAAACCTGCTGTGCTGGTGGTCACCAGCCTGCCATGTGCAAGAGGGAGCTCTGCAGTGGGCGTTTTGTTGCAACCAGGGGATCTCAAAATACTTAGGTAGTATTTTGGCTGTCGCTTTGATTGCAGAGCACATGTATTTAGACATCTCTTGTATGCAGTTTTAAATTTATCTATTTTTAGTTCCAAAAGTCCCTGTGGCATCTGTGTTGTTTCGTTGTTTGGTTTTTGTTGGGTTTTATTTTTTCTGTTTGTTTGTTTGTGGGTTTTATTTTGAGATTATTGTGCTTATACAGGGAACCTGAAAAATGTGTCTAACAGTAGAGGAACAGATCTAAGTCAGCCATTAAAGAACAACAACAACAACAAAGTCATTTCATGTAGGTCTTGGGTCTTCTTTCTTTTATGATAATTTGCAGCTGAACAGTTGCTATACAAACAGATTTTCATACAGTAAAAGCCACAGACCTTGAGAATTCTGAGGGGTGATATGATAGTGTTTACAGGCACTGTGATAAACCCTCTCCTGATATTACTGAGAGATACTTCTGACCTATCCTGAGTAGTGTCCAGAGCAGACAGAAGCATACAGAGGGAGAATTCAGACATGGACTGGGAAGAGGACAAATCTGAGTGCTGGTGAGGATTAGAAAAGTGCTGTTTGTTAGTGTTGCTTATAAGGCCTTGTTGGAAGATGTGGCAGAGATGACCTTATGGAAGTGATGAATTTCAGGATGCCACTTCTGTTGCTGGGTTCTTTTGGCCTGCCCAGGTTAAAATGGCTGCAGAACAGCACAGCAGTCCAAGACACCATAGCAGCAGTGAGGCACGAGGTTGCCCATTTCTCCACTGCTGGCTGCATTCTTTGGCACTTTCACAACAGAAATCCTCTCTGGCTTCATGACCTCTTGGTGCTGCTCTCCTTTGGTTGTTTGAGAAAAGCTGGGAGGATTGCCAGTCCAGTACTGAATCATTGGCTCTTTACTGGAATTGCCTTTCTCTGTGTACTGGAGTATGCCCTGCCAGCTGCCTGCTGCCTGTGCCTGTCGGTGAAAGAATTGGAGGGAAGGGTTGGCTCTATGTCAGAACGAGTGAATAGCTCTCTGGGGTACCAGAGGCAGAGTCGGCTCAGCACTCTGCCTGCCCAATCTGCCATGCTGAGACTATTAGGCAGAGATGTTGCATTGCACTGGTGCAGGTGAATCACTGCCAGTGTGCAGGCTGGGGCAGGTGCTCCTGTGCAGCACTCTTCTGTCTGGACAGACGTGGTGAGGCTGAGCTTTTGCGATAGCTCTGAGGGAGTCAAACAGCAAGAGCTAAAACCATTTTGGCTGTAAACACCTCAGCTGTGCTGGTATAGGAACAGGCAGCGTGCTCCAGGCTATCTTGGTGGGTAGATAAAAGCGTTCAGAGAGGCTGCCAGTGAAGGCTTACCACTGGCTCCAGAACAAAAGGAGCATTGGACAGATCAGCTGTAGCAGTAGGCAAGAGACTGCATTGCCAGGGCAAGCAGTGGAGAAGCAGCCAAGAGGTCTCAGATAGAATGGTTACTGGGATAGTCATGCACAGCTTTTTCATAAACTGCAGTTTGAGTCCTGTGGAAAATGGATCCTTCAGTAATTGGTTTTGGTCTAATGGCTGAATGAAGAAGGAAGACAGTGAAATGTATAATGATTTTATCAGAGGTTCCAAACTGTGTTTGTTGTGAAAGTCACAACATTTTGTTTCAGCTTGATTTGACCATATCTGCTGGATCGATCACTGTGCCTTGGGCTTACCTTCTAATTTGTGGCTGGATTCATGTCTGTGGTATACAGCAGCAGTTAAGCTCAGAAGGACATGCCATGGCATTTTCTCAGATTAAATCCAGGCAGATAATACGGAGAAATGAAGGGATAGAATCATAGAATCATAGAATGGCAAGGTTGGAAGGGACCTCAAGGATCATCTAGTTCCAACCCCCTGCCATAGACAGGGACACCTCCCACCAGGACAGCTCACTCAAAGCCTCCTCCAACCTGACCTTGAACACCTCCAGGGAGGGAGCAGCCGCAATCTCCCTGGGCAACCTGTGCCAGTGCCTCACCACCCTTACTGCAAAGAACTTCCTCCTAAGCAAGATACCACTTCTCCAAGAGAGTGTGGTAGCCAAGGTAGATGGAGATTAATGAAGAATTGACCTAAAAAGAAGTGTCAGCTCATGTGTTTCAATTGGGTCAAGAAGACACAATCTTTCATTTTGATTTTCTGATTAAAACAATACAAACATTACTACCTTATCCTTCCGAAGGCGCTGGCAGAAAAGTCTCAACAGCTTCTACTGGTAGCACTTGAGAGAAATTTCATTCTCTGAACTGGTATAAACCTTCCATACCCAACTCCTCATCTTCTTTTTTGCCTTTATAGCTAGTTTGGTCTTCTCAGCGAATCCAATGGCTTGGGTTTGAGGAGAGGCAAATATAGTGGGATTTTAGGATGATTTAGCAATCATTCCCTGACATCTGAACTCTATTTTTTTTTTTTGGGGGGGGGGACGGGGACTGAAAATACCTATTTTCCTTCACATCTGCAGCAACTCTACTTTTTGCATTCTGGTCCAGTTTTGTTGCCTCTAGCCTTGAGATCGTCCTTTGAATTAGAGGTCCCATCTGTTGTTATCCTGAGCAGCACAGAAATAGAAAATCCTGCAGGCAAATGGAACATTGCTTCACAGGACCAGACTGAACTCTGAATTCAATTTAATGCTTAGTTTAAATTCTGTTGCATATGCACCTTAGATCTTTATTTTTCGGGGGCAATGTGCCAAGTCAATGGTAATTTACATTCAAAAACTTTTGATTTCCTTTAAACTGAATCACACCATTAATGAGCAAACTTGGCAGATGGATGTAGAACAGGTTTGCTGGGGGACAGCTCTGAGAACATAGCTGACCAGGCCTGTCAGTGCATCTTTTAAAAATTTTTTTCTCTTCCCAATAATGTTTGATATTTTGTACTCTGATTTTCAGACCTGGAACCATGAGTAGGAGTTGCATCTGGGCAGAACAGTGTCCACCCTGGTGCAGAGCTATTCTGTCTGTGAAGGTTTGGGAGTTCCCTGCCCCCNCAGAAATATACAAGTTAAAGGTAATACAGAAGCACAACTCCCCTCCCAGAAATCAGAGACCCCAGGAGGGGCTCCCAACCACCCTTCCACCTTCTCCCCACCCCTGTACCATACCTCAAGGTTTGCCTTACGTGCAAGGTAAATTAGGAGGATCAGCCAGGAGGGTTAGAAGAAAAGTGGTTAGTGAGGATTAATCAGCAGAGGAACCAGAGCCCAGAAGCTGCTAGATCCCCCAGCAGCTCCTGCTCCAGCAAGCGACAGACAGAGACTGACTTATCTAATGTTTTCGTTAGTGTTCCCAAACAATTCTCCAGCAAGCATATGAGTGAAGTAGACATCATGATGTTTTCCTTTCACAGCCTATAGTCTAATTTTCTCCATTAAAATATTCCCATTAGCCTCAAACCAGCACACTGTCTTGTAAAACCCAGCTGCAAAATATTTGGCCAAATATCCTTTGAATAACTCTTACTGTGCAAAACATTCCTTGGCAGAGTAAATAGTAGTGGCATAGCTTAGTCCCTATTTGATGGGACAGTCTGTGAAGATGTTCCACTAATGAAACAAAAATACATCCATTAGCTGAAATAGGTGACCCAGATGTTAGAAATCCCTTAACACTCAAAATCTTAACCTTAATCTGAACTTTATAGCCTTCCCATCTTTGATAGCAGCAGAAGAGAGTCTTCATGTGACTACTCTCTACATTTTATTACTGGGCCCCAGTGGGATTTTGAAACCACTGCTGTGCAGTTGAATTCATTGCTGAATGGTTATGGGCTAGGGAAAGAAAGCAGAATCACAGAATGCCAGGTTGGAAGGGACCCAAAGGATCATCTGGTCCAACCTTTCTAGATAATAGTATAGTTGAAATGAGATGTCCCAGCACTCTGTCAAGCTGAGTCTTAAAACAGTTCAGTGTAGGGGCATCCACTGCTTCCCTTGGGAGATGATTCCAATCTTACTGTTCTCATGGTGATGTTTTGTTTTGTTTTGTTTTTTTGAGTCAAATCAGAATCTCCCCAGGAGTGACTTGTACTCATTATCCCTTGTCTTTTCCATCACACTGCTTGTAAAGTGGGAGTCTCCACCCTCTTAGTAGCCACCCTTTGTGTACCGGTACATGCTAATAAGCTCTCCCCTAAGCCACCTTTTTTTCAAGGCTAACAGCACAACCCCAGTTCTCTCAGCCTTTCCTCATATGGCAGGACTTCCAGTTCTCTGACCATTCTTGTAGCTCTTCTCTGGACACCTTCCAGTCTGTCCACGTTTATTTTATACAGTAGGGATGAAAACTGCATGCAGTGCTCCAGATATGGTTTGACAAGTACTGAGTAGAATGGGATAAGACTTTACCTGTGCTGGTAATGCCCTTGTTGATAAAACCCTGCACCCTGCTGGCTGACCAACCTGGGACACCAAAGGGCTCATATTTAAAGAACAGTGGCTTTATCGTCCTTCTTGTGTGTCCAAGCTTATCTCTGTTTAAGAAGTCAAATTTCTTCCATATATCCAGATATAAAATTCTACTTGAAGAGCCCTTACCTTCTAAGACAGCAGTGTCATAGAATCACAGAATGGTAAGGTTAGAAGGGACCTCAAGGGTCATCTAGCTCCAATCCCCTGCCATAGGCAGGGACACCTCCCACTAGTACAGGTTACTCAAGGCCTCATCCAACCTGGCCTCAAACACCTCTAGGGAGGGAGCAGCCACAACCTCCCTGGGCAACCTGTGCCAGTGTCTCACCACCCTCACTGTAAAGAACTTCCTCCTAACATCCAGTCTAAATCACCCCTCTACCAGTTCAAACCCATTGCCCCTTGTCCTGTCCTTACAAGACCTTGTAATTAGTCCCTCCCCAGCCTTCCTGTAGACCCCCTTCAGATACTGGAAGGCTACTCTAAGGTCTCCTGGAAACCTTCTCTTCTCCAGGCTGAAGAACCCCAACTCTCGTAGCCATCTCTGTCCTGCATTCAGTCCTGAGCCTACACTACCTCAGCAGCTTTAGATAAATTAAGATGAAATTATCTCCCCTCTGCCAGTTCAAACCCATTGCCCCTTGTCCTGTCATTGCAAGACCTTGTCAATAGTCCCTCCCCAGCCTTCCTGTAGGCCCCCTTGAGTAGTACCATATGCTTTGAGAATCCTGATTTTGAAAATGACTATTGCTTAAAAAGTGAGTCTGGATAGTAAGGTCTGAATATAATTCTTGATCTAAGTCCTCCACAGTCACAGGCATTCAAACCCTGGGCTTTGATTTATACCACTGTAAGAGAGCTAGCTGCAGAGTCCAGGTCAGAAGCCTGACTCTGAATTTCAATGAGTTACAGGGATTGTCCAAGAAAAGGGTGGTTACTGCATATACTGCTGAATTCAAGTAGTCATTCTTTAGGGAAGGAGAAAGTGGCAGGCAACTTATCACTCACAGAGTTTCTTTTGAATTGAAATGGAACTTTTCAAACTTTAAAGATAAAGCTGTGAAAAGCAGCTACATTTTACATAGGCTTTGCACCATGTGAAAATTCACAGGAAAGCAAAGGGCAGAGATTTCATCCCTGGAAGCTGAATAAGATTCCTTTTTCAGGATTTGGCCTTGGCTCAGATCTGAATGTAATTTTAGATGCAAAGTCTCCAAACTCTACAAATATGGATTTTCTGTCACCCTTAGATACTACTCATGCAAGGTACAAAGTATTGCACCAACAGCCTGAAAAATGTGAAATGAACTTATTTTGTAGTTTTCTTAACTGTTCATTGTGATGTCAAGCTTCATAAAACACTGCTATCTCTGGCAGAAGCATAACAGGCAAATGGTAAGAATGACCATTTACTGTGTCCTCTTTCTTGACTTCTCCTCCATTCTTACTGGAATGTAAGCAATCAAGAATGTGAGGAAACTGCTATATAAGAAAGACAGTGAAGTGCTGGAGCAGATACAGAGAAGGGTAGTGAAGCTGGTGGCAGGATTGGAGAGTGTGTCTTATCAGAAGAGTAGGGAGCTGGGATTGTTTAGTCTGAGGAAAAAGAGGCTGAGAGGAGACCTTATTGCCCTCTTACAGCTGCCTGAAAGGAGGTTGTAGTGAGGCCAGTGTTGGTCTCTTCTCCCAGGTAACTAATAACGACCCCAAGTAAAGAGGACATGGCCTCAAGCTGTACCAGGGTGTGTTTAGGAGGAATTTCCTTATTGAACAAGTGGTCAGGCACTGGAATAGGCTGCCCAGGGAGGTAATGGAGTCACCGCTCCTGGAGATGTTAAAAGCAATGAGTAGATGTAGTACTTCAGGACATAGTCCAGCAATTGTGGAAGTGCTGGGTGGAAGGTTGGACTTGATTATCTTAGAGATCTTCTCCAACCTTAATGATTCTATGAAAGCTTTTTTACACCCTTTTTCATCCTGTGGTGTGAAATGCTAACCTCAGTATTTCTAAGCTCGTGGCTAGATTGCAGTGGGAGTAAGGATGCCAGCAGAGCACGTGCGTGTTTGACACACTTGATGTACAGGTGCAAGCATGCACACTTGATCATGTCTGTTCACTAACATTTCATTTCACCTTTCACTGCAGCTCAGAGATAAACACTGTGACTGCAACTCTGATTTTGTGATCAAGAATAAAGTTTGTAGGTGTTTTGGGAGAGAACAGGAAGGGAGAACCAGGCCTGGGTTTTGGGGTGTAAAATGTCCCTTCTTGCAATGGAGAGAGCTGTCATTCCCTTTGTGCACAGTGTGATCCAGTGTGGCTGTCCTCTTCCACTGCACAAGGTGTGAGTGGTGCCTGCAGGAAGGATGGCAGGGGTGTTGGGTAGCACTGTCACTTCCTGGCTATTCTGCATTCCTAAAGCATGGAGATGGTTCAGCTCTCTTTGCATGGCAGCGCTGCGAAGGTCAGAGCATGTCATGAAAAGGAACATCCTGCACTGGCTGATAGAAATCCCAGGGAGGATTTTAAGTAAGGGTTTATTTGAAAAAAGATGAGAGAAAGCAAATTGATCAGCTAGCAAAAGGGAAATGATGTTCTGGAAGACTTAAGCTTGTCTGAGTCATAAGCCTGCAGCCAGAGGCAGTGGCAAACTTGCCAGCATGAACACCCAAGAAAAACGTGGAGTGGGACACTCATGTCAGTGAACAAGACAATGCAGCAACCTGCATCTCAGGCCTCATGTTTGCAGTCAACAGTGGGAGGGAGGCAAGATCATAGACTCATAGAATCAACCAGGTTGGAAGAGACCTCCAAGCTCATCCAGCCCAACCTATCACCCAGCCCTATCCAGTCAACCAGACCATGGCACTAAGTGCCCCATCCAGGCTTTGCTTGAACTACTTTGTAAAATCCCCCAGACTAGGCTCAACCAGCTGGAAGTTAAGGACTGAAGCTCTATTTACAGCTCAGCACAATGCACAAGCAGAGATATAGATATAGTCTATATACACTATAGACAGGAATAGTTACAGAGTTATGCAAGTTAAAGGTAATACAGAAACACAACAGCCCTCCCAGAAATGAGTCCCTAGGAGGGGCTCCCAACCACCCTTCCACCTTCTTTCCACTCCTCTACCTTACCCCAGGGTCTGCCTTATGTGCAAGGTGAGTTTGGAGGGTGAACAAGGTGGATTAGAAGCAGAATGATTAGTTGGGTTACACAGCAGAAAACCAGCAGACACACCAGCTCCCAGAGAGAGACTCTCTGTGTTATCTATGCTTGTGTCCTTGCTTTTATACACCTCAGCAAGCCTATGAGTGAAGCAGACATCACCACTGTTTGCTTTTCTTAGCCTAGAATCTAATTTTTCTCATTAAAATTTTCCAGTTAGCCTCAAACCAGCACACAATGCTGTTGGGGCGTTTCTTCTCAGCACACAGAAGCAGAGAAGTTCTGAGCAGAGCTACAGAGGCCACTCTGTGCTCAGGGACAGCGACTCCACCACCTCATCTTAAAGGAGCTGCAGTGTTCTGCCCCATGTCAGGGGCAGTGGCACATCACTAGTAGCATCTGTATTATCTCACTGGGAAGACCTTTGTCATTGAGTTATGAGGTTCAGGCTGCCTGTCCCCTTTGCTTAATTTTTGATTTGGTCATTTATAAGGGACAGCAAATGCAGCCAAGAGTGAGTAACCTGTTCATGTGGGAAAAAATAGTGAAATATTCTGCTTTTTCTGAGAGAAATAAACATATCCCTCATCTTGCAGTGTTGCTGCTGAGTGGTGAATCTGTACTGGAGTCTCAGTGTGCAACAGTCCCTATCCTGAGCTGCTTCAGGTGTGACCAACAGGATGAGAGTGGTGACTCTTTCCCTCTGCTCTGCTATGAGACTTGGGACTATTCAGCCTGGAGAAACTTTTGGCAGACCTTATAGTGTCAGAATCTGCAAGGGGTCTTACAAGGACTTGTACTGATAGGACAAGGGGGAACAGATTTATACTGGAAGAATGTAGATTTAGACTGGAGATTAGAAAGAAATTCTTTACAGTGAGGATACTGAGACACTGGAATAGGTTGCTCAGGAAGGTTGTGGATGTTGCCACCTGGGAGATGTTCAAGACCAGGTTGGATGAGGCCTTGAGCAACCTGCTCTAGAGAAGATGCCCCTGCCTGTGGTGTTGGGATTGGAACTAGATAATCTTTAAGGTTCTTTCCAACCCAATCCATTTTATGATATTTGGTATTGGAAGCAGGTAAACGGGAACAGTACTTAGGAGATGTGCAAAAGATAACTTAGAAATACGAATAGGTATTGATCCTTCTATTTTGGCTAACTCAAACATGTTTAACAGCTCCTCCTATCAGCTGGGAGAAACAAAGGTTAAAAGCAAGAATGTGTGTTTGCATGTTGTAATGACTTTGCTCAACTGTTACTCCTGTTCTGAGTTTACTTTTTGTTAGTAGCATCTGGTAGGAAAGTCTACTGGAAATGCATTTGAACTTAATGGGGCAGCTGATCTGCAAGAGGTGGATTTTCAGCTTGCAATCCTGTGATCTGGCTGTGAAGGTGTAACAGCAAGAATCACACTCAACTGCTTAACTCTGAGTCCTGTGGGGCTTTTACTGTTTAGCATTCCTAACATCAAGCTGTTCTCAGTCTGGAGAACAGCTGGCAGTGAGGGCTGGATGGGGAGCTCCTTCTTGATCCCCTACTCAATGTCAGTGACAATGGTGGCAACCACTGTCTGGGAGTCACATCTTGTCCCTTAAGAACCTTTCTCACAGAATCATTAATAAGGTTGGAAAAGACCCTGAAGGCCATCAAGCCCAAGTGCCAATCCAGCATTACTGTGTCCCAAAATACTATGCCTACATGTGTTTTTCACACCTCCAGGAATGGTGGTGATGCTTGACCACTGTTTCAGTACATAATTTTCTCCTGTTTTTCAACCTAAACCTCCCCTTGCACACCTTGTATGCCATTTCCTCTCTCACTAGTTACTTTGGAGCAAAGACTGACCTCCACCTCCCTGCAGCCTCCATTTAGATAGTTACAGTGAGTGATAAGGTCTCAGCCTCTTCTCCAGACCAAACAACCCCAGTTCCCTCAGTTGCTCCTGGTAAGACTTATTTTCCACACCCTTTGAAACTTCATTGTCCTGCTCTGGCCTTTACTCTGCAGAGGAACCCATTTTCCACTGTCTGCCCTCAGCACTGTTTTATGCCAGTAGGTGGTTAACCATGCAGATTGCAGTTCAGGGGCTCAAAAGCAGTCACTGGCAGGCAGCTCCTTCCCTTAGAAGGCTATCAACCCGTATTGTTGGTGCTTCTGAGCACACCCTGACACAACGTCCTCTCCCAAGCCTTTATTGGAGATAATTCATCTCTACCCGTCTATTAATAAGCAGGTGATGTCAGCCTGTTGCTCCTTTCTTCCTCCAGGCAAAATCTGACCACAATGAGCAAATAATAGGTGAGATTTGGAGAGGGGATGCTGATGGTGTTGGAATGCGGGGGTGACCCCAGGAACAGGCACTGCCCCGAGTCAGAAGATGACATCAACACTGCCGCAACGCTGACAGGTTTACTATCTGCAAAAAAAGGGGCTTAGGCCTGTGCTCCTATTGTGTTACAGTTAATGCTGGCATTCACTGGCAAGCAAGGCTGCTCCTAGTTAATCTGCTCAAATGTTGTTTAATGGGATGGATAACAGCAATGTAAATTCTAAAGGGGTGATGCCATGCTCTGGTCTGCAAATGAAAGTGGGTTCAGAATCCAGCGGGGAGTCGCCTCCTCACTTTGCTGCTTATCTGGGTGCATGCCCTGGATGGGACAGGGTGGGACTGAAGGTGCTGCAGATGTCCCTTCTGGAGCAAAAGTAGTTTCTCGTTTAGCTGGGAAGGAAATGTGAAAGTGAGGTTTGTCTTTCCTGTCCTCCTGTCACTGTTTGCCCCATCTTTGCCATTCTCCCAGACTCCACGTGGGTTGTTTAAAGTGTTGGGAGGAGGTGTAATGAAATGGTCTGACGAGAAGAGTGGGAGATTTGTGTGTCTTCTGTGCAGTGGCTCATCAGAGAATTTTCAGGTTAGAGAGTATAGCACTGTTGGGGATGCTTTGTCCATCCACGTATGACATCAGAAGAATGGCTGCCAGGTGAGGAGACCTCTTCTGTGGGGCTTCCATATTCCTCTGTGGCAGGGTCTACAACACACACCTTATCCCTTTCCTGCACTCCCCACCAACACAAGTTTCTACACAGGCCTTGCCTCCTGAGTCACAGATGCTGCACCTTTATTTTGTTGTAGTGATCTTACATGACTGTCTCCAGTGGATGCGTGGGACTAAGTGCTGGCTCCATCCATGCTGCATGTTACTGTGTACTTTGGGACAGAGGGTAACCTCCACCTGATGAACTGCAAAATGCTCTGGCAATCATATATAACAGCTCACTAGGAAAAAAATTCTAGTGCCTATGGTGAAAGCAAGCTCTGGGTGAGATTTTTCCCTGACTGCATCTACAGTCCAAACCTCACAGCCTCAGATGATAAAGAGGAAAAAAACAGATATAAGGCTAATTACTTTTGTGATGCAAAGTGGGAGAGGGGGTAAAAAGTGAAGAATTGGAGATTATTTGACTGCTAAGATTTTTTTGAGTTATTAATCCTTCCACTTCTAATTAATACATTGCTTTATTACATGAGCCAGGGGTGAAGTTTTGCTCTGTCCCATTCAAAAATCTCCTCCGGGATAGGTTAGGATAGCTGGAATCTGCTGCATCTGGGTCCAGAGGAGGCCATGAAGATGCTCAGAGGGCTGGAACAGCTCCCCTATGAGGATAGGCTGAGAGAGTTTGGGCTCTGCAGCCTGGAGAAGAGAAGGCTTTCAGGAGACCTCAGAGTAGCCTTCCAATATCTGAAGGGGGCCTACAGGAAGGCTGGGGAGGGACTATTGACAAGGTCTTGTAGTGACAGGACAAGGAGTAATGGGTTTGAACTGGCAGAGGGGAGATTTAGACTGGATGTTAGTAGGAAGTTCTTTCCAGTGGGAGTGGTGAGACACTGGCACAGGTTGCCCAGGGAGGTTGTGGCTGCTCCCTCCCTGGAAGTGTCCAAGGCCAGGTTGGAGAAGGCCTTGAGTGACCTGTGCTAGTGGGAGGTGTCCCTGCCTATGTCAGGGGGTTGGAACTAGATGATCCTTGAGGTCCCTTCCAACCTTACCATTCTATGATTTTATTCTGTTTAATCTCAACTAGGACTCCAGGATTTTTAATAGCTGGCATAAATCAGAGTATTTCTGAAGAGGATGCCACATTTTCAGAAGGCTGAGCAGGTATTACAATGTCCTTCTCCCTTACCTTTTATCTGTCTTTGACTGCTTCAGAAGCAGTAGTTTTGGTGCTGCTGTTCATTCTGTGCCATGCGCTGCAGAAGTGCAACAGCACTCTTTAGATTTACAGCAGGTCCGTGGAGAACCATTTGAATCCCAAGGAAGTCTGAAAACAATCCTTTGGAAAAATATGCACTGCTAACTGCATTTTCTATAACCCTCTTTTTGACACAGACTAAAGCTGGGGCTACCACTCTTTCAGAAGTGTTTTCTCTCTAGGCAAAAAAAAAAAAAAAAAAAAAAAAAGGCGAACAATCTTCCACAACAT
>VWZE01024848.1:1144214-1187096 GCA_013396675.1 Eubucco bourcierii
AAGAATTTTTTTCTCCAAAGAAAAAAAAAAAAAAAAAAAAAAAAAAAGGGCTAGCCTCTTCCAGACAATTATTTCCAGGCCACATAGCAGGAGTAAATGATGTGAAATAATATTTCAGTATCAGCCCTGAGTAGAAGGGTTGCATAACCAAGCACTGTCCTGTGTCACATCTCAGTGGCTGTTACTAAAAAGACAGAGCCTTTCTACTCCCAGCTGATGTAGGCAGCATGAGTTTTGTGTTGGTTACTCCTGCAGCCTGTTTCATTGTGGCATGCTCATTTATTGTAGGTGGCTGCATAGACACCTGTACATCAGTAATTACCTTGTTAGTAATGACAATCCAGTGACTAGAACAGCATAGATTTAGCTGGACTCTGCCATTGACTTAGTATGTGAAGCCAGATAATCCATTGATTTTCATGCAGCCTCTTACTCTGCGTTTAATTTAGAAGCTGTGACAACAACAATCACAAATCTCTTGGTCATCTTTGCAATTTTCATGGAAGGAGGTCGATCCAAACAGTGCTGTTACAATAAGAAAGGTCTCTTTTATAGGGGATTAGGAGCTCAAGGGAAACAAAGTAGTTTCAGTTACATGATTGAGTCTGCTAATTATGATCAAGCCTTGGTAGTGTCCTATTTAGCAGCAAGGTTGTCCCTGCCACATTTCCAAAGGTGTTTGTTTTGTATCATCACTGTGAACATTAAGCAATCATGATAACAACTTTATGTTCAAAATTTCCTGTATTCAGGATGACTGAAGAGAATCTGAGGGAGAGTCAAAATTCACATCTGCACCCACATTTTACTTTGCTCTCCTTTGCTGCTCAGTGATGGTTCTGCAAAGTGAACCTATTCAAATCTGTATCAGAAGTCCATATTTGGAACTCTAGAAACCAGCACCATATGACTAGCACTTAAGTTTAGTGGACCTATCAGTAATTAACCTAAGCATGCTAAATGTCTAGGCCAAGCTGGGCACAGACACCTACCACAAACACTATCCATGTCTTATTGAAGTGCTTGTAATGTCTTGCCAGATACCTGGTGTAATTTAAACAAAATGTCCCTGTTCTGAGGAGCTTTAAGAACATCTAGGAAAAGATAGGAAGAAGTATGTGTGTATTTTTTAATATAGATCAATTAGATTCCCTGAGAAGGTCTGACAAAGTGAGATTTCCAGGAAGGTTTGAAAATGGGAAGTGTGCCTGCGCTGCAGTTGAGCTCAGAGGTGAGAAACAAAGCACAGTCACAAGAAACAATACCTAAGGGTCTCTTGGTAAAGAGGCCAACAGACACCAATGTGAGAACTTTGGTGTTTTGAGAGCAAAGATGTAATAAAAACACATTATCTTCAACTGCAGACTCAGTATGAATGTCTCTCTTGCTGAGGGGTTGGTTCTAACCAGTCCTCTTTCTAGGCAAACCCATTCTGATTGTGAGGTGCCTTTTCTCTTGCACTGGCTAGTACACATGTTACAGATGAAGATATTTCTTCAGCAGGCTGGCTGGAAAATACCAGCTTGGAGGGTTTGTGAAATGAAGAGAGATGTGGAAAGTGAGCCCTGCTTTTATCTTGTGCGCATGGAGCTGGGCAAAAATGGCTTCCTCTATCAACAGCACATTAGCTTTCATCCCCCTCCTCTAGCTGACATCTTCCATCAGTGAGCTGCTCTCCTCTTTGATCTGCCTTTTTGTTTTCAAACAGCTTTTTCTTTCATCAAGAAAGATCAGCTTTTCCTGTGGGCAGAACATCAGTAAACACACTAGGAAAAAAAAAATAGAAAAGATAATAATAGGAATTTATCTTCTAAATAAGTTTCTATTCCAGAAAACTAAGCAACATCTATTTTTCCCCAGTGACATTTCTTTAATAACCATTTCCTGGTAACAAGGCTATGAACAAAAGAATCTTAATAGCTTTAGGGTGTTGTGCTGCTCTGTCACTGCTCACAGTGGAAGGACTTAGGTGATAAGGATCCTGGCATTTTTAGCAGGAGCAAAAATAGTTAAAAGAGATATTTCAATATGTTGGTGCCTTGCACTTCACTGTGGTACAGTCAATTTATCTGTTAGGAATTGTTGCAAAGCAGCTTGAAGTCTTTGCTATTCTTGCAATTTACTTTAAAAAGTCTTTTTCTAGGCCTTTGAGTCAAGGTCCATATAGGAGTTATTTCCTTGATCTATTCTCTAGGGAGCTATATTAATAAAAGGGTGTTACATCCCCTTTCCAGATGGGAGGACCAAGGAAGCTGCAGCCCCATTTGATGATGGTCAGTTAGATCAGTTGTGGCTCTGGGAGTACAGCTCCTTCCACGAGTCTACAGCATCTCTTTGGACCTGTGATGCAGTGGCTGGATTTTGAAATGTCTTTAAAAAACTTCAGGCTCCACCAAGTCCTAAATGAGACCACATTTTAATTAAAGCACAAATTATAAAATATGCATGGCACAGTAACACATCATTTAGGAAGCTCTAGCAGGAATTACACAATGAACCATTATGCAATATTTCAAAGCTGTGATTTTTTTACCTAGCTTGCTGTCCTCGTTGCCAGAAAGACCCTTCTCCAGAGCCCTTCCCTGGTTTGCATCCTACACCCTGTGGCTATTTTCATAGCAAATCTATGCAGATGTCTCAGTGTGGAGCTCTTTGTTGCCATCAATGGGAGCATCATGAACACCTTACTTATGCTGTGGGCTCCTTTGTTTCACGAGTAACTTTGTTAAACTTATGTAGATGCTTGTGAAGTTGATTATCCTGTGGCTAGGAGCCAAGATTTAATTTATGACTTAAAATTCATCATTCCTACTCACAGACAGTACTCTTCCTTTTAGCTTTTATTTATTACTTTCAGTAAATGTATTCTAGTGGAAGGAGTTTTCATAGCAGCTCTGGATGAAAGTGTCCTTGATACATAAACACTACAATTTCTTCTCCTCGTCGTGTGGCAAAATGCAATTGGTTAATTGTGATTCATGCTGTGTACAGAAATTGCCCATATTATATAGACTTTTTGTTTTTGTTTTTGTTTTGTTATTGTTTTTCTTTTCCTCCTGGTTTTAGACATCTCTATGTTGGTCAGTGTGCCCAAAAACAGTGGTCTTCAAGGGGATGTCCTGACTGAGGACAGCTGGGGCTCATTGCCTCTTATTCCTCTACTCTATTTGATCCTTCACCATGACATACAAGATAGGAGAGCCTGGAAACAAGCTCCTCTTTCCTGCCTCTTCTCTTGTTTGACAAATGCAGAGACTGGGGTAGGGAGTTTTGCTTGTGATATTCCCTGACACAGTGTGAAACTTAACAATTAGGGGTTTTTTTACTTTTTGAAAATGATAATTCTGTGATTATTCCCATGTTTATCTATAAAAGGGTGATGCTTCTGTATGCAAATCCAGCAAGTCCAAGTCTTTCTTTGCAAGGAACACTCTGGTAAAGTCTTTCTGCATGATCCCCAAATACTTTGTTTTCATTACTTAGGCTCCTACTGATTATGGGGAATATCATTAGCTGAATTCTTATGGCTGTCATTGTTACCACTTCCATTATGAGGACAGGCTACAAGAGTTGGGACTCTTCAGCCTGAAGAAGAGAAAGCTTTGAGGACACCTTGTTGGTAGCCTTCCAGTATCTGAAGGGGGCCTACAAGAAGGCTGGGGAGGGACTATTGACAAGGTCTTGCAATGACAGGACAAGGGGCAATGGGTTTAAACTGGCAGAGGGGAGATTGAAACTGGATGTTAGGGTGAAACTTTTTCCAGTGAGGGTGGTGAGGCACTGGCACAGGTTGCCCATGGAGGTTGTGGCTACTCCCTCCCTGGAGGTGTTCCAGGCCAGGTTAGATGAGGCTTTGAGTGAGCTGTACTAGTGGGAGGCGTCCCTGCCTATGATGGGGAGGTTGGAACTAGATGATCCTTGAGGTCCCTTCCAACCTTACTATTCATTCTGTGATTCATGGCAGGTGATATAGTAGCAGTTTGCACTGGGTTTGTTCTCCCTCTAATTTGGACACAGAGTTTATCTATAAAACTAACAGTTGTTCCATGTCCTATTTGTCATCCTTGCCCTTGAAAACAGATGCTGATTTTTGAATACACTGCAGTGTGCAATGTACTCCCTGTTCACTGCAGCAAAAGGTGATGACTGTGGGGGTTGCAAGAGCAGGATATATGGCTTCCAGTGAATGAGAGCCACTGGAGAGGTGGATACAGGGGTAACAGAGAATGTCAGATACATTTGGAAATGTATATGCTTTGGAAAATACGTCCCATTTAAAGAGAGTGAACCTTCAGAACTGCTGGTTCCTTTGGATATTCTGACTGTAGGTGATGTCAGCAGGACACTGCTGCCCTCTCTCTTCTCTAGGGAAATGGGTGTCCCTTGCCTTACTTGGTACAGCCTGTATCCATCTGGCACTGCAGTCATCTAACCCCAACTTAAGAAGGCAGAAAAAGAAAAAGAATAGAGAAAGTTGACTTGGCGAAACTGGACTTTTGTTAGCAGTCTGTGATCGATGCTGTGGTAGTTTGTAGCAGCAGCTGAAGAAATCCAGGTTATTATGGGATGTGAATGTCCCTATCTGTCATCTGAGTCCAACTTGCTTATCTTCAAGTTGGAGCATGGGGTCGTTAAAGCAACATAGTATTATTGCCTTGATGGAACAGGCAATCTGCTAAGATTTTGGATACCAGATGGTGAATGCAGCTTGAGCTGGCAAATTGTTGCTCTTCTTCCTGCCGTGCAAAGGCTTTTTATCTACAAGCATAATAAAAACAGAGCAGAAAACCAAGGAGGAATTTCTTTAATCAAGCATGAGAGATTTGAAAGAAAATAATAACAACAGGAAAAAACTTAGATAAGAGTACAGGAACAGATTCTGCTCCAGTGCTTTCTGATTTGGTCCTCTTGCTTGAGAGCTCTGAGAGCCAAAGCCTGCTGCTTTTACTGTACAGAGAGCCCTAATGACCTCAATAGGGATTTATTAATAAAATAAGATACCACTAAGTCTGTCCAGCTTCATCAGTGGCTTCCTTTGCAAACATTTCTGAAATTCTGCAGTTTTCCTAGAATAATGGAAGAGATGAGAGTATGTAAAAAGGTGGAATGAATAAACAATAGCTGGTGACAGGAGCAGTTCTCTTGATTGTTCTATAAAAGCGAAAGCTTTACGGTTTTGGACTTGCCTCCAGATACAAACTTTGTCACTTCAACCTAGGTAACACATGAGTCCTTGGCAGTAAGCTTTAGAAGGTGTCTTAGTGGGGGATTCATCAAAAGGAAAGCTAAATATTTCCATCTCCAATTTAAAAGATCCAGGCCCCCTTTTTGGGCCCTCTCAAAAATAAAGAAGTTACCGTATCTCTCCAAAGCATGTAGTGTGCCTTGAAATGCAAACATAAAAACCTTTGCAAATCTAAATCCCAAAGGCAATCAACCTGTTTTGGTGGACTTGAGTTGCCTAGTGTTCACCATGCAAACAAATAAATGCCACTTGTCCTGTAATTTTCATCATGAGATATAAATATGCTTGGGTTTATAGGTTCTCAAAGATGCGAGCTCCAATTTCTAGGAGTCCAGTGTTTCTCTTAGTGGTATCACTCATGCCTCATCCTGTAATGGACGTAGACATTGTGGGGAGTGCTTTATTCCCTGAATGATAGCAGGGTGACCTCTGACTTGGTCATGTTCAGATCCCAATGCAGCATGTAATTTCTTTGGTTTACCTTCCCCCCACCCACCTTTTTTTTATAATGAGGCTTCCTAACATATTTCTTCCTGCACAAACAGTGATGTGGTGGACCTAAATGAGCCAAAAAAGCCCTGAACATGTTCTGGCTTGCCCAGACATGTTCCCCTGCTCCTCTCTTTCTGTGCTGGGGGAAGCAGCTGTGGGAAAGGAAAACAAAAGCCCTGACTTCACCTGATATGGTCCAGTTTGGCAAAGTGCCATCCTGGTTGGATAATCTATGTCCAAGGGCCCACTAGACTCAGGCTGCATGGATAAAAGAGATAAGCAGGTAACACAAGGGGCTGCTGCTGCTGCCATTGCTGCTTTTGCCTCAAGTGCTCTCTGTGCTGCTGCCTCATTGCATCCTGCCTGCCGCTCTGCAAGTCTTCTGCTGAACTGGGAGTCAAAAGGAATCAGGTCAGAGCCTGTGCCAGACTCCCAGCTTCCTGAGAAAAGGTCTGGGAAAACTCCAAAGCCTCAAATGGCTTTGAAACCACCGACAGCAACCCCTCCATGTACTTTGGGTACTGTCTGACACTATAATGCAACCGCAGAAATCTGGAAAGACTGCTTTGTGAGTAAACACTCAAAAGCCTCTTAGCCAATCTTTAGCAAAATTCTGGAAGTTCTGAAGTGACTCTGAATATCTTCTGTCTTTGCAGCAGAGAGGAGCCTCTCGAGTCCCCTGCTGGGCAAGAAGTACAATTGAAACTAAGAACCTCTTTCCAGTTTTAAGTTTACCGTTTGTTATGTTGTTGCTAGTTGTGTTTCTCAAGTGTCCTAGATTCCCTGTTCATCTCCCTCTGTGTAATTTTTTCATGACCATGTGGAGAACCAATTATTTCTAAAAAGGACTGTTTGGTAGTGAGCTTCTGAATAACAAAATTAATAAGCAATATTAATTTTCAAAACTGAACTGTTGGAGCGGGTCCAGAGGAGGCCACGAAGATGCTCAGAGGGCTGCAGCAGCTCTGCTCTGAGGACAGGCTGAGAGAGTTGGGGCTCTGCAACCTGGAGAAGAGAAGGCTTCCAGGAGACCTTAGGGTAACCATCCAGTATCTGAAGGAGGCCTACAGGAAGGCTGGGAAGGGACTATTGACAAGGTCCTGTAGTGACAGGACAAGGGGCAATGGGTTTAAACTGTCAGAGGGGAGATTGAAACTGGATGTTAGGAGGAAGTTGTTTGCAGTGAGGGTGGTGAGGCACTGGCACAGGTTGCCCAGGGAGATTGTGGCTGCTCCCTCCCTGGAGGTGTTCAAGACCAGGCTGGACAAGACCTTGAGTGAGCTGTACTAGTGGGAGGTGTCCCTGCCTATGTCAGGGGGTTGGAACTAGATGATCTTTGAGGTCCCTTCCAACATTACTATTCTATGATTCTATGAATTTTGATACAGAAAGATTCTGTGATGGGTGGTGAGGGCATTCACTGAACTGCATTCTACCCCTTGTGTTTTGTACACACTCCACACCCTGCTCCCAAACCCAGTGATTTGTGCCTCAGACTACAGTAATGGTTGTATCAGGCCAGGTCTGAAGCCTATCTACCTCCGTGTCTCTCCTCTGGCAAGGAGTGCCAAAACAGATGCCTAAGGAAGAGTGAAAGGCAAGGATCTAATGATACTTCTCCTGTCACTGACTTTGAAAAGTGACCATTTACCCCAGACATGTGGTTTGTGATGTGATTGTCCCATTCTCTGAGCTGGCACCATTTAGAGAGCACTTTGATCAACCCAGATTCTTGCCTCAAACTGAGAGTGCTCATTTGAGTCCTGATTATTTATCGTTGCTGTGAGTTTTCCTGTTCTCATTTAATGATGAGTGCTGCAGATGGCTTATAAATTGAGACATATTTTAAACTAAGTATGAAGCTGGTTGTGTAACCTCAGATGCCTTGGGATTTGTATTGAAGGAAGAGAAAAAAAAAAAAAGGAAGAAAGAATTTCCCTGCAAGTACTCAACAGACAATCACAGCTCAGTGAATGGAGGCATGGATGTCATTTTACATCAGCTGTACTTGCTTACATTCCTTGTGGCTGGAGGCAGAATTTAAGAAGCCATTGGAGTTGGCTGATAGAAGGAGGTAATAAAACAGCAGAGAAGGAACAAAGAAATGCAAACTTAAACAGACAGCAGCATCACTCTAAAATGAGCCCTTTCTATGGTCTGTGTTTTTAGGGAAATTACTCTACTTCTGTATTTTATTTTCTACTGCAAACACAGAATTAAAAAAACAAACCACCAACCCCAAAAGATAGCAGTGCAATCATAGTTGGATGCTCAAAAAACACAGGAAAGTTTATGTTCTGGAATTACCAGGATGTGATTTATCTAAGTGTTTTCCCTGCTGTATGGCTTCTCTCAGGGGCACTTTGGGACATGGTTTAATGGTCATGGCGGTCTTAGGTTGAAGGTTGGACTCCGTGATCTTAAAGGTCTCCTCCAATCAAAACAAGTCTGTAATTCTATGGCAGAAATGGTTTTGGTGAGCAGAGGAAACAATTTTAAGAGCTGCTGTGTGGTTCCTGACCTCCTTTGCTTGCCCCTCTGAGCGCTGATTCCTTGCTGACATGCAGTAGCAGCATTTGTGATTAGACTTTTTGCCGTTGTTCTGACAGATGATGACCTGACTTCGTGTTATGACCTCACCACATTGTGGCTTGACTGCATGGTGTGGGGAAGGGGAAGCAATACCAGCAGTGTCAGGGAATTGCAGTCTGATGGAAAATGGTACAGACCTTCTCAGTAACACAGAAGTTCCTGCATTTGAATTTCACTTACTGACCTGGCCTTCCATCAGCTATTAAATAAGATTCTGTTGTAACCCCAATGGTGGCTCGGGTCTAAGCTAAGTACCAGATGGCTGTGAGGAGGGTAGTGCTCAGAGCTGCTCCCCTGGTATCGTAATTCAGATGTTTTCTCAACTGGGAATGTTTTCTTCTAGGATTTTTTCCATGAAGTGGGTTGAAATTCTGGGTGAACTCCCTATGCACTTCTCCTGTCTGGGTGGGATGAATTATTTTCACCTTTGTTATAGCAAGACCCCAGAATAATGTCTGTTTTCAAAACAATTCTCAAAGACTTTCAAGAAGAAAATCAGACACAAAAAATAGTCAGTGTTACTTAGCACTATGTGTTTAGTGTCATTTGAGGAGCTGTAGGGTTCCACCTGGTCTCTAGTTGTCTCTGCAGAGGGATGAAAACCTCTCATGGGTAATATGTCATCTATGATAGATCTGTGTGGAAGTCTCAGCGAGGGTGGTGAGGCACTGGCACAGGTTGCCCAGAGTGGTTGTGGCTGCTCCCTCCCTGGAGGTGTTCAAGGCCAAGTTGAATGAGGTCTTGAGTGCCCTGTACTAGTGGGAGGTGTCCCTGCAGGGGGTTGGAACTAGATGATCCTTGAGGTCCCTTCCAACCTTACCATTCTATGATATTGAATAGTACTGGTCCCAGTAGTGACTCCTGAGGGAGAAAAGAGACCTCAGCTCCATCCACTTACTGTGAGGTGGAACGTGTCTGTGCTGATGTTTTACACACGGTGAAAGGCAGTCAGGTGTAGCAGCAGTGAGTGCCAGCACAGGCGGGAAACACAAAACTTCCCCTGCCCAACTCTGTGGCTCAGTTGCAGTCAACAAGCAGAAACCTGGCAGAGGACAACCAGCAGGCCAGACACTAAATATGACACCAGTGAAAGTTTTACCTAAATAAGAACTGAACTAAAAAAGAAGTGTAAAGTCATTACGGCTTAGATCACTAGAGCCTCATTCTTGAATATCCTCTGGCTACCTCTTGCTGTTTTGGCAGCACAAAGCTGCTGCAGCTAAGCTCTGCTGGGTTACAAACACTTTCATGTTTCTGGAAGAAGCAGGGTGCTGGTGAGGTAGGCTCCTTCAGTGCTGTAAATTGATTTTCTGCAATGCAAAGTGGGTGTAAACTACCTGATCGATCCTGTCCTCTTTCTTGCTGCACAAAGGGGTAGCACCCCAGGGAGAATGGGGATTAAACAGAGCTGCTTTAAAGAAGATACTGACAAAGAGAGCAAACTGGCTCCCACCAGGCCTTTAGACTGGCCCTCACTTTGCCTTTCACCGGGCATGTGCTGAGAGGGAACCTCATTTCCAAGGGAGCTTCTGACTGACAGTACAGTTTATGAAAACATTTCTAGGGGGATGACAAACCCCAGGGCCTAAAATCTCACCCCCAAAAGCTACCTGAGCAGAAAGAGGTATTACAGCATGGGCTGATCTGTTTGCACATAGAGTACACAGCACTGGTGGCAGCTGCTTTCTCATCCCAGGGACCAATTTCGCATCCCCTTCCCTGTGTGACTCAGACAATAAATTACACTTTAATCTAAATCTTGCACATTATTTCTACTACAATAGATGAGCAATTTCCTCATTTCTTTTTTCCTGGATCATCTTTATCAGCTATATTTTTTCATATTAAATAAGTTATTGAGTTTACCAGGTAAGGCATTTACACTCAGCATGAAAATGAGTGATACAAAGGTACTCTCCTGAGCATTATTTTCTCTTCAACAAACAGAGCACATAGCCTAAGCTGCAGATTTTGCTCAAGGAAAGAAACAAAGCTGATGTGGGGAAGTATCCAATCTGGAGGGAGTAGATTCCTAAATATTCTTGCCTATTCCTCACTCTCAGTCAGCCACACATGTGTTTGAAGGGCATACCAGGCAGGCAGGATGGGTAAAGGGAGAGGTAGAGTTTTTATCACCTATCAACTGAGTTGGGCCCACAGCCTAGCTGTAACACAAGTCTCTGCTGCAATAAGATGATTTGTGAAGAGAAGCATGTCTTCATCAGGAGATCTTTTGACACTGTCTCTCATAAAATCCTCATAGGTAAGCTTAGGAAGTGTGGGTTAGATGAGCAGATAGTGAGGTGGATTGAGAACTGGCTGAATGACAGAGCAAAGAGGCTTGTGGACAACAATGCAGGGTCTAGCTGGAGGACTGTGGCTAGTGTTGCTCTTCAGAGGTTGGTACTGGGTTCAGTCTTGGTCATCCTATTCATCAACAACCTAGATGAAGGAACAGAGTGCACTGTTTGCTGATGACATAAAACTGGGAGGAGAGGCTGACACTCCTGAAGGCTGTGCTACTGCTCAGTGAGACCTGTATGGACTGAGAGTTGGGCAGGGGTGAACCCCATGAAGTTCAACAAGGGCAAGTGTAGAGTCCTGCACCTGGGAAATAGCTCCATGCACCAGTGCAGATTAGGAGACCACCTGCTGGAAAGCAGCTGAGTGGAGAAGGGCCTGGGAGTGCTGGGGTAAAACAAGTTCACCATGAGCCAGCCATGTGTCTTTGTTGCCAAGAAGGCCAGTGGTATCCTGGGATGCATTAAGAAGACTCTGGTCAACAGGTTGAGGCACATTCTCTGCTCTGCCCTAGTGAGGCTGCAGATGGAGTACTGTGTCCAGGTCTGGGGTCCTCAGTTTAAGAGATACAGGGAATTACTGGAGGGAATCCAGTGGAGTGTCACAAAATTGATTAGGGAACTGTAGCATCTCTCTTACAAGGAGAGACTGAGATTTGTGGCTCTTCAGCCTGGAAAAAGAGAAGACTGGGAGGGAACATCATCAATTCATACAAAAATGCAAAGGGTGGAGGTCAAGAGCATGGGGATGGACTCTCTTCAGTGGTGGCCAGAGACAGAACAGTGGGCAATGGCTAGAAAGTAGAAGGTTTCACTTAAATGTAAGGAGAAACTTCTTTACTTTGAGGGTGATGGAGCACTGAAATGAGCTGTCCAGAGAGACTGTGGAGTCTCCTTCTCTGGAGACTTTCAAATCCCACCTGGACGTGTTTTTGTGCAGCGTGATCTAAGTGTACTGGAATTAGCAGGGGACTTGGACTAGATGATTTCCAGAGATCTCTCTTTCAATCCCTACCATTCTATAATTCTGTGCTTTACAAGGCATAGCAACTGGATATTCTCTAGCATGCTGATCAAAGGGTTGAAATGAGGTCTCACCTTGAAGTATTTGAATGAAGTTAGACAAAACAAACATGAGAATACTGAATTTCTGTAATTCAAGTGAAGTTTTAACATTTTGAGCCACTTATTCGCTCTGTGTCTGAAGAAAGTTCCAGTTTGGCCACTGTCATCAAAGCTGGTCTGGTCTTTCATGCAGAAAGTTTGTAGGAGCAATAAACAATGTAATGAAAGACAGAGGAGGCAGAAAATTCCCAGTAGGCTCTTGTGGAAGTGATAGCTTCTACAAAATCTCAGCCATCTGAGCAAAAGCAGATGTTTTGATTCTCCACCAGGAGGCTGTGAAATGAAGTTTTGATTGGAGTCTGGCTTGCCGTTTGTCTGTGTTCACCTTGGCTGTTGTTGTACATCATATGATGGTGGTACTCTTGGGGCACCCAGAACATCAGAATCCCTCTCACAGGAGGCTCTGAAATGACTCAATTACAGTTAATGGGAAACCTAAACTATTAGGAATGTTGAAATGTTTAGTTTGGATCAGGAACTGTGGAAATCTTTGTTCCTCAGGCTGCATTCATTCACGTTTCCATTTCCCGGTGTTATTTTCTCTATTTCCTATTGCTGGCATTTGCATTTAACACAGTCATAAGGTTTCAAAGCTTAAATAAAGCAAGATGAAAACAAATAAGCAGAAATAAGAGCTGTTCACTGCCTCCTTGGATGGCTGACTAGTAGGAGGTGCTGTAAGACACGATAAATGGTGTGTGTGTGACTGTATGTGCTGGTTTGAGGCTAATTGGAATATTTTAATAGAGAAAAATTGCATTATAGGCTGTGAAAGGAAAACATGGTGATGTCTGCTTCACTCATAGGCTTGCTGAAAACTGTTTGGGAAAAATAACCAAAACATTAGATAAGATATTCTCAGTTTGTCTCTCTTTCTGGGGACACAGCACAGTGTCTGGGGTGGTCTGACAGCTTCTGGCTCTGGCTTCTCCTTGCCTATTAATCTTCACTAACCACTTTTCTTCTAACCCCCCTGGCTGATCCTCCTAATTCACCTTGTGCATAAGGCAAACCTTGGGGTAAGGTACAGGGGTGGGGAGAAGGTGGAAGGGTGGTTGGGAGCCCCTCCTGGGGTCTCTGATTTCTGGGAGGGGAGTTGTGGTTCTGTATTGCCTTTAACTTGTCTATTTCTGTAACTATTCCTGTCTATAGTGTATATCTCTGCTTGTACATTGTGCTGAGCTGTAAATAGAGCTTCAGTCCTTAGCTTCCAGCTGTCTGAGTTCTAGTCTGGGCCATTTTACAAAGTGTGGGGGACAGGGAATTCCCAAACCATCACACCATAGTGAGTGGCCACCAGGGCAAGGCACAGACCTTCCATTCACAGCAGGGTGAACCAAGCAGTCTCGTCCATGTGAACAACTCAAGGTGTTTCCGGATAGTTTGCTGCCTTTACAGCATTAATTTGCACTATGTAGAGTAAGAATACACATTTGTTCACACCACTTTGCTTGCATACTGCTTGTGATGGTTTGGGAGTTCCCTGCCCCCCCCCACTTTGTAAAATCCCTCAGAGGAGGGAGCAGCCACAACCTCCCTGGGTAACCTGTGCCAGTGTCTCACCACCCTCACTGGAAAGAACTTCTTCCTAAGTTTCAATCTCCCCTCTGCCAGTTCAAACCTATTGCCCCTTGTCCTATCATTACAAGACCTTGTCAGTAGTCCCTCCCCAGCCTTCCTGTAGCCCCCTTCAGATACTGGAAGGTTAATATCAGGTCTCCTGGAAGCCTTCTCTTTTCCAGGCTGCAGAGTCCCAAGTCTCATAGCCTGTCCTCATAGCAGAGCTGCTCCAGCCCTCTGAGCATCTTTGTGGTTGTCCTCTGGACTCACTCCAACAGTTCAACGCCCTTTTTGTGTAGGGGGCTCCAGAACTATACACAGTGCTTCAGGTGGGGTCTCACAAGATAATGGTAGTATTGGGGTTAAGGAAGGAAATTTGTGTGAGCAGCAGCACACACCCTCAGGAGCCCTGCTGCGGAGAACATTGGTGCACTCTTGCTTTCACTTGTCCTGCTGGAACAAGGCACTCCGTTAAATGAAGTAAGATGACAATTTGCAAATCAAGTCCTTACTTCTGAGCAGTTGAGAGAAAACACATCAGCAACAGTTGCTCTGAATGAAGAATGTGATCAGAGTTTCATGATTTTCATGAAATGATGAAGTGACTTTGTTCTCTTTCATTGAAATGAAACAATACATTTTCATTCCAGCCTTTTGTCTTTTAATGGTGCATTTTTTAATACCCTGAGTTGAGATAAATTTCCTTTGATTCCACAAAACAGATGATAAGAGAGAGAATAATAAAAAAATAAATCCAAGGACTTGTAGTTAAAAGCTAAACAAAAAATAAGACTTAAATCAACTGAATCGAATTACCTCTTGGTTCTGACGTTACCTCCGAGTTATGAATCAGAGGATTTGGCTGCTGCTTCTCGTGAACATTTATTTGTGGTTTTCAACCCTAAAAAGTTACTTTGCACTTGCTGATACTGCAGTTTCATCCAAGTTCTGATGATGAGCTCCTCTCCTTGTGAGGCAGGTACTTGCTGTCCACAGTTTACTGATGAGTAAGCCAGGGCACAAAGCAGCTGAAGGTCACACAGAGTGAGCCAGGGCAAGTGCATTAAGCAAACATAGGATTCTGTGCCTTGTCTCTTGTCTAACCTGTAACAACCTGACAAGCAAGTGATCTCATCTCAGGGTCCTACATGTAGCTTGTGGGTCACACCTACACATTGTGTGAATTTTAAAAAGCTTTGTTAGTAGATTTGAGGATATTGTTGGATTTTTAACTAATTTCTTGATTCCAGCTAGGTTTCGGGTTTCGAAAGCAGCACCCAAAGAAACAGAGTGGATTTTGATCTGTCCTAAAAAGAGCAACCAGCACGACATCATCCCCTTCAATTAGACAGGCATTATCTCTGCAGTGGAGGAGGAGGCAATAACCTGTCCCTGAATGTTGCTCTAGAGCAGACTCTGTAGAGGTGGATAACAAAAGTGATCAAAAGAGGAAGATCTTCAGTAGGATACAAATAGTGGGGTTGCAGGAGGGAAGCCTCTTGCTTTGGCTTCGTGGGGAAGAAAGAAGAGAAAACTGCAGGAACCATGAGAAACCAAAGCCCTCTGAAATACTCACAGGGAACAAATGGTGGGTAGCTTTAACAGCCATTTTAGCAAGGTCAGAGAAGAATAAAAGGACTTATTGAGTTTGCTTGTTGAGGCAGAGTTCACACAGTGCTCATTTGGCTGGCAGAATGGAAAATGGCAACAGTCCTGGGAGTTAAAGAACAACCCTTGGGCTGCAGACACATGGTTACATACCAGTGAAGAATACAGCGAATTAGGGATATCAGAACAGAAGTAGCCCTGCTTTGGTGTCATGTTTTGCCTTGTTCTTCATCCTGAATGTTCTAATTGCTCTTGAAAATGTCTGCAATTGGCTAAAAAGATGTGGTGGTTCCCCCCTCGTTTCCAAGTCACACTTCTGTGGGAGCTGCCTTACCCCTGTTGCATGAAAACATCTTGAAGGATAGTAACAGGATACAGAGGAAGGTTGAGGTTCTGTTCGTACAAGAATAGTTATTTCCAAAGCCACTGAAGTCTCTAGAAAGCAAGGTGTTGATTCTGGTCAGAGTTGCCCAACATCAAGAGGACTGGAGCAACTTTCCTATGAAGACAGACTGAGAGAGTTGGGGCTCTGCAGCCTGGAGAAGAGAAGGCTTCCAGGAGACCTTAGAGTGGCCTTCCAGTATCTGAAGGGGGGCTACAGGAAGGCTGGGGAGGGACTATTTACAAGGTCTTGCAATGACAGGACAAGGGGCAATGGGTTTGAACTGGCAGAGAGGAGATTTAGACTGGATGTTAGGAGGAAGTTGTTTGCAGTGAGGGTGGTGAGACACTGGCACAGGTTTCCTAGAGAGGTTGTGGCTGCTCCCTCCCTGGAGGTGTTCAAGGCCAGGTTGGAGGAGGCCTTGAGTGAGCTGTACTAGTGGGAGGTGTCCCTGCCTATGTCAGGGGGTTGGAACTAGATGATCCTTGAGGTCCCTTCCAACCTTACCATTCTATGATTTGCTCATTCTTGCCACTCTTAATTCCCTGAGCAACTGTTTTATGTTTAGGGTATCATGGGTTTTATTTAGAGTGGGTAATAGCCTGGCATCACAAGGCCTGTGCGACTATAATTCCTTATCTTAATACCTGCTGTTTGGTTTTTTTTTTTTCACTCCTACCTTGAAATATTGGAGGAGGCATAGGTCTGAAACCCGTTTTCTTTCAGTGAACACCAGATTATCAGTAGAATTTTCTACTAAGCTTCTCATTGTAGCACAGTCCTGCTTGGGTCACACACTGTGCTACTCTTAACATGGAGATTCTCTTGCTGAGCTTCACTGTCAGAACCTAGACTGCAGAGCAGTCAGCACTGTGCAGCTGGAACTGCATCACGGCAGTGTGTGGGAGTCCAATGCTATTGCATCCATGGCAAACGGTCTCAGGGTGGAAGCTCATCACTAAGCACATACTTAGATTATAGATGCTTGCTGAGATGTATGAAGGCAGCCTGACTGTTTTGGAGGGAGGCTTTACTGTGCCTCCATGTGAACATATGCAAGTAAATGGCATTGCTGTACTGTGTTCAGACTTGTTAAACCTGTCTGGACCCAAATCTAACCAGTGCTAACCTGATTTCCTCACTGGAGAGCTGTGCTTCTGCCATGTTTGTGGCCATGCTCTGGAGGAGGACATGGAATGGAGTGGTGTGTGCTCTAAACTTCACAGCGTTTTGGCCAGGACACTTTACAGGAGGATTTGATTAAGAAGGACCTTGAAACCTGGTCTGTCTTGGTAAAACCTGTTTCCCCAAAGAGAATAACACTTCCCTGAATATGACAGGGTATTCTGCTGTCACCTGCTATGAACTGACTCTGCTTCCAGCTCTGTGGAAAATGCATCAAGGGCAGATCTTTTACTGAATCTTGCTAAGCTTCAGCTCCCACGTCTTCTCCTGGGCAGCCAGTGACAGAACAAGAGGACACAGGCTCAAGCTGCACCAGGTTTAGGTTGGATGTTAGGAAGAAGTTCTTCACACAAAGAGTGATTGCCATTGGAATGGGTTGCCCAGGGAGGTGGTGGAGTCACCATCCCTGGAGCTGTTTAAGGGGTCACTGGATGAGACAATTAGAGCCATGGTTTAGTTCATTAGAAGGTGTTAGGTGATAGGTTGGACTTCATAATCTTGAAGGTCTTTTCCAACCTGGCTTGTTCTGTGATTCTGTGAAAAAGTGAAACTCCTCCAGGTATTAATTACTTGAAGTCTCTGAGTTGGACCTCTTTGAATTCCATTCAGACTAAAAGCCTGAGACATGGGGGGAATGACCCAGAGTCTTCCAGGCATGCAGAGATGATAGCAAGAAAAAATAACAAGGTAACACAAATATAAAGGCATGTATGGATCTGTGTTAGAGCAGAGGCTAAAGATTCCCAGATCCTTAAGCCAGGTACCTCAAATATTTCTGAATAATCAAGGCTCTGTTTTGCTTCCATACCCCAAGCAGGGCAACAGAGGCACCAAGAAGGTTGCTGTAGACCGTTACCTTCCAGAGCTCAGAGAAGACATGGCTTGACAGTTGATCTTTTGCTTGGCAAGTGTGAGCTGTGTTCAGGCCAATTCTCACTGACCTTCCGAGTATTCTCCTTGTAGTACTGTGGAACGTTTTAACTAAGTCAGTGAGGACTTCTGTTTCTAACAATGAAGTGGACCAAAGTTTATAAGACAATGATAAGGTCAGTCTCAGGGGCATAATCAAAGCCTCCATGGGATCTGGCATACTGTATTGCAGTTTCTTAGCATCTGCTAAGCTTAATTGATTTGCACTCAGGACAACAGATTGACTGGGATGTTCTGAGATGCTGCCACATTGTTAAGCCCCACTGGTTTTCTGGACACTGCTCTAGAAATGTCTGTTCTTGTTTGCACATCTCTCATCATGAAAGACCAAGCTGTGTGGAAACAAGACAGCCAAGTTCAAGCTGTGATCTCTTCTGCCAGGCTAGTGCCCGGCAGTTATATTAATTATGTCTATTCTGGCTAGGGAAAAAAGAGCCAAACAAATGAACTTAAGCAACACATGAGGAGGGAGTAATTGTACAATTGTGTCTTGAGTTTAGAGCCATCCAGTGCCCTGACATTAGTAATGTGTTAGCAGATGTGTTTTTGCTGCTATATGAAACATCTGGTTACTGGGCAGAGGCAAGATATTTTAAAAAGTATTTTAGCAGCTTTTAAGTCACAAGAATCAGAATTCCATGGCAAGCATAATTCTATAGAAAATGGTTTATGTGGCAAATGAAAAGACTGAGGCAGAAAAAGGCATCCAGGATGCTCTTTCATTGGCCGTTGGGACCTGTGGTCACCCAGGTCTGGCAGATTTTGTTCTCTGTGTAGCTTTGAAAATACTGCCTCAATCCTCTTCTCTTTCCTCTTGCATTTTAATTGTCCTTAGGAGCCAGTTAGATGAGAGCATGCAGCACTCAAATGCAATGCTGGGAAGTCAATGGTGTTTTATGGTCACCTCCTTGCCATAAGCAATCTTCTTGGTGACAGGAGAGGCTTTAAACAGCAGCTTCAATGAGTGACTTTTCTCAAAGTGATAAAGTGATCTTGGAAAGCTTATGAACTTCACTTATGATGTTGGGAACTTCCTCGTTTTGGTCTAGGAATACCAGAAGTCTTAGAGTTTGGTGGTGTTTGTTTTTTGTTTTTTTTTTTTTTTTTATAAGATGCAGGTGTTCTATAGTGTTTCAATATTATCAGCCCCTGCCAAGCCCAGAAGAAAATCATCAGCCAGCTCTCAGAGTAGACAAAATGTCCCGTAAGAGTCAAATGTCTCAGGCCAAATTATTTGTTAGACTTGCAGCAAAGGGCTGCAAAGCTCAGAATGAGTTACAGCATCATGCTCTACATGGCTTTACCCAACTATGGGATTCAAAGCATTTCAAGAGAGCTGATTGCTGCCATCCCAGTCACCAGTAGAGAAGTGGAGGCATCAAGAAACTTGGCAAGGGTAACAAAACCAGTCACTGGGAAGAGCTGCAAACAGGACCTACAGCTGAGGGGCTGGATGTTACTCAATATCCTGGGCCACTCCATGACTTCAAAGGTGAAATGGTAGCTCCTCTAAAGCTGTGGGAGATTGAGTTGAGTTTAGTGAATCCAAAGTACAATCCCATAGGATTATTCTGCCTTTATTCAAAATATCCTAACTTCTTGACACAGTCAGTCTGTCTTTAAATATCTGACTCTTGAAATGTCACAGAGGCTTCGGTCTTTCTTCTGTGCTGGGGTGGATTTTCTTCAGAAGAAAGCCCAGGATGGCTATAATGATGTGCTCCACCTCAGCCAGAATGTGGCCTGCAGGCTCTACCTGCCTCACAATCTGGATAGGAGCTGATTAGTAGCTCCACTGAATACATTACACAAAAAAACCCTCTTATTAAATAAGCTTATGTATATGTGTTTATTTTTGACTATATTAATTGCTCGATTCATCTTCTTGTGTTTATTTTTTATTTTAAAATATGGAACAAAAAGAAGCAGGACTGCAATTAAGGAAGGTTTCCACTGGTGTTTTGAACAATGAGTATTACAGCAGATGAGTGCCAAGGAAACAGATAGACAACCACAGCTGGGGATGCAAATAAGCTTCCATTAACTGGAACTCTAAAGATCAGAGCAGCCTGTATTTCTTGGATTGTGTTCTTTGCACTTTATTCCTTGAGGATTGTAACTGAAAATATCAAAAGAATTGAAGATCTGGAAGCCAGTATCTACTCATTTGTTTATTCAGTGCAGGAATATGTTTGCATTAGGCATCCATCCAAAAGCAGCTTCTTCTGTTGAAAGGGAATGGGTCACAGCAGGACACTTAGAAATGGATTTCTTCAGTAGCAGGCTGCAGACACCCATTATTTTCAGTTATTTTGTAAATGAATGAGATTTTTACTCTCAGGTACTACCTAAGAGAAATAAAGCATAAGGAAAAGAACTCTTAAATATGTGGAACAATCACAGACTTGAACAGACACATTTCCATGAAATTTAAGTATTAGATTCTTTGAGTATTTAAGCATTAAGTACTGTTAGACAAAGGGATGGTGCCAAGAGAGTGCAGAAATTAAATAAGCTGTCTCCTGTATTTAAAGAGCAACGAGAAAACAAGTTAGTCAAATAAAACAAAAGTAATGCTTTGTACTTCCATGGCTCAAAGGAAAGAATGACCTTTCCAAGACTGTACAGAGCTGAAAGCCACCACTCTCCTTTCTGAATCACAACTTGCTCTTAAATCACTGCTTTCAAGCTTGGTGGAGCTGTTTGTGGATACACATGTCCAAAACTTCACAGAGGAGTGGGAGAAGGTTCTCACCAAGTCCATCCCTGAAGGACATTTCAAATTTGGCTTTTGTGACAAGTTCAAGTCTGTGGAAAGGAATCAGGAATTGAATTTGGATTTAAGTTGCTCAATGTGAAAACTTGCCAGGGTTTTACTTATGTAGCTTTTTGTTTTTTCCAGGTTGAAGTCAGCATGTGGACAGTTAGAGTGAGCTGGGAGGTAAGCAGTACTGTTTAGCGTCGCAGTTAAGTTGCTTGCAAGTCAGAGTCTGAAGGACTGGAGATTAGGTAAACAACAGGGCAGGGTTTTGCTGTCTCTCTTTGAGGGAATTTTCCCTTTAAAGGTCATTTTGGTGAATTTATATAATGTATAATAAAGGTTTTTGATCCTGCTGAATTGAAAATGAGGGTGCTAATCGGGAAGGTAATTGACAGTCTTTCAAGAGGATGCTTAAATCACACAGCTGTTTTCAAAGCAGGGCTCTGTTCTGTGGTACTACCCACGTTGATCAAAAACTCTTCAGAGAGGATGTCACTCTCTATTATGTTCTCTGCACGAAGATAAAAGAAGAAACAATAAGAGAAGGGCATCAGGAGAGTTTCAAGTTTAAATTCTGTTTTAGCTGTTGTTAGAAGGTTGTGTCAGGTCTTCCATATTCAACACTGGGTTGCTTCAACAGAGTGGCATCTTTAGTTCCTGAAGTATTTATTATGCATACTCTTGTTTGCTCTTTAGGAAAGATCTGGAATTCTTACATGAATAACAGATAAATGAGACCATATGTGCTATAATAGGTTGTGCTTCTATTATGTTGCTCTTGGCATCTCTCGTATCCTCTGAATAAGTACAAAATTGTGTCTCTCTCTTCTCCCTCCTCACAAGACTCAGCTCTGGGTTTGCCATTGTGCTGACTACATATGTATTAAAAACCATCCAGCTACAAGCTTATCCTCGCGAGTCTGCCTGTGTGTGCTCCTAAAAAGTGATTCATTTTAACATGGCTCACTAGAAACCGTTTAGAGACGTGTCAGGGCATCTGGCCCTTTTGCTTGGTGGAAAGGCAAGGCATAAAAATGCATTTGACTCTGTCCCACATGGCATCCTGGGCACCAAACTGGAAAAACATGGACTTGATGGGTGGACCACTCGCTGGAAAAGGAATTGGCTGGATGGTCGAACCCAGAGAGTGGTGATCAACAGCACTATGTCCACCTGGAGACCAGTGACAAGTGGTGTCCCTCAGGGGTCAGTGCTGGGACCAGTGCTGTTTAACATCTTTGTCAGTGCCATGGACAGAGGAATGGAGTGCACCCTCAGCAAGTTTGCAGATGACACCAAGCTGTGTGGCACAGTCGACTTACTAGAGGGCAGGGATGCCACCCAGAGGGACCTGGACAGGCTGGAGAGTTGGGCCCAGACCAACCTCATGAAATTCAATAAGGCCAAGTGTAAGGTCCTGCACCTGGGTAGGCACAATCCCAAGCACAAATACAGGCTGGGTGGTGAATGGCTGGAGAGCAGCCCTGAGGAAAAGGACCTTGGAGTCTGGGTTGATGAAAAGCTCAACATGAGCCTGCAGTGTGCACATGCAGCCCAGACAGCCAACCGAGTCCTAGGCTGCATCAAGAGAAGCGTGGCCAGCAGGGCAAGGGAGGTGATTCTGCCCCTTTACTCTGCTCTCGTCAGACCCCACCTGGAGTACTGTGTGCAGTTCTGGAACCCTCAGCACAGGAAGGACATGGAAGTGTTGGAGCGGGTCCAGAGGAGGGCCACAAAGATGATCAGAGGGCTGGAGCAGCTCTCCTATGAGGACAGGCTGAGGGAGTTGGGGCTCTTCAGCCTGGAGAAGAGAAGGCTTCGAGGGGACCTGATAGTAGCCTTCCAGTATCTGAAGGGGGCCTACAGGAAGGCTGGGGAGGGACTATTGACAAGGTCTTGTAATGCCAGGACAAGGGGCAATGGGTTTAGATTTAGACTGCAAGTAAAGACTGCAAGTAAAGTCTGTCATGGTTTGGGAGTTCCCCACCCCCCCCCACTTTGTAAAAGCACCCAGACTAGACTCAACCAACTGGAAGTTAAGACCTGAAACTCTATTTACTGCTCAGCACAATGTACAAGCAGAGATATACACTATAGACATGAATAGTTACAGAAATATACAAGTTAAAGGTAACACAGAAACACAACTCCCCTCCCAGAAATCAGAGACCCCAGCAGGGGCTCCCAACCACCCTTCCACCTTCTCCCCACCCCTGTACCTTACCCCAAGGTTTACCTTATGTGCAAGGTGAGTTTGGAGGATTGGCCAAGGGGGTTAGAAGGAAAGTGGTTAGTGAGGTTACTTAGCAAAGAGAAGACCAGAAGCTGCTAGACAGCCCAAGAGTGTCTGTGCCTGAGACTCTGTGTCTTATCTTTGTTTTTTGTTCTTTTCTTACACATCTCAGCAAGCCCATGAGTGAAGCAGGCATCACCATTGTTTTCCTTTTTCAGCCTATAGTATAATTTTCTCCATTAAAATATTCCAATTAGCCTCAAACCAGCACAAAGTCATACAGACAAATTCCTATGGGATCAGAGCCATGAAACTGATGCACAGCACCGTGGGCATAGTTTTAAAGAACCTCACATGTAACCAGAACTGGAGTGGACTTGGAGGGCCACAATTGGGAATTAAGATGTGTTGTTTTCTTTCTTTCTCAGTATTCATTCCACGTATTCGAAATGTTGTCTGGCACAAGGAGCCACCCCAGCAAGCACTGCCCTTCTCTGATCCATGGCAGTTCACTCTGCCAAGTGCAGGCACATGGCAGTTCCCAGCAAAGAAGTGACTTCTAGGGTTGCACCACTAATTCTTTTTGCAGGCTCTAGGCAGGTCCTACTCACATGTCATTCAGTTATCTTGAGTGAAGATTTTAATTGACTTGTCTCAGATGAACTCACCTTCTATACCTTATTTGTTGAACTGGCATTATGTCAGAAAGATGCCACATAGATGTGAAAAGTTAGTGAAGAAATAATGCAACAGTAATCAAAGTAGGATGTGGGAGTATCATCTCCAGATTTGGTGTTTGCGTTGCTGGCTACGCAAACTGTGATGTTTGGTGTTTGGTTGGGTTTTGATTTTAAGAAACATACAAAACAACTGCATCTTCTAATGGAATAGGAAAGAACTGAAACAGCCAAGCCCCGGGATGCAGGGTGCTGTCTTAAGGATTCTATAGAATCATAGAATGGTAAAGTTGAAAGGGACCTCAAGGATCACCTAGTTCCAATTCCCTACCATAGGCAGGGACACCTCCCACTAGTACAGGGCACTCAAGGCCTCCTCCATCCTGACCTTGAACAACTCCAGGGAAGGAGCAACCACAACCTCCCTGGGCAACCTGTGCCAGCGTCTCACCACCCTCACTGCAAAGAACTTCCTCCTAACATCCAGTCTAAATCTCCCCTCTGCCAGTTTAAACCCATTGCCCCTTGTCCTGTCATTGCAAGACCTTGTCAATAGTCCCTCCCCAGCCTTCCTGTAGGCCCCCTTCAGATACTGGAAGGCTACTATCAGGTCTCCTGGAAGCCTTCTCTTCTCCAGGCTAGAGAGCCCCAACTCTCTCAGTCTGTCTCTAAGTCTGTCCTCATTGTATCTAACCCACAGCCACTGAAAAATGTTATAATCTTCAGAAGACCTTACTGAAAAATTATGTTTGCTCTCCACACACATAAATTTTACTTGGAAGGGGGAGATGGAGGAGGATGGAAAGGAAGGGGGGAAATCTGGTTTCCATTGGAAATGTTTTCAAATGGAAATTCCCAACCAACTCTATAGTTAATGAGGAAATAGAACATTTTGTTGCAAAGATTTCACTGGGAAACAATTTCCAGTTTTCATCAGAAAAAGCTTTCCAGCCCAAATTTTCCAAGCAGCTCTAGATGTCTCATGTAGTGGCTGCTTGGAAACTGATGGCACAGAGGGGAAAAAGCACAACTCTTCGACCTCAAAAGCATAGCATCCTGTAGCACCCCAAAATCCAGGGCAGTGGGGGATTAAGTACTCTTCAGAGCAGTCCTGATGACACTGATCAGAGGGCAGAGGTGCATACAGAGTGCCCAGAGCTCTGGGCTGTATCAAAGACTTGCATGACTTGCTATACATAGCAGAAGGATTGTTTCATGCACCAGTGAAATGCAGTCTGTTGTGGACTGGAAAATAGCAATGGTTGTACCTCAGAAAAGGCTTAGATTTGGCTTGGGATACCATAGAAAAGTCAGCATATATTAACAGTCATTGGTATGTAAGGCAGCACATTTTCCATTTGTACTCAGAGAAGGAAGGAGCTGTGGTCTTTTCATATACCACACTACACTAATTTTTTCTGCCAGATGTTTACTTTTTAATGACAACTACTACATTTGTCATTGTTAGTGTTACAGCTCTCTTTGCACCTTAAGGCAGCTGCCATGCTCAGTGCTAATTGTTTGTCTATAGTCAGGGCTCTGCAGCCTGGAGAAGAGAAGGCTTCCAGGAGACCTTAGAGTAGCCTTCCAGTATCTGAAGGGGGGCTACAGGAAGGCTGGGGAGGGACTATTGACAAGGTCTTGTAATGACAGGACAAGGGGCAATGGGTTTGAACTGGCAGAGGGGAGATTTAGACTGGATGTTAGGAGGAAGTTCTTTCCAGTGAGGGTGGTGAGGCACTGGCACAGGTTGCCCAGGGAGGTCGTGGATGCTCCCTTCCTGGAGGTGTTCAAGGCCAGGTTGGATGAGGCCTTGAGTGACCTGTACTAGTGGGAGGTGTCCCTGCCAATGGTAGGAGGTTGGAACTAGATGATCCTTGAGGTCCCTTCCAACCTTATCATTCTGTGATTCTATATGGAAATCCATGTAACATGGCATCAGACAGTGGTTTGGGTTGGAAGGGATCTTGAAAATCATCTAGTTCCAACCTCCCTGCCATGGGCAGGGACACCTTCTGCTAGACCAGGCTGCTCAAAACCTCATCCAGCCTGACCTTGAGTGCCTCCCAGGAGGGGACTTCCACAACCTTCCTGGGCAACCTGTGCCAGTGTCTCAGCACCCTCACAGTAAAGAATTTCTTTCTAATACCCAGTCTAAATCTTCCCTCTTCCAGCTTCAATCCATTCCCCCTCATCCTATGCCCTTGTTAAAAGTTCCCCCTCAGCTTTCTGGTATTGCCCTTTGAAGTACTAGAAGGTCACCCTATGGTAGCCCTGGAGCATTTCTTCTCCAGGCTGAATCCTTTCTGGTATCCCCCTTTCAAGTACTAGAAGGCCGCTATAGGGTAGCCCTGGCGCATTTCTTCTCCAGGGTGAATCACTGAAAGTCATTCTTCTTTAAACACATAGGACAATAGTCACATAGATTACACACAGAGAGATTACAGAAAAATCACCCCTCCCAGTCCTCCTGTCTATGTATCTTCCACCTTTTAAGTCTGCTGTTACATCCTTCTTTCCAAATTATCCTCATGGCTCTGACAAGATCAGACCAGGTCAAGATAAAACCAGCTGAGAACTGCTCCCTTCCTTGCAGGTCAGCCTTTCCTTCCTTGCAGAGAAAAAAGCCTGTCTGTGCTGCCCAGAGTTTTTCAGGTCTGCTGCATCCACAGCTGAAGCCCTGACTCCAGCCGGCAGAGCAGAGCTTCAAACAGCACAGCAGAGCAGTGCTGCAGGCCACTGCTGCCGGCTGAATCACTGCACCAGTGCTGCAGAAGTCTACTCACAAGGCACAGCTCTGCCCATCTGATCTCTTAGGTGGGGTTTGTGTCAAAACCTTGTGTACAGCAAGAAGTCAAGGCCACTTATTTTGACCTTGGGCATATGATTTTTGACATCATTTGTAAGCACTTTTAGAACCACAGTGAAGAGGCTCAGGGATGATTTAGCTTATAGCTGTTTTCATTTTTGTCTGCTCTAAATCCATCACCTTAGCTGGGGCAGCAGAACCCTGCTGCCAACTCACAGGTGTCTCTTGCTCAGCAGAATACAACCATGTTTCCTTTCTTGTAAATGAATGAAGGCCTGATTTTGTCAGTACTCCCACAAGGAAGGGAGCAGGAAATGTTTGCCACTTCTGGCAAGGAAGGAAGCAGATTTTTTTCACCACATAGAGAGGGTCTCAAAGTAGAGTCTGTGTTCTGCCCATTGGACTGCTACATTGGTGTGGTTTTTAGGGGAGAATTGTTCACAGAGAAACTTGAACTCTCCCTGCCTAGGGAGAGAAAACACCATCACTGACTGCTCCTTAACAGAGGAGCTTTTAATTAGTGCAGAATGATTCTCAGCAAAACCAGCAGTGCTGCAGCCTATTTTGGGCTACTCAAGGCTGCGTGGTCTATCTCTTACATGCAAGACGAGTTGGTGTGGCAGGAGGTCATCTTTGATGAATGGGGAACTCCTCAGTGAATTAAGTGAATAAAAAAAGCACTTCAGAAGATGTGGGAAAGGGAATAGGGCATTAAAGAGGGCTATAGAGGCATTTCTTGAGCTTGTAGCAATGGAAATGGGCATGCCCAGCCTCATCTGGAGTTAGAACAGGAAAGACATATGAGAAGTAACAAGAGTATTTCTGCAGCTACACCACTGGTAGGGAGGCTGTCTCTGGGTGGTGGAACTGTCATGAAGGACACTGGAAAGACTGAGAGACTCAGGACTTTCTTTGTCTCAGCTTTTCCTGGCAGTCTGCTCTCAGACCTCTGCATTGCAGCTCAGGACTTAGAGAGCTCCAGCACAACCCTTCAGTGCTCATGAGATACAGAGGATCCTCACTTAAGCTGTTCATGGGCTCCTTGTATTTCCAGACCCAGCAGTGGCCAGACCAGACATGAGGACTGACACAGCACAATCTCTGTTGGGTGGTGGCCTCATCTGGTGAAAGGGAGGCTCCTTTTAGCCTCCTGAGAAGCAGGAAGAGTTTGTCTGTTGCTTCAGAGAGTAACAGATTTATCTTTGGGTGATGCTTAGATGATCACAAGCTAGCAGCTGTCTTTCACCAGGCATGTTTACAAGGACTACTCTCCCTTCTAGGCAAGTACAGAAAGCCCAGATTCCACCTGGCTTGATGCTTTGCAGTCACAGGGAAATCAGCAGGGAGCTTGTATGACTCACGTGAGAGGCAGGCAGGAGCCTACCCTTGGGCTTTTGCAAATGCAGGGTCAGTCTTCTGAAATTATGGAAGCTGCATCTTTTTTTTTTTNCTCTGACCTGTTATATTTACTGTGCAGATGGTTTCTTTGACCTACTGCTGTTTCTAAATGTTTATTTTTATTTTTATTTTTTGTAAATGAGGTTCTCCAGAAACATTTATCTATTAAATCAGGTCATTAAAAAAAAAAAAAAATTACATTTCCTCCCTGAAACCCATAGTGACTTTTCTGTCTAAGAAAACTGGGACATACAACTATCATTTCACATGTGCACAACAACAGAAAAGTACCAGCAGAGACCAGGGCCATTTTTATAAAGTGAACATTGTCCCACTCAATCTTCAAGTTGCTACATAGACAATGGATTTCTATAGCCAGAGAATAAACCAAGGTCTCATCAAACAAAATTGCTGGATTAGAATTTGGCTGGACAGCCAGACCCAGGGAATTGTAATAAATGGAGTTCAATCCAGCTGGCGTCCAGTCACAAGTGGTGTCCCCAGGGGCTTGGTATTTGGGCCAGTTCTATTTAATATCTTTATTAATGATTTGGATGAGGGGATCGAGGGCACCGTTGACAAGTTTGCTGATGACACTACATTGAGTGGGAATGTTGATCTACTCCAGGGTAGGAAGGTTCTGCAGAGAGATCTGGACAGGTTAAAGAGATGGGCTGAGAAGAACGGAATGAGGCTTAACAAAGCCAAGTGCTGAGTCCTGCACTTCAGTCACAACAACCCCAAGCAATGCTACAGGCTTTGGGAAGAGTGACTGGAAAGCAACCCAGTGGAAAAGGATCTGGAGGTGCTGATGGCTGGCTGGCTGAACAGGAGCCAGCAGTGTGCCCAGGTGGCCAAGCAAGCCAATGGCATCCTGGCCTGCATCAAAAACATTGTGTCCAGCAGCAGCACAGAGGTGATTGTTGCCCTGCAGCTGGTCCTGGTGAGGCCACAGCTTGAGTGCTGTGTTCAGTTCTAGGCACCACAGTACAGGAAAGACATTGAGGTCCTGGAGTGTGTTCAGAGAAGAGCAATGAAGCTAATGAGGGCGTTGGGGGGGGCTTGTCATATGAGGAGTGGCTGAGGGAGCTAGGGTTGTTTAGTCTCGAGAAGGCTCTCTACAGCTACCTGAAAGGAGGTTTGTAGTGAGGCTGGCATTGGTCTCTTCTCTCAAGTAGGTGATATGACAAGAGGAAATGGGCTTAAGTTGTGCCAGGGGAGATTTACATTGGACATGAGCAAAAATTTCTTTATTGAGAAAGTGGTCAGGCGTTGGACCAGGCTCACCAGGTAGGTGGTGGAGTCACCATTCCTGGAGGTGTTGAAGAAGCAGGGGTTACAGTTGGACTTGATGACCTTAAAGCTAATTTCCAACCTTGATGATTCTCTGAAAAGATTTAAAACAGAATGAAAAACTCAACTGAGTTTTCAGGTTATTATTTTTCGTCAGGTTTTGTGTGTTTATTTGTTTGTTTTCTTTTTCCTTCAGTTTTCACAAATTACCAATCCTCTTTTTTTTTTTTTTTTTTTTTTTTTTTTTGGACTGTAATTGTATTTGGAGCCCAAATTTAGGTCATATGGAGTGCTTGTCTGCATGAGCTCAGAAATAAGGTGTCAGCTTTTCCAGTGGATTACTCTGGAAGGTCTTGGGAAGACCTGAAGGCCTTGCAGCACAGTCAGAAGCTGACTACATCCAGGAACAGCACTGACTGCTGAGGGGACTACCAGAAAAAAAGCCCATGCCTGTGTTGTAAAAGTTTTTAGCACCCAGGACAGGGAGGTTGTGAACAAATTGCCCTTTGAGGATGTTCCTGGGTCTGTTCTGACTTGAGCTCATGTTTTAGAGAGCTTGTTGCAGAGGCTGAAAATGTAAAAGGGACTATTTTAATAGCCTAGCCAGTTATGTTCCACTTCACACTGCTCCTAGGCACTGAGCCATTTGCTTTTGTAGACTTCATCATTCTTATTCCCTTCAACGCTGATGTACTGAGGTCTGATCCTACCAAGTGTTGATTATGCCAAGTGTTGAATATGCTCAAATTCCATTGTACTGTCTTTGTAAGGAGCAATGAGTCCTCAGTATCTTACTGGCTCCAGCACTAACACGCTCTGAAACAAGAGTGCTGGAGTCTACCTGGATTTCAGCAAAGCCTTTGACACTGCCTCCCATAGCAAACTCCTGGCAGGGCAGCCCATGGCTTGCACAGGGGCACTCTGTGCTGGGTCAAGAACTGGCTGGATGGCTGGGGTCAGAGAGTGGTGGTGAATGATGCCACATCCAGTTGGCAACTGTCACTAGTGGTGTCTCCCAGGGATCAGAGCTGGGCCCAGTCCTGTTTAATATATTTATTGATGATCTGAATGAGGGGATTGAGCCCACCATTAGTATGTTTGCTGGTGACACCAAGTTGGGAGGAAGTGTTGATCTGTCAGAGGGCAGGAGGGCTCTGCAGAGGGACCTTGGCAGGCTGGATAGGTGGGCACAGTCCAACAGCATGGGATTTAACAAGTCCAAGTGCCAAGTTTTACACTTTGGCCACAACAACCCCAAGCAGCACTGCAGGCTGAGGACAGAATGGCTGGAGAGCAGCCAGGCAGAGAGGGACCTGGGGGTGCTGGTTGACAGCGACTGAACATGAGCCAGCAGTGTGCCCAGGTGGCTGAGGAGGCCAATGGCATCCTGGCCTGTACCAGGAATAGTGTGGCCAACAGTACCAGGGAAGTCCTTCTGCTCCTGTACTCAGCACTAGTGAGGCCACATCTAGAGTACTGTGCCCATTTCTGGGCTCCTCAAGTTAAGAAATATGTTGAGATGCTGGAATGTGTCCAGAGAAGGGCACCAAGGCTGGTAAGGGGCCTGGAGCACAGCCTTGTGAGGAGAGGCTAAGGGAGCTGGGGGTGTGCAGCCTGGAGAAGAAGAGGCTCAGGGGAGACCTCATTGCTCTCTACAACTACCTGAAAGGAGACTGTAACCAGGTGGGGTTGGTCTCTTCTCCCAGGCACCCAGTGACAGAACAAGGGGGGACACAGGGCAGGTTTAGGTTGGATGTTAGGAAGAAGTTCATTGGGGGAAGAGTGATTGGCATTGGAAGGGGCTACCTGGGGAGGTAGTGGAGTCACCATCCCTGGAGGTGTATTAAAAAAGGCTGGACATGGCACTTGGTGCCATGGTTTAGTTGATTAGGTGGTATTGGTGATAGGTTGGACCTGATAATCTAGGAGGTCTTTTCCAACCTGATTAATTTTGTGATTCTGTGCTCTAGACCCTTTTTGAACTTTGAGAATCACTATGGCTAGAAGTCCTACCTTGTAAGAGTGCTGAGGCAGTGGCATTGGTTTGGGCTGCAGTGGTGGAAGTCCTATTACTCTGCTATTCTGAGAACTGTGCTTTTCCCTCACACTATGAAATGGTTGCTGAGAAGCAAACACAAAGCTTTCATGAGAGGTCACTGATGATGCTTAACAGGCATCCTTGATGATGCTTAACAGGCATCCTTGATGATGCTTAACAGGCATCCTTGATGATGCTTAAGAAGCCGAATCACCAATACCCTGTAGTGAATCTTGTGCTCTGTATTGCTGGAAGCACAGCTACAGATGTCCTGGACCTTCCTGGCTCTGCTCCTCTGATTCTAGCAGCAAACTTCACAGATGGCATCATCTTAGCATCACCTACCATGCAGATGAGTTCTCCATCAGTGACCACTTGTTCTGACCTGACTAATACCAACAAGTGTAGACACCGATCCAGTACGAAGGGACCACAAAAGCTGGCACGTATCAGAATCCTCTTTAACCTGAAGTTCTTCTTCCATGGTGCAACAGGTTGTGAGGGGAGAGGCAACGTCTCTGTGACTTGGCACTTTCACATTTTCCTCTTGGTGTGTTTGCAAGAGACAAATCAGCAGAAAATTTGCCAAGCTGTGAGTAGACTGTAAAATTTTACAGCCATGACCACAATACATCTGAGTGACAGAAGCACTGGTGAATTATGCAGGTTGTGCCAAAGAAGCAGCAATAAAACTTTATAGCCCCATCCTGTATTTTGTACATGTCACATCTTTCTCTGGTTTTATTAGATTTGGGGGTTTTAACTTTTTTGGAAACTAATTTGTTGCTATGGAAGCCACAGTATCCATTAAACCAGGTGGAGCTTAGTGAAACTCTCTAGCATCAATCCATCATTTATTATTAATGATGCACTGCAACAGTTGCTGCAGCTTTATCAGTTCATTGTGGCTTCTCCCAAGCCCCCTCTATTTTTCCCACTTACCTGCTGTCTCTGGGGGTGTGGAAGTAGTGAGCCCTTTTGAGCAGGAGCTCTCTTTGTTTCACCTGTTTTAAACAGGCTCAAATGTGCTGCTGAATTAATCCTGAAGGACAGCAAATTAGCTGTAAAGAAGCTTTATTTTCCTTGTTTTCCATGGTCAAAGAGAGGCACAAAAAGGTGAAATGATTTCTGTGTCATTGAGCAATGAGCATTGAGCAATTAGTTCAATTGAGCACTAGCAGAGGGGACAGATATAGATAGATAGAGGGACAGGCATAAATATTGATTGCCTCTCCTATTCTCCTAGTTCTTACAACGCTAAAATTTACAGATTTTTCTACTTGTGGAGAAGAAAAATTTACCCTAACTCTACTTCTGGTTTTATTTTGGTGCAAAACCTCTTCTGGCACTAAGTCTAGGGGATTCTCTAAAAGATAAACTGGGAGTGAACTGAAGGTTAAATCGTAATTTTAAAGCTCACTACCATGTGCTTTGGACCTGAATTTCTTAGTACAGCAGGAGCCAGGCTGAATGTGGATTTTGGAAGGACAGATATATTCCTTCTAGGGGATTATCCTGGAGTCAATTCCTTGTTTGCCAAAGATAACTCCAAAATGATGAAAAACATTGAGTCTCATTCTTTAAACATCTGAGGGGGTGCACTATACATAGAAACTGAGGGCTAGGGGACAGAGATTACTTTAAATGGGGGTAAGCTGTGGTTGACAATACAAAGGCAATGTATTTATTGTGCCTGTCTAAAGGACTAAAATCATACAGCAATATTTTTAGGGGTGACCATTTGGGGAGGTGGAACATAATGACTGTTCAACAGCATTCATCACTGTAAATACAGTGATTTTATGGCAAGTGAATAGTTGCATTAAAGTCAACAATAGTTTTAGATGTTTCTATTAAAAATGTGTAGATACCTTTGGGTTTGTTGTTTTTCTTTTTTAAAAATTTATCTGGAGCCTGTTGATTGACTTTAAGTGGAGATTTGTCAGGTTTAAGGCATGGCATCGTCCTTGTGATACCCTCACATGTTGCAACTTAAAGGAATGATTTAGAGCAGCATAACATGACTGGCTGATTTGGGAACAGCTTATGGAATCATGGAATGGCAAGGTTGGAAGAGACCTCAAGGATCATCTAGTTCCAACCCTCTGCAATAGGCAGGGACACCTCCCACTAATACAGGTCACTCAAGGCCTCCTCCAACCTGGCCTTGAACACCTCCAGGGAGGGAGCATCCACAACCTCCCTGGGCAACCTGTGCCAGTGCCTCACCACCCTCACTGGAAAGAACTTCCTCCTAACATCCAGTCTAAATCTCTGCCAGTTCAAACCCATTGCCCCTTGTCCTGTCATTGCAAGACCTTGTAAATTGTCCCTCCCCAGCCTTCCTGTAGGCCCCCTTCAGATACTGGAAGACTACTCTAAGGTCTCCTGGAATCCTTCTCTTCTCCAGGCTGCAGAGCCCCAACTCTCTCAACCTGTCCTCATAGCAGAGCTGCTGCAGCCCTCTGAGCATCTTCGTCATGCCCTGCTGGGAAGCATTTGGGAGCTCTGGGTAAGGAACCAGTGCCCCAGCACACAGTACCAAAGCAGCTGCCCTCAGCAGCCCATTTGCAGACATCTCATCAGTGCTGTGGCCTTGACGTGTTGACATACCAGACAGGTTGAATGCCTGCATTTCAGCACTCTCTTGGGGAGTGTCTCCCCTCTCATTTCCAGACCTGCCCTTCTGGTGAGACTTGGCTGCTAAGTAGAGTTGTAGTAGTGAAGAATTCTGATGTTAATTTTGCCCTGTGGTGGTGGTTGTTTTTTTTTTTTCTTTTCCCTGGGCCTCATGCTTCTGTGCCTGAAGGTCTGAAGCAGAGCTCCACCAGTGCTGCTCCAACCCTTCCCACTGCTGCTTCCCCAGACACCTGGAGGGAAGAAGCCTGTGTGTTCATGGGAGGAATGGTGGCATTGGGAATCCCTCTGCCTTTCTCAGTCCAAATGGGAACCTGTGGAACAAGTGGTTACACAGCTCTGGAAAGAGGGGTCCCTCACTGCAGTTGGGCTTGTGAGAAAAGGAGAGGACATGTGGCCCTGGGTCATCTCCAGGTGCCTGTCAGGATCTATGACCTGCCTGTGGTATGTCACCTGGAAAAGCATCCCACTTTGTTTTATTGCTGTAAAAGCTGTTTTCACTGGCTCACTGTTTTAAATAGTTCTATTTGCAGGCCTTAGTTTAAAGGTGTTTGGTTGGGCACCATGACTACTCCTGGCAGCAACAGACAGCATTCTCCAGCTGTCAATCACATTCACTGGGGTCTCACAGCTGATAGATACTTAAGAAAGTGATCATGCTCCTGCACTCAGTACTGGTGAGGTTGCACCTTGAATGCTGGGTTCAGATTTGGGGCTGTCACTACAAGAAATATACTGACGTGCTGGAGCATGTCCAGAGAAGGGCAGCAAAGCTGGTGAAGGGTCAGGAGAAAAGGTGTTATAAGGAGGGGGTGTGGGGGAAGTGGGGTTGTTGGAGAAGAAGAGGTTGAGGGGAAAGCTCATTGCTCTATACCAGTACCTGAGAGGAGGTTGTAGTGAGGTGGGGGATTGATCTCTTCTCCCATAGTATTGAATAATAGAGGAAATAGGTATAATTTGTGCCAGGTGGACATTATGAAAAAAATCTTTACTGAAAGGGTGGTCAGGTATTGGAACAGGCTGCCCAGCGAGGTGGTGGAGTCACCATTCCTGAAGGTGTTCTAGAAATATGTGGACATGGCACTTTAGGCCATGGTTTAATGGCCGCAGTGGTGAGGTTGATGGTTGGACTCAACCATCTTTGATGTCATTTCAAACCAAAACAGTTCTGTGATTCTATACCCTGGGGAGCAGGAGAAGGCTGCTAAGGGATGAATGCAGGTTATTATTTATTTATTTTCTGAATATAAAAAAAAACCCAATACCAAGCAAACTAGGGAGAAGAAAGCTAAATAATGGCATTTTCCAAGTCTTGCTTAAACATGAACTGCATGTAAACAGATCCTTATTCTCTCTTTTAATAATATCACAGTATCACCAAGGTTGGAAGAGACCTCAAAGATCATCAGGTCCAACCCATTACCACAAACCTCAAGACTAGACCATGGCACCAAGTGCCACGTCCAAACCTACGTTGAACACCTCCAGGGACGCTGTCTCCACCACCTCTCTGGGCAGCCCATTCCAGTAGCCAATGACTCTCTCAGTCAAGAACTTTCTCCTCACCTCCAGCCTAATACCTGACTTGTCAGGGTGACACCTGGCAAATAGAACTCAGTTGCCTGCTGCAAGGGAAAGAGAGGAAGAAAACACAAGGCCTGGACTTCTCAAAACAACTTAAGCTTTTCCTTTATGAAATACATTGATAAATATAGTTCAGCTAGCGCCCTGCTGGTGTTACCATGTCTGAGATCTGTGGTAAGCTTTCAAACAAAGCCAGCAAAACCTATACTTAGAAGCAACCTTCAGATTTTCATGCAAAGCACAGAAATTCAGTGGGAGTGCCAACAAAACCGGGATGGTGGTGGCTCGGCTGCCTATGTCTACCAACCTAGCTGCTGTGTCAGACCTGCCTGTGAAAGTGCCCCAAATCGTGGTTTCCAGGAATGCAGCTGTGTCTGTGTCTCCCTGTGCACCATCACAGGTGCACGCCCTCATGTGTCTGACCTTTTCAGAAGTGTGTTGACATGTTCAGAAATAAACTTTGCGATGTAAAGATAACATATTGGATTGGGAGGGGATGGGAACAAACAAATCGGCCCCAAGAGAACAGGTCCTTTAAAAGCCATGGTGAGCTCCTCTAGGGGTCTGCATGCGTGCTCAGGTCTGGCAGCTGTTGCTGGCATATTGCTTCTCTTGTGTCTGTGGGGCCTTTCTGGTGCTTGCCGCTGCGGGATCGAAGCGGCCTGCATGCGTTCATCGGCTTATCCCCACATCACCTTTCCTGAGGTGGGAGGAATATGAGAGAGGGGGAAATGAGCTCACCACCCACCTTAGCTGAACTGCCATGTGAAGAACTGGAGTGACTGGCCAGCCTGGAGGCTGCTGCTGCAGCTGGGAGAGCACTGTGTCTCTTGAAACCCAGTCTCCCAGAGACTCCCTCACAAAGTCTTTGCAAGCTGTGTGGTTATTAAACCCTCAGAGGCTCCTAATTTCTTCTTCACACTCTCTACCAAAAGTAAAGGCAGCACAATGCCTTTTCTGAAAGTTAGCACCTTAAGAAGGCTGGGGAAGGATTATTTACAAGGTCCTGCAACGACAGGACAAGGGGCAATGGGTTTAAACTGGCAGAGGGGAGATTTAGACTGGATGTTAGGAGGAAGTTCTTTACAGTGAGGGTGGTGAGGCACTGGAACAGGTTGCCCAGGGAGGTCATGGATGCTCCCTCCCTGGAGGTGTTCAAGGCCAGGTTGGATGAGGCCTTGAGTGAGGAGGGGGGAGGTGTCCCTGCCTCTGGCAGGGGATTGGAACTAGATGATCCTTGAGGTCTTTTCCAACCTTATCATTCTATGATTCTATGATTGTCACAGATGACTTCCATCATGTTGGTGTGATGGCAGAGAGATTTCTCTATTGATTCACAATAGCATCAGAACAAGTAAAAGTCTTTCACTGTAGCATGGAGTTTGTTATTTCCCTGGACTGCCTGGGTTAAGACCTTGCTGGGAACCTTGTGCTCTCTGCAGGTGCCTTGGAGACTGTCCCCATCTGGGAATGACCCAAGGCATGTGCACAGTGTTTTCTTGCACATTGCCATGGACTGTATGTCAGCAGGGGCTCATGGTGCATTTGGTCTAACCTGCACAGCTACAATTCCATCATGCATCTTCTGCACTTTTCCTTGGCACCATCACGCAGGGAGTTAAAGGTGCCAGGAGATTAGAGTGCAGACCAGTCACTCAGAGATTACATTCCAGTTTTGCCACTGACTTCTGGTGCTACTTTGGCCAAACTGTGGCCTTGCAGTCCTTTTAATAAAACAAGTCACTTTTAATCCTCAAAACATGTCTTGCAATGTAATGAGAGTGGTGCTACTCAGTGCTTCCGAAGATCAACAGTTTGGTGTTTTGTTCCCCCCCNGAAAGGTGTTTAAACTCTGGTTGGATTTGTTTGGGAAAGGCTGGTTGCTTATGTTGGACATTTCAAAATCAAAAGTCTTGTAAACTTACTTGCGTGTGGCAAAATGGTGTCACTAAGACTCATTCTGTGAAAAGAAAAAGATTGTATGCTCATGTCTTGATCAATCTTGGGCTACAGAAATGGCTAATTCCTGTCATCAACGTTCATATCTGTTTAGTCACTTACTGAAAGCCTCTGATTTTTCCTACCAGGCAGCTGGGAAGCTACTGTTCTGAGCCAACAGCTGTGTGGATTTCTCCATGGGACAACACTTGATTTCACTTGTAACTCATTGCAGAGAAAGATCTTCTAGCAAGGCCCTGAACAATGCACCTAGGCAACGTTTAACTGTTTTCTCCTCATTTTCTTATTCTCTTCCTTGCTTTTGGAGCAGATGTAATTTGATCCCCACTGCTATTTTGAGAGAGATTCTCAGTGCTCTTTAATCAAGAGCAAGAAATTGGAGAAGTGCCAGAGAAGCAGATGAAGATTAGGAGAAACTGGACAGAACCAAAGGATAAATGCTATCCCATTTTAAGAATTACTATTGACTGCAAAGGAGCTGGTAAACATTTTCTAACGTAGGCTCTGCTGTTACAGCTTTATAGAGGATTTATTTGAAAGAGTGACTTTTTCAATAATTTTCTGACCTGGTTCCCTGGGGGCTAAGCTGTGAGTGCCACACCTTGCTACCTGCTTGCTTTAACATTTTCTGCTAAGCTAGGTGTTGCTGTGTCTGTCACTTGCCATTCATTGATCACTGAGTCAGAGAATGATTCAAATGTTGTTTGAACAGCCATGTTTGAAGATTGTTTATCAGTGACTCCATGTCTGTCTGTGGGAGGCACATTTTGCAATATCTACTTCGCATTTTTTCCCTCTGATAAACTGGAGACCTGCTGGTGTCACAGGGTCCACTAGCTTACCTCACCTCTGTGTGACTCAGCTTCTCCAGGCATCTCATTCTTCTCTGAGCTCCCCCAGTGAGTTGCACCAGCAGAAGGTTAATGTTGCTGGGCCTGGGAGCAGTGTGCTTGCCTTTGTCTGAGTGTATGGCAAACATGATCCCTGCCTTCAGGAGCCATTAACTGAGATGGGTTCTACTTCCTGGAAAGGAGACAGAGTGCCAGATGGAGGAAAGCAGCACATGGGAATAGCAGTGAATAAGACAGGTGATAGGAATGGATGAGGTAGTCTTTCTCATCATCCTCAGTGTGTTGTGAATGGCCTTGAGAGACATCAGCCTTGAAGAAGCAGGTCACAGTTGCTTTTCTCCTTTCCTGGGGCTTTTGCCAACTGCTGGTTTAGCTGAACCAGGGCTCCAAGGTGTTGATTGCTCTCTCAGGAGGGATAAGGGCAATGTTCACCTTTTCAGTGAAGGGCAAGGCTGAGGGCATTTTCTGTACACTGTTACTAGAAAGGCACACCATCAATCAGGCTTTTTCTGTGCAAGGTCTTCAAAAGAAGAGCCTGGTGTGCACAGCTCTCTTCACTGTCCTGCACAGAGGTTGGGTCATGCCAGTTCATGTAACCCAATAGTTCCCCCACGGGTAAGCAGTCTCAGTGTCATATTCCATAGGAGAATGATGTGACCTTTCTTGTTTATACGGTCAGTGTGTCCAGGAGGCTCCTTTGTCAGCTCAGTAGTCCCAACTGCCTACTCACAGTGCATCTTGTCAGCTCCAAAGCTCTCACCAGGGCTTTGAAGTTACCAAAAATGTTATTTGGAGTTACAGGGGTTTGTTTGACAGAGAGCCCCTGTGTGTGGCTCAAATAAAAATGTCCTTCTGAGCCAGAACCTGCACATCCAGCAGCGGTGGTGGGCTTTAACAGCACACAGTAAATGCAAGTCAGCTCATCTCTGTCTCCAAAACCCCACAGAGATGAACTAGTCTTGATAATTAAGGACAGGCTATGGGAGTTTGCTGCTGGAAAAACCAGCAAGAGCTCAGAATTGTAGACTAGAATCATAGAATCATTCAGGGTTTATTTTACTTCTGTCTGAGTTGTGGGTGATGTGGGCAAAGAGCCTTTGTCTGGGACCAGCTCTCTCACCCAGCTGAGACAGTAGGGCCTTCTTGGGTTTAACATTGACAAAATATCTGAGTGATGCCTACAGTTCTCTGAAAACAGGCCCAGTTGCCTCAGGATTTCCCACACTGCCCCACCATCCAATCTCTGTGGCTGACTTCTGGAGATGAATAACTGAAAGAGAGAAACCAAAGTCCTCCAGAAGAATGTTTTCAATCCAGCCCTACTCACTTCACAAAAGTGGTTGCCCATCCAGTAGATGTTTCAAGTTCCCAGTATGCTAACATGATATTTTTCTGCCTAAAATACTAAAGAAAAAAAGCCCATCTTGCTTAATGTTACAGAAGCAAATATGTTTATGAGACAGAACAAAATTATCTATCAAAGCAGATTTTTTTTTCTTCTACAGAAGCATCTCAAAACCCCTTAACTTGTTTAAGACGTCCTCATGCTGGCTGTTAGCTGCCTGCATGTTGCCAGAGGCTCTTCTCTAAACTGATGAAGGTAATAAAGGGAAGGGAAAACCCCCCCATTGTACATTGTACAAATTAAATGATTCACCCCACCTCACAGACGAGGTCTGTGGTAAAGCTGGGAACAAAACTCTAATCCTCCCCAAGTCTCTGGCTCTTCCTTGCAAATTCTCCTTGCTTTATTGTGCTTTATTTCATCTACAACAATAAAACAGTGCTCACTGGGTGCTGAGGGAGTCTCTTCATGCTTTTGGTGCTGATGGCCAAATGAGACATGAATGTACCTGAACAATAATTGCAGCTGATGAATTATGGCTGCAGCATACCTGGCATCACATCTGTTATGCTGGTGCCATGCTCAGCTTCCTATGGGGCAGACCATACTGAAGCAGAACATTTCCCAGGATCCACCACTTACTGTAACTTCATGAAATGTCATCTGTTTGCACAAAGCAAAGCAAAAGGCAGGCATCTCTGCAAGAAACAAAACAGAAGGCAGGCATCTCTGCTCTCGGGCAAACTGTCTCCTATACCTGAGGAGCTGTTGACACAGGTTTCCTTTCTTTGTGGGTTCCCTCCTGTGGTGGCTCAGGCAGGGACTGGGCTATTGAAAGAGTGAGAAGGAAGAGTGCGTGGCTGGCTCCGTGTGTGCCCAGGTCATCAGCTCCACCTGACCCAGGAGGGAGCAGATGAATGGCCTTTATAGACACAGTGATTGTGTCCCTTCTGTTTCCTCAATGCTTGGTTCCTTAGAACAGTCCTGTGTCTTACCTAGGACCTTACAGGAAGTGGTTCTCCATCTTATATCAACGTTTTGGGTTATAATTCTCATTCTACTGCAGGAATAACCTCAGATCTTTTGGGTTTGTTTTCCCCATTCAGCAAGCATGATGCTACCCTTAACAAACCCAACAGTGACACTGGCAGTTGCCAGAGAAGACATAGGCTCCAGCCCATGCCCTCAGGAGTCCAAATTGAGCATCTGACCTGAATTTCTCAGGACCAGGTGGGTGTTGTATTTGCTAGGCTTTGGCCTGTGCTCAGAAGAAGCCATCCTTGGTTCTGGCCACTGTTTTTTATTTGTCAGAAACGTACTCAGTCCAATCCTGAGTGAGTTTCCCAGTAATTTTTGTTGCAGAGAGTCCTTCGCTGGTTCTTTGGGCAACATTGTAAGGGAGGAGCAATAACACTGAATTACTGCTGAAACAAGAGTTAATTAGCAAGTGTGAGAAATGAGTCAGGCTCTCTCTATGAAACCTCTCTTGGTACAATTAGATAAAGAGAAGGTAAGTAGGACTCAGCTGTGGAGATGTCTTTATCTTTGGTAGCTCTCACGGTCTTCTTCCAAGGCACAGACTCAACAGTTTTAATTGATAATTGCAGATAGTGCTGGTAGCTACTCCAAGGTGTGGGCTGATATGTAGCTGCTATGGACACCCAAGACTGGCACATGCACTTCTGTCTTTGCAAGCCTTTGTCAAAGAGTGCCAACAGAGTCTGTGTACTCTCACTGGCCTCCAGCAACAGGCACTGCTCAGAATCACAGAATGCCAGGGGCAGGAAGGGACCTCGAAAGCTTATTGAATCCAACTCCCCTGCCAGAGCAGGATCACCTATACCAGATCACACAGCAATGCATCCAGGTGGGTTTTGAATATCTCCAGAGAGGGAGACTACCACCACCCTGGGCAGCCTGTTCCAGTGTTCTGTCACCCTCACAGTAAAAAAAATCCCTCCTCGTGTCTACATGGAACTTCCTATGCCTGAAATTAAATTACACTCAGCAGCAGAGGGCAGGTAGGGGTGGTGGATGGTGTCAGACCCACAGAGAAGAGTAGGGGGAAATTCAGAGAGGATACTCACATTTAGGGTTAGATCTTGTGATGACAGGATGAGGGGCAATGGGTTTAAACTGGAACAGGGGAGACATTGGAACAGATTGCCCAGGGAGGTTGTGGCTGCTTCCTCCCTGGAGGTGTTCAAGGCCAGGTTGGAGGAGGCCTTGAGTGAACTGTACTAGTGGGAGATGTCCCTGCCTATGGCAGGGGGTTGGAACTAGATGATCCTTGAGGTCCCTTCCAAACTTGCCATTCTATGGTTCTATGATTTTTGAAGGTTTAGTCCTTGACTAAAGGACTTTGTGGCAAGAGTCCCCTTTTAAAAGAGCTGCACGTCCATTGAGAGCAGTGACTGATGGTTCTTAAAGCACATCTGGAACCACAATCTTTCATTCAGGCCACACTTTGTCTAGCTAAGAGAAATAAATTGTGTGCTCTTATGTAACTCTCCTCCTCAAACACTCAGAGATTTGAAAGCTGCAGAAGGCAATATTGTCCTCCACAAAAGATGTAATTCCCCTGTGAAGCACAGGAGTTTAGCAGAGTTCAGAGAGGAGAGGGAATTTTATGGTTGGACCTTAGCGGAATTGTGCAGCCAGCTGTAAAGAAAAGTCATGGGTCTGATGTCTGGCTTTCTTAGTCCTTTTGAACATCACATGATGTCTGGAGAACGAGACAGCTGATGTGTATTTTAGAAGTTTTATTTATTCTTTTGCTTGTAATGGCCAGATATGGCTATAATGTCACATAGAGAGCAGGGCTCAGAAATAACCTTGTGCAGTACTGTCCCAGGTTGGGAACTATAGGGTTAAAAAAGTCCTCTAGGGACTAGAAGATTGTTGTTCAATCCCATAATGCTGCTATCTCTTCATAAACTCACAGCAAGGAGCTCACTCTCCTTTTCTCCCCCTCCAGCCTTGTGCCAGGCAGGAGCTGCATTATCAGGACAAACATGTAAGGATAGGCCTGGTTTGAGGCCTCCAGAGGCTGTGCTTAGGCCTCTTGGATGGCAGAGGCATGGGGGAAGGGGGAGGGAGGATTGGAGCACTGGGGATGATAGATTTAGTTTTGGGTTGGGGGAAAAATTCAGGGGGTTCACTTAGAGATTCTGTACCTGCTTTGTAATTTCTGTCTGTTACACTCTCTCCAAATAGAACCCTGATTTTTCTCCAATTTATTTGAGAGCTTCACTCTGTTGGCTCTCTAAACCCATGCCAAGTAGGGATGTGCTTTTGCTCTTTTCTCCTTGGGCAGGGCGAAGCAGAGCCATGAAACAGCAAAAAGGAGATCACATCTCTGTGTGTATCCTTGGCTGTGTGAACGTGGCTAAGTTTATGATTATGTTCCCCCCAAACAGACTAAAAAACCTATCCTGATGCAAGTGCAGGTCTAGAGGAAATGGTCACAAGTTGCACCATTGAGGCTGGATATGAGGAAAAACTTCACTGAAGGAGTTCTCAAACATTGGAATGGTCTGCCCAGGGCAGAGGTAGAGTCACCATCCCTGGGGGTGGTCGAACAGCCTGTGGACCTGGTGCTTAGGCACATGCTTTAGTTTTGACCCTTCAGTGCTGGGTTGAAGGTTGGACGGGATGATCTTGAAGGTCTTTTCCAACCAGATACACTCTGTGAGTGATTTTGTGTGTGAGGTGAAGTCCTTGAAGCCCCCATGTCACGTGCAAGATCAAGACTGCTGGAAATCATAATCATGGAATGGTAAGGTTGGAAGGGACCTCGAGGATCATCTAGTTCCAACATCCTGCCATAGGCAGGGACACCTCCCACTAGTACAGCTCACTCAGGGACACATCCAACC
>VWZE01024848.1:1187620-1202838 GCA_013396675.1 Eubucco bourcierii
TCTGCCAGTTCAAACCCATTACCCCTAGTCTTGTCCTTGCAAGACCTTGTCAATAGTCCCTCCCCAGCCTTCCTGTAGCCCCCTTCAGATACTGGAAGGCTACTCTAAGGTGTCCTGGAAGCCTTCTCTTCTGCAGGCTGCAGAGCCCCAACTCTCTCAGCCTGTCCTCACAGCAGAGCTGCTCCAGCCCTCTCAACATCTTCGTGGCCTCCTCTGGACCCAGTCCAACAGTTTCTTGTCCTTCCTGTGCTGAGGGCTCCAGAACTGCACACAGTACTGCAGGGGGGGTTCTAAGGAGAGCAGAGCAAAGGGGCAGAATCCCCTCCCTTGCCCTGCTGCCCACACTGCTCTTCCTGCAGCCCAGCACTCGGTTGCTGTCTGGGCTGCATGTGCACACTGCAGGCTCATGTTGAGCTTTTCATCACCCCAGACCCCCAGGTCCTTTTCCTCAGGGCTGCTCTCCAACCATTCACCACCCAACCTGTATTTGATCTATAAATGTAAATGATCTACCATTGTGTCAGAAGTGCATGTTTCGTAATCTCTGGGTGAAACACCATTTAATCATACTTCACAATTATGTTCTGGGAGGAGATAATATATACTGCACACCTCCAATTTCACTACTTTTTTTTTTTTTTTTTTTTTTTTTTTTTTTCTTTCCCTAGAGGCAATGAATGTCCTTTGTAAGGGCCAGTCTTTCATTCTGTGGTATGATACACCTTTAGGAATTTCTGCTCACCAGCAGGGCTCATTATTCCAATTAATCGTTGATGACAGCAATACTCTCAAAAATGATCATGCTTATTTGTTCTCACTTTCAAACAAGGATGAGCCAACAGACTCATTCTGTTTGCAAGTGACTCCAGCAGCGTTGGTGTGCCAGATTATTGCTTTACAACCCACGTTGATAGGGTGTATGTGTAGTAGAACATCTGTTACAAAAAAGCTGCTCAGTGATTCCATACAAATTGGACTGAGTCAGTTCTCAGGAATCTTTTATCTGTCAATCAGATGTGGAGATGACATAAACTTCCCCACATGATCACCCCCAGCATCTCGACCTCAGCCAGGTAGGAAGAATTTAAGGAGAACTTGTACACTTTATTGCATCTTCAGGATTATTTTGATTTCTCTGTTGGGCCTTCTTGAGGACTGGCCCAGGTCTTTGCAATGATTTGCATGGGTCTTTGGATCATGTTCTAAGTAACTTCACAAAGAGAAATCATGGAATGGTCTGGATTGGAAAGAAACTGAAGATTGTCTAGTTCTAACTTCCCCTGGCATGGGCAGGGACATCTTCCACCAGACCAGGGAGAGCACATCTGAAACTTCTCTAGGCAACCTGTTAGAGTGCCTAACCACCCTCACTGTAAAGAATTTATTGCCTATATCTAATCATATCTACCCTCAGTTTAAAATCATTTCCCCTCATCCTACCAGAACACTCCATGATCAAAAAATCCCTTTTCAATTTTCCTGTAGGTCCCCTTTAAGTACTGGAAGGCTGCTACAAGGTCTCCCCAGAGCCTTCTATTCTCCATGCTGAGCAGCTCCAACTCTTCTCAGCCTGTTCTCATGAGGAGTATGTTCCTGCCCCATGGTCACCTCCACGATCCTCCTCTGAACCTGCTTGAGCAGGTCTGTGCCTTTCTTATGCTGGGGGCCCCAAAGCTGGACATAGTACTCCATGTGGGGGTTCATGACAGCAGGATAGAGCAGAATGGGAGAATACACCTCCCTTTACCTGTGGGCCACACTTTGCTTGATGCAGCTCAGGATGTGGTTGGCTTTCTGGGTTTCAAGTGCACATTACTCATGTTGAGCTCCTCATCAGTCATCAGTCTTAAATCTTTCTCCACAGGGCTACTCTCAAACCATTCATTGCTCAGTGCTTGGGTCTGCCCCAACTCAGTGGCAGAACCTTGCACTTGGCCTTGTTGAACTTCATAATGTTTCCAAAGGCTCATCTCTCAACCTGTCAGTGTCCCTCTGGATAGCATCCCTTCCCTCTGACATCTTGACTGTGCCACACAGCTCAGTGACATCAACAAACTTGCTGAGGGTGTCCCTGTCACACTTCACATTACTGTGTGCAGTTCTGGAGCCCTCAGCACAGGAAGGACATGGAAGTGTTGGAGCAGGTCCAGAGGAGGACACGAGGATGCTCAGAGGGCTGCAGCAGCTCTGCTGTGAGGACAGGCTGAGAGAGTTGGGGCTCTGCAGCCTGGAGAAGAGAAGGCTTCCAGGAGACCTTAGAGTAGCCTTCCAGTATCTGAAGGGGGCCTACAGGAAGGCTGGGGAGGGACTATTGACAAGGTCCTGCAATGACAGGACAAGGGGCAATGGGTTTAAACTGGCAGAGGGGAGATTTAGACTGGATGTTAGGAGGAAGTTCTTTACAGTGAGCGTGGTGAGGCACTGGCACAGGTTACCCAGGGAGGTTGTGGCTGCTCCCTCCCTGGAGGTGTTCAAGGCCAGACTGGATGAGGCCTTGAGTGAGCTGTACTAGTGGGAGGTGTCCCTGCCTATGGCAGGGGGTTGGAACTAGATGATCTTTGAGGTCCCTTCCAACCTTCCCATTCTATGATTCTATGATTGCTCCCAAACAAAATGTGAGGGTTCCTGTTCCAGGCAAAGATGTCAGCCTGCTTATCCCCTTCCTACAGCTCCCTTCTTTCCTAGGTATTTACGAATGTCCACAGGTAGCCCAAAGGTGTTGCAGTATTGCTCCTTTATTCAGGTAGTTCACTGTTTGCCCTCTTCTGTTGCTATCATAGCTATTTGTAAGGAATTTCTGTTTAATTTGCAGCACCAAGGTGAACTTAGTGCACCTCTGGCAGCTGCAAATGTGGCAACAAAAATGAGTATTTAAAACCAGTGCATTGTGCATTTGTAGGCCTTCTGTGGCTCGTTCCCTCTACCGTCAAATTAAATGATGTTATGCCCTTGTTATTTCAGCTTAATATGAGCACAGACTTTGAACCAGACCTTGATGTTCTTGTGAACATTAAAAAAAGACAGTCACCTGCTCTCAGATGAAATAATGATAATAAAAAAAATAATTATGGATGCAAGGTACATATTTGTTCAGCTGTGCAGAAGGGAGTTTCAGAAAAGTCTGACCACCAGAGCTTTCCCCACTGATTAAAACTGGAATGTGCTGAGATACTTTAGTAATGAGTAACAACATAAGTTCTCAGATTTACTCCTTCAGACAAAGAAACTTTGGGCTTTTATTTATATTTATCTTTTCCATGCTGAGATTCTGTGTGTTTAAAAGGCACCCAGACCACTTCTAGCTCCATAGGGTTGTACCTTATTACATTTAGGCAGCGTCTGTAATAATAGGTAGATGTCTACAGTACTGTCCTTTGGTTTGTGTAGAGTTGGGTGTCAGTGTTAACATAATCTGTTGCCCTGCAAGTTGCTTCTCCCCTATAAGGAATATGTTGCTAGTTGTTAAAATTATTCTATTTCCTGATATGGTACCAAGCATCTGATAAAAGTAAATATTGAAGGTTGCTGTAGTGATGGAAATTTGGTGCTATGCCAAGGATGAGTGTGCTTCAGAGTGATGTGCTCTCAGCAATACCAGTCCCTTCAGTCTGCCATCTGCTGTGTCCTTGGGACCATCAGCAGTGCTTTGCTCAGTGTGCTGTAGCTGTCATAGAGCACCAGGTCCTCCTGGTGCTTGAGGTCAGCATTCCAGAAAGTAATTGTGTTCAGGAAGGAAACCAGTGTGAGGTTCTTGCAGGGACAGGCTCACTATGGCTGCTTCTGAGAACTCTGATACTTGGTAGAGAAATGTTGAAATCACCACCTGATCTATGGTGCTGGGTTTAAAATTAGAACCCATGTCAAAATCTGACATATTCCCTCCAATAGGATGAGGAGGAATGGTTTTAAGCTGGAGTGGTATGGATTTAACTGGATATTAGAAAGAAATTCTTTACAGTGAGAGTGGTGAGACACTGGAACAGGTTTCCCAGGGAGCTTGTGAATGCTCCATCCCTGGAGGTGTTCAAAACCAGGCTGGACAAGGCCTTAAGCAACCAAGTCTAGTGGAAAGGGCTATTGGCAGGGGGAATTGGAACTAGATGGTCTTTGAGATCCCTTCCAACCCAAACCACTCTATGATTCCTTTCTAGTTCTTATGTCTAAACTTGGTTGATTCTGGTTTTTAGTATGAGAGGTAAGGGAGACCATCACACAGTAATCTGGAAGAAAAACCCCAAAGAATATGGATGTCAGGGGGATTTGAACTAGATGGTCTTTGAGATCCCTTCCAAACCACTCTATGATTCCTCTCTAGTTCTTATGTCTAAGCTTGGTTGGTTTTGGTTTTTAGTATGAGGTAAGTGAGACCATCACAAACACAGTAATTTGGAAAAAAAACCCAAAGAATATTACTTTTCTTCTCTCTTTAAATTAAAATTCTTGGAGGTTCCCACAGGAAAGATTTTAGCAATATAAACTGTGAGGAGGAAAATGAGAAAATGGATAAAGGAGAAAAAAACTTTGATAGGTATTTGACAAGACAAATGCCTGAAAAATGCACTGCACTATCATAAAATCATACAGCAGCTTTGAGTTGAAAGGAACCTTCAAATCCAACCACCCTGCCACAGGCACCTTCCATTAACTTCCTTACCAGTGTCCCAGGCACTCAAAAGAAAGGGTAGCCCTTGTAGGTTCATTTAGTTAGCTGTGTTATAATTTGAAATTTCTTTAGAAGGAAAAGTCTCAGCACTGTGAGAGACCCTCAAAACAGCTTGAATTAAAGAAGGTTTCCAATAATTTGAAGGTCATTTGATGTTTGTAAGCAAGGCTTTGTGACACAGGGTGTGAAAATCCATTAGAATTTTCAATGATTAGTCCTTTTTATGTCTTGAGGAGGACATTTCTTTCCCATCATCTCACCATTACCAATACTGGGAAGAAAATACTTTCTTGGTTGAACATCACACACATGTGTTAGCCAAAGGGCTTATTTCTAAGAGATTTTTGAGAGACTCACAACTAGCTTTTGTCCTTACTGCCTTTACTCACGTGGGTATAAGCATGGCATTACTGCACAAAACCGAGCAACGTCTCCTGGATGTTCCTGTGTATCTGCTAATCCCATTTGCATTTCTCTTACTGTCTGTGTTATGCTTTTATATTAGCTTTGTGAGAATGAGGTTTTTCATTTTGTCCAAAGAGAACAGTAAAGAGTTTAATTTTGATGTGAAAGTTGAATATTCATCAAAACATTTCATTTTGGATGTGTTTTTGTATACGCGCTCCTCCCAGAAACGACACAAAAAACCATTACAAAAGGGAAAAGCAAAATGTTACATTTGGCCTCTCCTGGAAATCTGTAGTCTTTTTTTTTTTTTTTTTTTTTTTAATAATTGGAGCTGACACATTTCACTTCCAATGAAATAGTGTTTCCTGATACTGCACTGCAAAGCTCTCGCCAGTACTAATTGGGAGTCTGCATGCATGGGCAGGATACTAGCTTCACTGGATGGAATCAGTGACCCATGTTTTACTAGGAGTTGAACTTAATCAGTGATCCCTTTTGGTTTTGAAGTCAATTAAAAAGATGTCTTTCTCTTGGATCAGCAGCATCCTTTTTTTTTAAGAACAAGTTTGGCAAATTGCTTTCAGTTTCATGCAGTGTGCACATGCAGCCCAGACAGCCAACCGAGTCCTAGGCTGCAGTAAGAGCAGTGTGGGCAGCAGGGCAAGGGAGGGGATTCTGCCCCTTCACTCTGCTCTCGTCAGACCCCACCTGGAGTACTGTGTGCAGTTCTGGAGCCCTCAGCACCGGAAGGACATTGAAGTGTTGGAGCAGGTCCAGAGGAAACCATGAAGATGCTCAGAGGGCTGCAGCAGCTCTGCTATGAGGACAGGCTGAGAGAGTTGGGGCTCTGCAGCCTGCAGAAGAGAAGGCTTCCAGGAGACCTTAGAGTAGCCTTCCAGTATCTGAAGGGAGCCTACAGGAAGGCTGGGGAGGGACTATTGACAAGGTCTTGCAATGACAGGACAAGGGGCAATGGGTTTGAACTGTCAGAGGGGAGATTTAGACTGGATGTTAGGAGGATTTTTTTTTGCAGTGAGGGTGGTGAGACACTGGCACAGTTTGCCCAGGGAGGTTGTGGCTGCTCCCTCCCTGGAGGTGTTCAAGGCCAGGTTGAATGAGACCTTGAGTGAGCTGTACTAGTGGGAGGTGTCCCTGCCTATGGCAGGGGGTTGGAACTAGATGATCCTTGAGGTCCCTTCCAACCTTACCATTCTATGATTCAACACAAAAATTTAACATTATATAGTGACTTTCTGTTGTCTGTCCAAGTTGGGAATCACCTCTCTCTGGAAGACATACCTCTTGAAATGAGATATAAGCCACCCTGGCTCCCTTGCAAAAAGGTGAAGACATAAAAAACATGATAGCACTGAAAGATGTATATGTCTCTGGAAAGACAAAGGCCAGGGAGTGTGAGCAAGCTGCTGTCATGGGCACTGGTTTGCTGTGATCTCTGCAGAATCTGGCTTAATGTTACAGTTGCTAGACAGGCAGAATGACTCTTGCATCCTACACTGATCATCTGAAGGTTTCCAGTGATAAATGCAGTGGGAAAGATCCTACTTAAAACTAGTTCATGTTTGCAAAGTAGTGAGGAAAATGGTCCAAGTGCTGCACCTCTGCAGTGACTTGCTGTTTAAGGAGCACAATGTGGGCTCTGGTTGGTGTTTTATCATGAGTGCTGAAATTGCTGCAAGGCTGTGCAAGGAAGATCATTGACCAGTGAGGCCTTAAAAGGGAAGAGGTGTGTGCTCCTCAGCTCTTGCCTCAGTAATTCCTGTGTGGAGGAGAAAAGTCTTAACCCTGTTTCACTAGAAGGTGACTAAGGTCCAGGGTCAGCTGCGTGAAGACGTAGAGCACGTAGCTCTCTCCACCACTGGGCAGGCTGCTCATCTGTAACACCTCCAGGAGATTAGCAACAACCAACATGCCTAGAAGTAGCCTGTAATGAGGCAGGACATTAATTTAACGTATCTCAAACCTCATCTTCACTTCTGTCTCCTCACTTCCTACTGTTGAAACTGCTTTCATCTCACCATGCCCAGACTTTAGCAGCGGATCAGGTTGAACATGTGTGTTAATGAGACCAACCCTCTGATCTGCTCAAAAGGAGAGGAATTCTCTGGGGCTCTTTACTGGTTATCTGCAACCCCAGTACTGTGACAGTATCACCTGTGACAGGACATAAACTACAGCACAGGAAGTTCCTCCTCAACATGAGGAAGAACTTCATTACTGGAAGGGGTCACAGAGCACTGGAACAGCTACCCAGAGAGGTTGTGGAGTCTCCTTCTCTGGAGGCTTTCAAGACCTGTCTAGATGCATTCCTGTGAGATCCAAGCTAGATTATGGTCCTGCTCTGACAGGGGAGTTGGACTTGATGATCTCTTTGGGTGCCTTCCAACCACTGACGCCCTGTGATCTATGGAGGTCCCTTCCAACCCCTAACATCCCGTGTTGCTGTGATCCTGTGACCACACTAAACTGAGAATAGTCTTTCAGTAGAAAAGAAGGGTAGACAATTCCAACAATCCATGTTTCCATTTTATTGGGAAATTTGGCCTTCACACTTCTTTTGGCATCTAGTAACTTTTTTTTTTTTCTTTTTTTTCCCCCCCTCCTTTTCATGCTTTAACTTGAGGCTAGATTCTCACAGTCCTGCCGAAGGGAAACAGCTGTTGGCTGAAGTCCTTTGGAAAACACTGCTTGGAGCTCAGATCTGACCATTCTTGGCACGAGCTCATGCAGACAACAGGTGACTCATTTTGCTTTGGAAAGCTCAGCCATGTCTTCTGCTGTCTCCTCAAATGCTATAGGCAATCCAGAGAGCAGTTTCAGCCTTACCTCTTCTGCTAACTGAAGAGAAGCTCCATGCTTACCCTTTGCAACAGAGCCAAGCCGATCCAGAGTACACATTCAATCTAGATTATGCCTTTGCTCTTTGGCTTAAAGTAACACACAAAGAGAGCAAAGGAAGAAGGCTTTGCCTCTGTGAAGAGAAATCTACTGTCTGAGCCATGGACACTTTAAAAGAATGCTGATGGCTACTGAAATGATTTGTTAAAAAGAGTCAAATGCCTCCACAGAGCCAGACCCTTGTTGAGTGATTGCTGAAATGATTAACAGATTTATGGTCCAGATACACCCAAAACACTAAGAAATTAACAAAAAGTAGAAGTTGTGGCTTTTTGCTTGTTTGGTTTTGTTGGGTTTTGGTTGTTGTTGCTCCATTTTGTTGTTGTTTTGTTTGCTTTTGTTTTGGGTTGGGTTTTGGGGTTTCTTTTTGTATCTCTGATGGCTCTACCTCCCACATCAGCAATGTCTGACACCAGAGGCAAACAGGACAAGCTTTTATTTATCCTGATTTACAACACCATTTTCCAAAGTGGCTTGCTGTGACTGTGAGCAAAATATATGGTAAGAGGGAGGAAATGCCAATATATTAGAATCAATAGACCAAACTGTGCACTATCCTGAGAGTACTTTTGGCCAGGAGATGGAAGTGACCTGTGTTTGGCTGAGCAGGCATTGATTCTCCTCTCTCTTGCTATTTATGCCAACACAAATGTGTGGCATCTTTGACGTCAGCCCACATAGAACGGGCACAAGACCAAGGGCAGCCAGGCCTGTTAAGTTTTCTGTTTGATCACCACCTCAGGCAAGGGGGAGCTGTACCTGTGAGGTGTTTAACCTCCTAAAACAGACCATCTGCAGAAACACTGGGGCTCTGTGTGGTATCTCTAGCTCCCATGACAGCATGGCCCTGAGAAAAGGGAGGAGAGACCAAAGAAACTTAGCTCAGGCTCAATTTGAATAGAAGTCACCATTGCAGATGAGCTGAGTTTACCTCCCAAAGTTCCTCTTTTTACTACATTTTTTGATTGGAAAGAGTCAGGTTGAGTACTTGCATTGACTTTTTGCCTTGGCTGTGCAAATTCTCAGGGATGGGGAAAATGTTACTAAACTAGTAAGTATCCAGGAACTGGAAGAAAATAGGTCAGCCTGTCGAAGTCTTTTTAATCTCTTCTGAAAAATATTTCCTCTTGGAACAATTTCCTGTTTGGAACAGGCACCAAAATACCCCAACAAAACACTGCAGAGGTGATTTGTCTTTTGTTGCCACTGAACAATTTTCTTATCTGTGGCTGCATTCCCAGATCTCCACTTTCATATGAGATATATACACCTTGTTGGAATTCTGCTGTCGCTGAGCCCATGCTCCATGTCAACCTTGCTCTTGCCATTCCTGTTTGCTGATGGTGCTTGGTGTGTATTCACCCTCCAGAGCACCTGAAGGTGCAGAGATGAAAGCAAAAGTCAAATTCAGCTGCCAAAGAGGAAGAGAATGTTTATCAAAACCAACCCAGGAGTTGACTGCTCCAATCTTTTCCATAGCTGTGTGAACATCATTGCTCTTATTGCTGAGAAAAGCCAAAGGGCAACATTTTCTGTGTTTCTGGCACTGAGGAGTTGTGCAAGGTCTCAGCCTGTTGAGCAGCCTCTAGTTGCTAGTGTGGAAGGCTTTGCAAACAGTTTGTACTGAGAGTAGCTGGAGAGAGATGCTGCTTGTATGAGAAGGAAGAAGGGAGTTTTGGCTTCTGGTGTTGTTCTCTGCTAGGTTTTTGAACACAGAACTGGATTTGGGTTGAGCTGGTGAAGGATTTCTGTCATAGCTCTGTCCTGGGTGGGCAGTGTGTGATAAGGTGACAATGGTCTGGGCAGCTGTGCCTCTGTATTGATCACAGTATCACCAGGGTTGGAAAATATCTCAAAGATCAGCAAGTCCAACCCATCACCACAGCCCTCAAGACCAGACCATGGCACCAAGTGCCGCGTCCAAACCTGCCTTGAACACCTCCAGGGACGGTGACTCCACCACCTCCCTGGGCAGCCCATTCCAGCAGTCAATGACTCTCTCAGGCAAGAACTTTCTCCTCACCTCCAGCCTAAACTTCCCCTGGCACAGCTTGAGACTGTGTCCTCTTGTTCTGGTGCTGCTTGCCTGAGAGAAGAAGGTAACCTCCCCCTGGCCACAACCACCCTTCAGGTAGTTGTAGACAGCAATAATGATGCTGCATTCCTGTTGTGGGGAGGCTCTGGTTCCCTTGTGTCCTGCTTGTCTCTCCCTCATGGGAGTCTTTAACCTAGAACAGCAAATTCTAGTCTGTGCTACAAAGCTGGCACAAGAGCATTGCTCTACTGGCTGTCTCACCTCAGACATGAGGTGGAGAGCAAATGAGTCAACTACTTATTGCTGTGAAACTGAGGCCTTGATGAGCAGGGGACTCCTCTCCCAACTGTGTTGTTGCTCTCTGTTGCAAACTGGGGCTGTGTAGCAAGCACACAAACTCAAGAATGACTTAATGTTTCTCAACATGCAGGTCTAACAGTGCCCACCTAACCTTGCAATCTGTGTAACCCTCCTCTGGTGCTAGCTGTTATTTCTCCTTTGTCATCAGACTATTCTGAGCTATGCCCTGAGAATTTCTGGGGTCCCCCAGAGCCCCAGCATCCCTTGAAATGACAAATAGACTTTTAGTGCTGGATTGCAAATAGCAGCTGGTTTGCAATGTGGGTGTCCCAGCTCAGTAGACCAGGGAGATGCAGTCTACCCCTGCCCACCAAATCCTTTCTGGATGTCTAAGCTCTCCCTGGCTGCAAGTCTCAGTACTGGTGAAACATTTACACTCATTGTTTGTTTGTTTAATTGTTTGTGTTTGGAAGAGTAAGATTAGAGGCTCAAAATATTTCTTAGGAAGGCTGAGTTGCTCAATGACTTCTTTGCCTCAGTCTTTAACAGCAAGGGCTCCAACCACAATGTCCAAGTTGCAGAGGGTGAAAGTGAGGACTGGGAGCAGGCAAATCTGCCTACTATAGTAGAAGATGATGTCTATGAGCTCCTAAGAAACCTGAATGTGCACAAGTCCATGGGGCCTGATGAGATCCACCCACGGGTCCTGAGGGAACTGGCAGATGAAGTTGCCAAACCACTGTGCATCATATTTGAAAAGTCATGGCAGACTGGTGAAGTTCCTGCTGACTGGAGAAGGGCAAACATAACACCCATCTTCAAGAAGGGTAAAAAGAATGACCCTGGAAACTACAGACCAGTCAGCCTCACCTCTGTGCCTGGCAAGATCATGGAGCAGATCCTGCTGAAAGTCCTGCTAAGGCAAATGGAAAACAAANACCAAATCCTTTCTGGATGTCTAAGCTCTCCCTGGCTGCAAGTCTCAGTACTGGTGAAACATTTACACTCATTGTTTGTTTGTTTAATTGTTTGTGTTTGGAAGAGTAAGATTAGAGGCTCAAAATATTTCTTAGGAAGGACATGCTCCTAAACGGGATGTTGTGAAATGCTGCCTGAAGAATTCACTGGTTTGGGAGCTCAGCTGTCTTAGTGGTACTTTCAGAGGCAGCAAAAGCTACAGCATTGACCCTACTGATTCAGCAGGCAAGTCCTCAATTCCTGTTCCTCTCTCATTAGGCTTCCTTTTTCCCTTTCCTCTTTTTAGTTTGAGGTAATTAAAATTTTAAAATGCTGGGTTCTGCTTTGTCACAGCCCTCTGGGAAACTTGTAATGAGGAGCATATAAGTTTCATCAGTACCTTTACAGTAGGGCCCTTGCTAATGACTGTCTGCTCTGGTTCATGGTGGCAGTGTAAATAAATAACAACACTCAGGTGGAAAATTCCATAAGTGAACTGAAATGGTTTCTGAAACTCCTTTCAAAGTGAGAAAACAACTGCACCTCTGTGGAGAGCCTGCAGTGAGTGGATCCATCATGTATAGAATCAGAGAATGTTAAGGTTGGAAGGGACCTCAAGGATCATCTAGTTCCAACCCCCTGACATAGGCAGGGACACCTCCCACTAGTACAGGGCACTCAAGGCCTCATTCAACCTGGCCTTGAACACCTCCAGGGAGGGAGCAGCCACAATCTCTCTGGGAAACCTGTTCCAGTGCCTCACCACCCTTACTGTAAAGAACTTCCTCCTAACATCTAGTCTAAATCTCCCCTCTGCCAGTTTAAGCCCATTGCCCCTTGTCCTGTCATTGCAGGACCTTGTAAATAATCCTTCCCCAGCCTTCCTGTAGGCCCCCTTCAGATACTGGAAGGCTACTATCAGGTCCCCTCGAAGCCTTCTCTTCTCCAGGCTGAAGAGCCCCAACTCCCTCAGCCTGTCCTCATAGGAGAGCTGCTCCAGCCCTCTGATCATCTTTGTGGCCCTCCTCTGGACCCGCTCCAACACTTCCATGTCCTTCCTGTGCTGAGGGTTCCAGAACTGCACACAGTACTCCAGGTGGGGTCTGACGAGAGCAGAGTAAAGGGGCAGAATCACCTCCCTTGCTCTGCTGGCCACGCTTCTCTTGATGCAGCCTAGGACTCGGTTGGCTGTCTGGGCTGCATGTGCACACTGCAGACTCATGTTGAGCTTTTCATCAACCCAGACTCCAAGGTCCTTTTCCTCAGGGCTGCTCTCCAGCCATTCACCACCCAGCCTGTATTTGTGCTTGGGATTGTGCCTACCCAGGTGCAGGACCTTACACTTGGCCTTATTGAATTTCATGAGGTTGGCCTGGGCCCACCTCTCCAGCCTGTCCAGGTCCCTCTGGATGGCATCCCTGCCCTCTAGCAAGTCGACTGTGCCACACAGCTTGGTGTCATCTGCAAACTTGCTGAGGGTGCACTGATTCCTCTGTCCATGGCACTGACAAAGATGTCAAACAGCACTGGTCCCAGCACTGACTCCTGATGGACACCACTTGGCACTGGTCTCCAGGTGGACATTGTGCCCTTGATCACCACTCTCTGTGTGCCACCATCCAGCCAATTCCTTATCCAGCAGAGCTCCATCCATCAAGTCCATGTTTTTCCAGTTTGGTGCCCAGGATGTCATGTGGGACAGAGTCAAATGCCTTACTCAGGTCCAGGTAGATGCCATCAGTTGCCCTTCCCTTGTCCACTGTCGCTGTGACTTCATCATAAAAAGCCACTAAATTTGTCAGGCAAGATCTGCCCTTGGTGAAGCCATGCTGGTTCCCACCAATCACCTCTGGTTTACAGGAGTAGAGAGCAAAGGGTACAACTCTGAGTGCTTAATTCAAATGCTGAGGGTCCAGAAAACTTGACAAGCAAGATTGTATTTCCCATGCTCTGGAAGTGTAGCAAAGAGTAGTGCAATGATATAGGAAGGAAAAGATATGCTGCACGTGGCTGCTTACCCTTTATGACACCTGAATTTCCTGGGTAAGTGAACTCATCATGAAATTCCAGCATCAGAACTGGGATACACTCACATATGAATTCTGGCTTACGCTGCTCCTGTGGGTGGTGCAGAGGAGAAAAAGCTACTTTCCAGCCAGAGAAATATTCACTGTGATTGAAACACATTTGTGTTTTGAAAACACGATTAGCAATCCTCCAGAGCTTTTTCTTTTCTTCATTTTGGTGTCTATCTGGGGATTGCCAGCTACATCCTTGCTTTTTCATCATATGAGGAAATAATACTTTCTGTGTGGCAAGGGAATGAAATTACCTCATGGGCCTTCTCTGACACATGTGGCAGGTTGCACCTTCTCCCTCACTGGCAGAATGAGTCATTTTGGAGTAAAGTTGCCTGCTTTGTAATGACATGAGCAGAGAATGGGTTTTTCAAGCAATCTGAAAATGGGGCTGAAATTAAAAAAAAAAAAAAAAAAAAAGAAAGAAAAGAAAAAAAAAAAAGAGTTGAGCTGTTTGCATCATGGCTTGTTCCTGTTCCATGGCTGTTCTAGCAAATTCATCTGGCAGCTCCCAGCCCCACTGGCTGACCAGTCAACTCCACTTCTGCTGGAGCCAGTGCTGTGCCCTGCAGGGCAAAGGGCTGCTCACTCTGCTTGGGAAACTTGTGCTCAAGCTCTGCCTGTAAGTCAGGACTCACCACATGAAACTTCTCCTAAAAATTGCAGCTGAAGAATGGGGAAGCTGAATCAGTGCCCTGTGAACTCTGCCACAGACCTTCACAAGTGCTAAAACACCAGGCTTGCCATGGGTTCAGGTCACTTACTTTCCTGTGGGTTCAGGTCACTTACTTTCCTGTAGGATTTTTAATAGCTGCACTGAAAAAAAAAACCCAACCAAACCCCACAAAACCATTGTAAAATGAAATCAACTGTAAACACCATTGGCACTGTGTTAGGATTTCTGCCCTTGTTCCAGCCCATGGTCCCAGGCTTTACTCAAATGGGACAGGTAAGATCCTTGAGGCCATGTTTTCGAGCTCCTGCTTTGATGTCCATGGAGATGGTTAAGATGCTCCTAAACACTGCTATCCTATCACATGTTCACTGTGATGGAGTTTAGAGCCTACTCTGCATGTTTATGGGAAAGTTCTAGAAAAAGAAATAGATGTAGGTGCCCAGATTTCAACTTCTCTTTATTGTTGGGCTTGCTTTGGTTGTAGAATCCTCTGGAAAACCTTAGCCACAAAGCTGTCCAGCATATGGACTCCCAACTCACTCCCTCTTCTCCACTGGCATTTAAAACATGAGATTTATGAAAACTAAAAAGCAAAAGAAAAGATAAAGGCTTTCAAAATATTCTTGCAGCCCTTTTGAGTGATGAAGACTAATGCTTCTTTACATGGGACAGACTAGATACTATAGCCTGTTCTACTTTTGCTGGCTGATCTTGGGCAAATTGCATCTGTGTAATTGAGACTCCTTTTTGTCAGTGCCATGGACAGAGGAATCAGTGCACCCTCAGCAAGTTTGCAGATGGCACCAAGCTGTGTGGCACAGTCGACTTGCTAGAGGGCAGGGATCCATCCAGAGGGACCTGGGCAGGCTGCAGAGGTGGGCCCAGACCAACCTCATGAAATTCAACAAGGCCAAATGTAAGGTCCTGCACCTGGGTAGGCACAATCCCAAGCACAAATACAGGCTGTGTGGGGAATGGCTGGAGAGCAGCCCTGAGGAAAATGACCTTGGAGTCTGGGGTGATGAAAAGCTCAACATGAGCCTGCAGTGTGCACATGCAGCCCAGACAGCAACCGAGTCCTGGACTGCATCAAGAGCAGTGTGGCCAGCAGGGCAAGGGAGGGGATTCTACCCCTTTACTCTGCTCTCCTCAGAAACCCCCTGCAGTACTGTGTGCAGTTCTGGA
>VWZE01024848.1:1203736-1225917 GCA_013396675.1 Eubucco bourcierii
AGCAGCTCTCCTATGAGGACAGGCTGAGGGAGTTGGGGCTCTTCAGCCTGGAGAAGAGAAGGCTTCGAGGGGACCTGATAGTAGCCTTCCAGTATCTGAAGGGGGCCTACAGGAAGGCTGGGGAAGGATTATTTACAAGGTCCTGCAATGACAGGACAAGGGGCAATGGGCTTAAACTGGCAGAGGGGAGATTTAGACTAGATGTTAGGAGGAAGTTCTTTACAGTAAGGGTGGTGAGGCACTGGAACAGGTTGCCCAGGGAGGTTGTGGATGCTCCCTCCCTGGATGTGTTCAAGGCCAGATTGGATGAGGCCTTGAGTGAGCTGTACTAGTGGGAGGTGTCCCTGCCTATGGCAGGGGGTTGGAACTAGATGATCCTTGAGGTCCCTTCCAACCTTACCATTCTATGATTCTATGATAAGTACAACTCACTGTATAAAACCACTATTAAATTTACTGTAGAAATCAGCCACTTTGGCTAATCTGGCCAGCTCTATATAGAGCAGGTACAAAACCGAAACCTTGTAAGATTGACCTGTGCAGTGCAAGGTTTAAGAGGGGAGACCAACATAAGAATGTGGTTTTAATTGCTTCTCACTTAAAATATGATGCTTTGTTGGGAATGATTAATGACAGGACACCTCTGTTTGTGGAGCTGGGTTTGGCTTTCGTGTCTCTCCTCAGGACTGAACTCTGCACACAGTTGTTTTTGATAAGCCCTAAAACTTTGGAGCTGCTTTTCTTTTCTGCAGAGTGATGCTATCATGATTTATGGAAAAAATCAGCTCCCAGAGTTTGTTTTGCCTGGCATGCAGACAAAAGACTCCAAGCCCATTTTTTAATACAGAAATGTTAGGTGGGAGGCTTTATGCTGAGCTTCTGGAGTGGAAAACTTAACAGATAAATCGAGAATAATATTTTTCTGTCTAAACTGACCTTTATGCTGATATATCCTCTGTCATCTTGGGCTTTTATAAGCTGTGCCTAACATTCATGGGCTTACAGTTGCTCTTTATCACTCACAAAGGACACAGTAGGACCTTGTCATAGAATCATAGAATGGTAAGGTTGGAAGAGACCTCAAAGACCATCTAGTTCCAACCCCCTGCCATAGGCAGGGACACCTCCCACTAGTACAGGGCACTCAAGGCCTCATCCGGTCTGGCCTTGAACACCTCCAAGGAGGGAGCAGCCACAACCTCCCTGGGCAACCTGTGCCAGTGTCTCACCACCCTCACTGCAAACAACTTCCTCCTAACATCCAGTCTAAATCTCCCCTCTGCCAGTTCAAACCCATTGCCCCTTGTCCTGTCATTGCAAGACCTTGTCAATAGTCCTTCCCCAGCCTTCCTGTAGGCCCCCTTCAGATCCTGGAAGGCTACTCTAAGGTCTCCTGGAAGCCTTCTCTTCTCCAGGCTGCAGAGCCCCAACTCTCTCAGCCTGTCCTCATAGGAGAGCTGCTGCAGCCCTCTGAGCATCCTCGTGACCTCCTCTGGACCCACTCCAACACTTCTATGTCCTTCCTGTGCTGAGGGCTCCAGAACTGCACAGAGTAAGAGAGGCAGTCAGAGAGAGGCAGTTTTGTTCCTCATTGCAATGAAATGTGTCTGTGTTTTGGCCTGGCTTCCAGCACCACCTGTGCCACTGCCGCATCTCCGTGTTGCTCCTCCATGAGCACAGTCTCATTGGGGCATACTGCGTCCACCTGCTTTGCTTTTCCTGAAGGCACTCTTGGAAAATTTCTTCTCCTTGGCATCTCTGTCATGTTTTGCTTGGCCTGTTTCTCAATTTTGGCAGAATTGGGCCATGTATTTTCTTGTGTGGGGGGGACTGTGTTGAGGGAATAAGTGAATTTGTGATGCTGCTCTGCAAGGAAAGATGCTTTGTGTGAGCTTGAGAAATGGACTTACTGAGAATAATGTCGTTCATAAAAATCATGGAAACATCAACAAAACAGTGGAAAGAATTCCTACCAAAACTAATCCTAAGAATTCACTAAAGGAGAAGTTTTTGAAGCAGACTGGATCTTTCTGGTCTGAGCTCTTGATAATCTCAGAACAATTAATGAATACATCTAACTCTGCAGTGGCAGAGGCGTAGAATTATTTTGGTTGGAAGAAATCTCTAAGACCACAGACATCAGCCATCAACCTCACTACTGTGGCCACTGAACCATGCCTGCAGGTGCCATCATCTTGCATTTCTTGAACACCTCCAGGGATAGTGACTCCACCACCAGAATGACACAGAATTAACCAGGTTGGAAAAGACTTCTAGGATCATGGAGTCCAACCTATCACCTAATCTTTCTAAGTAACTAAACCATGGCACTAAATGCCTCATCCAACTTCCTCTTAAACACTTCCAGGGATGGGAACTCCACCACTTCTCTGGGCAGCCCATTCCAATGCCAATCACTCTTTCTGTGAGGAACTTCTTCCTAACATCCAGCCTAAATTTCCCCTGGTGCAGCTTGAAACTGTGTCCTCTTGTTCTGTCACTGGGTTCTTGGGAGAAGAGACCAACCCCACCTGCCTGTCTACAACCTCCTTTCAGGTAGCTCTAGAGAGCAATGAGGTGTGCCCTGAACCTCTTCTTCTCCAGGTTGCATACTCCCAGCTCCCATAGCCGCTCCTCATAGGGCAGCCCGTTCCAATGCCTGACCACTCTTTCAGTAAAGAATTTTTTCCTAATATCCAATCTAAACCTCTCCTGGCACAATTTCAGGCCATTCCCTCTAATTCTATCATCTGATAGTAGTGAAAAGAGGCCAACCCCCAGCTTACTACTACCTCCTTTGTGGTAGTTACAGACAGCAATGAGATCTCATCTCAGCCTCCTCTTCTCCAAACTAACCAACTTCAGTTCCCTCAGCTGTTCCTCACAAAACCTGTTCTCTAGACCCTTCACCAGCTTTCTTTGCCTTCTCCTTTGTTGGACATTCTCCAGCACCTCAATGTCTTTCTTGTAATTAGAGTACATGTCCCTAACTGTTCTGCATTCCAACCCTCTACTGACCATGACAGAATATCCCTCACAGCAGTCTGTATGTAGACCTGGGTTTGGTTTGGTTGTTTTGTGGCAATACTAAATATTCAAAACCACAAATAGTTCAAAACTTGCAATTTCCTTCTTCACTGGAGTTTGTTCTGAAGTTTCTGACACAGCTTCTGCTTTTTATTCACATCTAGGAGGAGAATTGATTGAAATAAAAGCTTTCTACAAACTGGTCCATCACAGAAAATGGAATGAAACCTTTCATTCTTATTTGACCTTAATTATAGTTGAAGTGACCACCTTTCATTCTTATTTGACCTTAATTATAGTTGAAGTGACTATTTTTAACCAAAGTGGGAAAAACCCTTACAGACTTCTACAAAATGGAATTACCATGAAATTCTGGAAAATGCTGGGTGGAGATTGTGTGGTGTAGTGCTGAGGGAGATGAGTTTAAACCAGACTTGGTAGCTGGGCTACATGGTCTTTAAAGTATTTTCCAACCAAAATAATTTTATGATTCTATGATATTCAAGGTTAATATCTGCCTCTGTGACTCTGGGATATAATTACCAATCCATGTGTGTGTTGACAGGGAACATCAGGTCTAGGAGTCTGAAACCATCTATGTCACAGCACACCCAGAGTGATGCGCTTGGAGCAGCAAATGGGAGGTGGATGTAGCATGAGGAACTCTGGGAGTGTTGGAAAGACCTTGTGGGAGATTTAACCTTGTTGGGGTGTCTTGAGATACAATGTAAGAAAGAAGAACGCTGCTGATATCACCTTATTCCTCTTGGTTTTGGGGAAGTGGAATTTGGAATGAAGCATCTCCTGAAAAATGCTCAGCAACTACCTTTAAGCAGTCCAGACAAAGCCAGATGTTAAGTGAATGATGTAGATGATAAATGTCTGCTTCTCCATCTTTGCTTTAGCAGCAACTCAGTACCCTTCAGAACTGACAGTGCTCAAATCTGGGCTCTGTGAGTAACCATGGCTGTAAGCAAGAACCATTTATCAGCTGAGCTGACAGCAGTGTGCTGCTTTGGAGCAGTGGTGTGGTGGGGAAACAAATTACCCTCGCAGTGCCATGTTGGTTTGGTTCACAGACCTGTTTGGATGTGTGCAAGCAAGTTTTATGGGAGGAAACACAAGTGCAATCTCTGCTCTCTACCTCCTGACTTCCCCAACCTGCCATCCAATCCTTTGAAAGCAGTTCCTGAGTGTTATCTGGTCTGCATTTTGTGCAAATCATATTCTGTTTGGAATTAGCAACCCCTTGTGCTTTGTTACTTGCACCAAAAAGAAAAAAAAAACAAAACATAAAAAAGAGGGGGTAAAAATAGTGTATTAAGAATGAACAAGAAGAGAGGAATCATAGGGTCAAAGAATTGTTTCTGTTGGAAAAGACCTCTAGGATCATCAAGTCCATCCATCAAGCTAACACCACCATGGCCATTAAAGCATACCCCAAAGTGCCATGTCCACATGTTTCTTGAACACTTCCAGGGATGGTGACTCTACCACCTCCCTCAGCAACCTATCCCACTGCCTGACCACTCTTTCAGGAGAGAAATCTTTCCTAATATCCAATCTAAACCTCCTCTTGCGCAATCTTGGGCTTAGCTGTAGGCATCTCGCAGAAGCAGCTGGGGAATCCTGAGGAGCAGAAGTTGTTCCTGCTCACATGCAGTGTAATGCCCTGGGATTCAAATGACTGATTTCCTTGAAGTTTATTTTTAGATCCCACCATTCATAATAGTGCTTACTGTTGTATAACAACTTTATGAACTGCATAAAGCACCACTGAAATTGTCCATTTGTGGATCACTACCAGGCAAAGTCTCTTGGTCAGTTTGTCTGGTTTTGGAAGTCTCTCAACAACTTTTTCCTTCTTATTTTTCCAGCACTTTTATGAAACCTGCTTGAGAACCTCCGAGTTTCAGGCCAGAAACAGAAAGAAATATAAGAAATATAAGAACAACTCCTTTCATTTGGACTGGATCTCAGTGGGTGATTTGCTTCTATAAAGTTAATCTCACCTGGGTTGTTCCAAGAGGGAGAAATGTTTTTGTGATGAAGGAATGTTAATCAACCTGTCTCAGCTTTTCACATTAGAAAATGACTTTTTCCAGCCTTCTCCAAGGTGTTGCTGACAGATAGCTTGATTCTTTAGCTTTTACACCTGACTAACTGTCATTTGCTCCAGTGTCAACTGAAATTTCTTCACATTAAACTAATGCAGTTTCAGTGATGTGATAGTGGTTTAAAACAGGGAGGCCAACATGCACATCTTGTTGGGGACTCATCTAATGTTTGGAAATCATAAAATAACTTGGGTTGGAAGGGCCTGAAAGATCATCTAGTTCCACCTCCCCTGCCATGGGCAGGAACACCTTCCAGTAGACTTGGTTGCTCAAGGCCCTGTCCAACCTTGCCTTGAACACATTCAGGGTAGGGGAATCCACAGCCTTCCTAGGCAACCTATTCCAGTGTCTCACCACCCTCACTGTTAAGAATTTCTTCCTAATATCCAGTCTAAATCTATCTCTAACCTCATGGAAGAAAAGAGGCTTATCAGGAGTAGCCAACATGGATTTACCAAGGGGAGTTCTTGTTTGTCTAACTAATAGCCTTCTATGATACCATGAGCAAATGGGTAGACAAAGAAAAGCCTGTGGATGTCACCTACCTTGACTTCAGCAAGGCTTTTGATACTGTCTCTCATAACATCTTCATAGATAAGGTCAGGAGATGTGGCATAGATGAGTGGTCTGTGAGATAGATTGAAAACTGGCTCCACAGCAGAGCTCAGAGAGTTGTCATCAATGGCACAGGATCAAGTTGGAGGCCTGTAGCCAGTGGTGTTCCCCAGGAGTCAGTACTGGCTCCAGTTTGGTTCCTTATCTTTATTGATGACCTGGATGAGGGCACTGAGTGCACCCTCAGCAAATATGCCAATGATACAAAACTGGGAAGGGGTGGAGGGGGGTGGCCAACAGCCTCTCAGGCTGTGCTGCCATCCAATGAGGTCTGGGCAGGCTGAGAATTGGCTGAAGGCAAACCTTGTGAAGTTCAGTAAGGACAAGCACAGGATCCTCCATCTGGGGAGGAATAACAACAGGCACCAGCATAGACTAGGGGCTGTACTGCTGGAAAGCAGCTCTGTGGAGAAAGACTTTGGAGTCCTGGTGGACAGAAAGTTCTACATGGGCCAGCAATGTGCTCTGGTGGCCAAGAAATCAAATGGCATCCTGGGGGGCATTAAGAAAAGTGTGGCCAGCAGGTCTAGGGAGGCTTTTCTCCCCTTCTACTCTCCCCTAATGAGACCACACCTGGAATGCAGTGTCTAGTTTTGGGCTCCCCAGTTCAAGAGAGACAGGGACCTGCTGAAGAGTCCATCAGAGAACCACAAGGATGATTTGGGGACACCAGCATCTCCCCTATGAAGAGAGACTCAAACACCTGAGGCTGTCCAGTCTGGAGAAGAGAAGGCTGAGAGGAGATCTGAGCAATGTATACAAATACCTGAGGGGTGGGTGTCAAGCAGATGAGGCCAATCTCTTTAGGGCGCTCAGCAGCAATAAGACAAGGAGCAACGACTGCAAATTGGAACACAGAAGGTTTCACATGAGGAGAAACAGTGAGGGTTGGAACAGGCTGCCCAAAGAGGTTATGGAGTCTCCTTCTCTGGAGACTTTCAAAACCTACCTGGATGTATTCCTGAACAAACTACCCTGTGTGATCCTGCCTTGGCAGGGAGGTTGGACTTGATGATCTCTGGAGGTCCCTTCCAAGCTCTACAGTTCTGTGATTCTGTGATACTCCCTTGTCCTGCTGTTACAATCCTTTGTAAAAAGTCTCTCCTCAGCTTTCTTGTAGGCCCCCTTCAGGTACTGGAAGATCACTCTAAGGTCTCTCCAGAGCCTTCTCTTCCTCAGACTGAATCACTTAAGGTTGCTTTCTTAAGATTTGCAATGTTTGTGTCCTTTACTGAAAAGAGGCATGCCACCTCTTAGAGTTAATTTACATCTGCCTTTTCAATATGTTTTTCTTAGCTATTGATCAAAATATTACCTTCATCCATGTAAATACCCCAACACAGCCAAATTTTTCCCCAGCGCATTTTTTCCTCTCACTGGCTCCTTTGGAACAGTGTCAGGAATGCACCGGGGTTCACTGTTTGTTTCCAGACAATTCTAGGATCACACATAAAATCTCCACAGAGCCTTCCTTAATTTTTCTCACAGGTGAAATAACTTGCATGCTTGCTGTTACACAATGTGTCATTTGCTTCCCTGTTATTGAAATGATTTTGCTGGCTTTCACACATTTTATGCAGTTGTTAGAGCCCTTAGAGCCTGCCTGCATTACAAAGCAAATGGCTTGCAAAGCATTCTCTAAAACGTACCAGCGTGCAGCACTACACTGCTCAACTTCCCTGACAATTATTTCACTGATGAGCTTCAGTAATTTTCTCTGGGAGCCTCCCAGTGATGCTCTTGTAGGTTGTAGAGTGGTGGCTGGGCAAGCAGCCCACACGGTCCAGAGGAGGCCACGAAGATGCTCAGAGGGCTGCAGCAGCTCTCCTATGAGGACAGGCTGAGAGAGTTGGGGCTCTGCAGCCTGGAGAAGAGAAGGCTTCCAGGAGANACTGGATAATCCTTGAGGTCCCTTCCAACCCTACCATTCTATGATTCTCTTGTCCTCGTAGATGCTTACACGTAGCAATATGTGTAAGCACGTCCATGCCTGCTGCTAAAGTATGTGGAGAACTGCTTTTTGTCTTCTGACTATATGGAAAATAAGGGCAACAATATTAAGGGGATCAAAGGAAATTAAGGAAAACTTAAAGGCACCGAAGCTGGTGAAGAGTCTAGAGAACAAGTCTTATGAGGAGTGGTTGATGGAACTGGGATTATTTAACCTGGAGAAGAGGAGGCTGAGAGGAGACCTCATTACTCTGTACCAGTACCTGGCAGGAGGTTGTAGCGAGGTGAAGGTTGATCTTTTCCCTGATATCAGGTGATAGAACAAGAGGAAAGAACCTGAAAGTGTGCCAGGGGAGGTTTAGGTTGGGTATTAGGAAAAATTTCTTTACTGAAAGAATGGTCAGGCATTGGAACAGGCTGTCCAGGTGTAGTCACTGTCCCTGGAGGTGTTCAAGGAATGTGTGGACATGGCACTTGGGGATGTGGTTTAAAGACCATGGTGGTGTTAACTTATGGTTGAGTTTGATGATCTTAGAAGTCTTTTCCAACTGAAACAATTATCTGATTCTACCAAATAGATAGCAATCTTAATTCCTTCTGCCCTTTCTTAGCTCTGTCATGCTGTAGACCTTGTCTTGCCTGCCTCTGCTCTTGTCCTTTTTGCTCCCTAGACCTTTTAAGGAGTACAGCATTTTGGAGTGCACACTTGGGTCTGGAGACACTTGGGCATGTATCTTTCTTTGGTGTCTCCCTTCCCTTGGCTCCTGGCAGACCTGTGACCAGTCAAAGTCAAAGCAGTCAGCTGAATGGCCACCAAATCCCCTGGTTTCTAGAGGCCTGTTTGTACCAACCCTGTTCCTACTGGGGAATATCTTTTCCCTGGAGGGAGTTAATGTGTGAATGAGTTTGGGTTGCAGATAGCAAAGCCAGGTGCTGTGGGAACTCTTGGCCCTTTCTGTAAAGGTTTTCTGCTGCAGCTCAAATTATATGGTCCCTTGGGGCAAGCCACTGCACAGCTCCTCAGGTACCGGGATGCTTGCCTGCTCTGCCCAGGGTGGGCAGAGTACCCAGTGCCTTCTCCTAGGGCAGAGCTGTTGGTGCCCTCCTCCATGCACCAGATGTGAACTGCAGAGCAGCCTGGCCCTTTGTTTCAGCTGCAGCTACTGCAGCTCTGGAGGTAGCTGTTGAGATGGGATTAGGAAGCCAGGAGGGGTGTGCAGCACTGCATCTTGTTGCTTCAAATGATGTGGAAAGCCTCTGGGGAGGTTTTCATGGTGTAGCTGGGAAAAGTCATGGGTGAACTGGTCAAACAGTGGTGGTAGGTAGCATTGCTCCAAGCTGGAGACTGGGCTAGACACCACTGAAAGTCCCCTCCAGCTGACATTTCCATGAATCTATGACATTATTTTTTTTGGATGGAAAATCAAACAGACAACCAAGCAGTGTTGCAAATAAATAAATGAAAAGAATAAGAAACTGCAGGGTAAAGTAAAAGTAAATCAGAACCATAAAGGAGTAAATAGGATGTGGGAATGTCCAGATGTTTTGCAGTAAGTTTTAATGATGGATTTATAGAATCATAGAATGGTAAGGTTGGAAGGGACCTCAAGGACCATCTAGTTCCAACCCCCTGCCATAGGCAGGGACAGCTCCCACTAGTACAGGTCACTCAAAGCCTTGTCCAACCTGGCCTTGAACACCTCCAGGGAGGGAGCAGCCACAACCTCCCTGGGCAACCTGTGCCAGTGTCTCACCACCCTCACTGCAAACAACTTCCTCCTAACATCCAGTCTAAATCTCCCCTCTGCCAGTTCAAACCCATTGCCCCTTGTCCTGGCATTGCAAGACCTTGTCAATAGTCCCTCCCCAGCCTTCCTGTAGGTCCCCTTCAGATACTGGAAGGCTACTCTAAGGTGTCCTCAAAGCCTTCTCTTCTCCTGGCTGCAGAGCCCCAATTATGCAGAAAAGAAAACAATCAAAGACAAGTCTTTGAGCATCTAAAGTTATTTATTGAGGTTTAAGGGACTTCACAACAAAATGATTGCCTCAAAATGATTGCATTCATCAAAAGCTGCAGTGACAGACATGGGAGTGAAAGCATAACCGGAAAGATGAAGGAGAAACAGAAATGAATGTTAACTGCTGTAGTTGTAGGATGAAATGGGTGAAACTCAAAGAGAATGTTGTAAAGCTTATTTTTTAAATAGCTCTTCTCCTAAAGTGATGTCTCACCTGTGTCTTTGATGACAAAATTTTTTTTTGGCTAAGAAGTCCTTGAAACACTACTGTATGATTGGCATAAAGGCAAATCCCCTTTGCTCTGTAGATCAGCTGCAGAGGGGTGGCATTCTGCTCTGCAGCAGAGGCTGATACTTGAAGTGCAGTGCTTGTGGTGCCAATGTGTAACACTCTGTGGGTCAGTGCTTTTCAGCACTGTTTGTCTTCCAGGGACAGGAAACACTTTCCTGAGAGCTATAACCAGGAAGAGTAGAGCAAATGTTCAACAATTATGGGTAAGGGCTAAAGAGAAGGTGCCTGGCTCTTCCTCTTCCACATGTGAGCAGATAGTGGAGTCATTCAGGATGCATTCCTGGTGTTATTTGGGATCCTGAGAAAGCTGGGTTTCTCTTATCTTTCTTTTATTTATTTACTTATTTCTGGTTGCCACATAGGAGGCCAGGGGAGGGCAGGCTTCTTGCAACCCAACCCTAGAAGCTGCTGAGTGAAAATTATGCAAATCCTGAGAATGCTGTATGTGTGACAGAAGCTGTTCAACAATGATCTTCCTCTGGTACGAAAAGGATTCATCAAATGTAACTGCTTGGGGTCCAAAAGGGGCGAAACAACAGGTGGAGGCGCTTCAAAAAGCAGCTGGCATGTGGCAGCCCATGTCACCCGAGCCTCTTTTGCTCCAATAATGAGCAGTGCAGTGATACAAAACCAACATGGCATTTACAGTTATGGCATGATAAATGTTCTCCTGTGCTTAACGGTGTATCATATAGATTTTATTCCTGTACAGGGAGATTAATTTGATATGAGACCTTAGCTTTACTCCTCCTGGTAGTGGCCAGGAAGTCTTTCAGTTTGACCAAGTGCTTGAGCCAACCTTGACAAAGCCTCCAAAGTTGTTGTCATTTGTTCAGTTGTTCAATGTGATGAAATGGTTTGGTGTAGCTACAGACACAGGATGGCAGAGCAAGGATCACTGTGAGAAGTACAGTACTTTTTTTTGGTTTGAGTGGAGAGCATCCTTCTCTTCTGGCCAGCTGGCAAGCACAGGAAACCACACAGGGTTCCTGTCCTACAATGGCCACGGGCAGCTGTATCAATTGCAGGAGATGGCCTTGATTATACCACTGCAAGGACAGAAAAATGAAAGCTCTCCAAACCCCTGATATCCAGGACACAGGGAACTATGCCTTAATAGCTCTCTTACAGCATGTGACCAGCAAGATAAGTGAGATGATTCTGCTACTCTGCTCTGCTCTTGAGAGACCCCACCTGGAGTACTGCATCCACTTCTGAGAACAAGAAAGGTATTGACCTATTGGAGTGGGTCCAGAGGAGGCCATAAAGATGATCAAAGGGCTGGAGCACCTCCCCTGTGGGGACAGGCTACAAGAGTTGGGATTGTTCAGCCTGAAGAAGAGAAGGCTTTGAGTCTTCCAGTACCTGAAGAGGGTTTACAAGAAAGCTGGGGAGGGGCTTTTTACCAAGGCTTGTAGTGATAGGATGAGGGGGAAATGGCTTTAAGCTGGAAGAGGGGAGATCTAGACTGGATATTAGGAAGAAATTCTTTACAGTGAGGGTGGTGAGACACTGGAACAGGTTGCCCAGGGAGGTTCTGGATTCTCCCTCCCTGGAGATATTCAAGGGCAGGTTGGACAGGACCTTGATCAACCCAGTCTAGTGGAAGTTGTCCCTGCACATGATCTTCCAGGTCCCTTTCAAACCAAACTATTCAATGAATCTATGTCTCCCAATGCTAATGCTTAGGTCTGATAAAGGATGTAGCATCTGTGACCAAAGAGACTAACTGAGGTTTTCTGAGATTATTTCCATGAAGAGTTTATCTCTAGCACATTGTTCTGGGAAGACACACTTGGAAAGATAAATGGTTTTAAACCTATCATAGACTTTTGAAAGAAAAAGCAACTGGGCTTCATGGAGGATCAAGAAATAATGTGAGGATGTTGATTCTACCTAAAATAAGTCAATTCAATTCAATTCAGTGCCTGATCGAGTCTTAAACCAGAAATACATTAAGGGAGCTTTAAACTGGATGTCAGGAGGAAATTCTTTACAGTGAGGGTGGTAAGACACTGGCACAGGTTGCTCAGGGAGGTTGTGGCTACTGCCAACCAAGGCCAGGTTGGGTAAGGTCTTGAGTGACCTGGGAGGTCTCCCTGCCTATGACAGGGGGTTGGAACTAGATAATCTTTGAGGTCCCTTCCAACCTTACCATTCTACAATTAGATACTGTGGTTATGGTGAAAATAAACTGTTCTGGTAAAAACACAAGGGGACATCCTGTTTCACAGGCTGCCTCAAAATAGTGTTTGCTTTTGTTCCACCTGCATTTCAAATGGCAAATGTCTTTGCATCTGAGGAGAATTGTGCAAGAGAAAAAAAAAAACAACCCAACACAGTAGATATTGTCTGCAATGCTCTCTGGCTAGCACTGTAACAGTTGTGTGCAGAAGTAAGGCTTTCAAATTCCAGAGTAAAGTAAAATCCATTAAAAAAAAAAAATCCATAACCGGAGCAAAACCAGCTAATTTGTCAGATCAATCCACAAAATTCCAGTGCCAGTGCATCCATTTCCCCCAACACGTATTGCCTCTGAGCTTTCAGGACACTATGGTCAGAACCACTAATGGAAGAGAAGAGCAGTAAGCCTGAGATGAATTCAGAGCTAGGGGGAAAGCCAGTGAGTGCAAAACATCTGTGATTTGACATAGCAAAGGACAGCCTTTGCTTGAGGATATTCAAGTTGAACATATTGATTTCTGAAGTAATTATCACATGGTTCTTCATGATCCATTTACCCTTTCTGCCAATACACGTTCAGGCAGTGACTGTCTAAAATCAGCACTGCTCCTGCCTTTACTGTGGTGAAGATTGCAAAGGCACTAAAAATTAACATACCAGACAGCACAGCTAAAAGGATAAGGATGCTATTAAAAACCTCTCCTTTTTTTGGAGGGAGGGCTGAGTTTTAGGGCAAGTGTGCTGAACTGAGCAGTGAAGATGAGCTATGACCAGGGAGCACAACTGGTGTCTGAAACTTACTATTCCCCTGTTTTGAACAAACCTGAACAAGAGCATCAGTTAGAGGAATTTTATCCTTGAAACTTAAAACTGCCTTCAGTATGATACAGGCAGGGAATCCCAAGGGAAATCACTGATGAAAGACTTATCCTACAATATAAGTTTGGGGGGGACACATTGTTGTGATTTTGGAGTCAATGGCCTATAATAGTACTGAAAAATGTTGTTTTATTTAACAGTGATATGGTCTTCCATTGGCCAGGCTTTATGGAAATCTCACTGAAGTAAATCACTTCTTCACTCACTTGAAGGCAAAAGAATTCTTTGTCTTAATGGACTTTCTTAAATGTTTTGGGTAGCATTGTCTTAAGCTTATATAGAGAGAAGAACACAAAAATGAAGACTTTTTAAAGCGTTTGTTGCGCTAAAGAGTGACTAGGATACTCTGATACAGATAAAAAACCAGATATAATTTAGACAAGAAAGGAGATCTGTACCCAGGAAGAAACTTGTTGGACTCTTTGCAACCATATTTTAATTGTTTATTTCCTGTGGCAGACTGTGAAGGTACAAGGCCATCTTCCTCCTATATCTTGTGTACATCAACAGTCATCTTCCAGCAAGCAGATTTCAAGATTCAGCTGTGTCTTGGTCTCCAAACAGACTACTTTCAGGCTACTTTCAGTCCTTAGCTTTGATTTTCACCCAGGCAGTCATTACTTCTATGATGGTTTGGGAGGTCCCTGCTCCCCCCCACACTTTATAAAAATATAGAATCATAGAATGGTAAGGTTGGAAAGGAACTCAAGGATCATCTAATTCCAACCCACTAGTACAGGTCACTCAAGGCCTCCTCCAACTTGGTCTTGAACACCTCCAGGGAGGGAGCAGCCACAACCTCCCTGGGCAACCTGTGCCAGTGTCTCACCACCCTCACTGCAAACAACTTCCTCCTAACATCCAGTCTAAATCTCCCCTCTGCCAGTTCAAACCCATTGCCCCTTGTCCTGTCATTGCAAGACCTTGTGAATAATCCCTCCCCAGCCTTCCTGTAGCCCCCCTCAGATACTGGAAGGCTACTCTAAGGTCTCCTGGAAGCCTTCTCTTCTCCATGCTGCAGAGCCCAAACTCTCTCAGCCTGTCCTCACAGCAGAGCTGCTGCAGCCCTCTGAGCATCTTCGTGGCCTCCTCTGGACCCACTCCAACGCTTCCATCTCCTTCCTGTGCTGAGGGTTCCAGAACTGCACACAGNCCACACTTTGTAAAATGACCCAGACTAGAACTCAGCCAGCTGGAAGTTAAGGACTGAAGCTCTATTTACAGCTCAGCACAATGTATAAGCAGAGATATACACTATAGACAGGAATAGTTACAGAGTTATGCAAGTTAAAGGTAATACAGAAACACAACTCCCCTCCCAGAAATCAGAGACCCCAGAAGGGGTTCCCAACCACCCTTCCACCTTCTCCCCACCCCTATAACTTACCCCAAGGTTTGCCTTACACACAAGGTGAGCTTGGAGGATCAGCCAGGGGGGTTAGAAGGAAAGTGTTTAGTGAAGAGTAATTCAGCTGAGAGAGAAACCAGAAGCTAGACCGCCCGAGATGCTGTGCCCCTAGAGACTGACAGACTTATCTGTTGTTTTGAGTTCTTTTCTTAAACATCTCAGCAAGCCTATGAGTGAAGTAGACATCACCATTGTTTTCCTTTCATAGCCTATAGTGTAATTTTCTTTATTAAAATATTCCAATTAGTCTCAAAGCAGCACAACTTCAGTGGGGGAACAAACAGGAGCAAATCCTCTGAGTTTCCATGTCTTTTTTTTCCTCTCAGCCAGCTATAGACCTTGAGTAACCTGGTATACGAACCAAGAAAAGGAAGGGAGAGGGGTTAGGGAGGGAGGAGAAATAGCATAGTGAGTCACCCTATCCACTATCTGCCTAAAGATCTATATTCTGTTTCCTTCTTAAATATAGAAATGATTTCACTCAGTTATTAACTCTTGCCAGCTAAAGGTTTGGTATGAAGGAGGCCCTTGATGCTGATTCATAGTGATGGTTGTCTAAAGGAAAACTGGAGCAATCGTGTATAATCTCTGCAATAAATCTTGACTAAAGCAGAAGATATGTATTTAAAAATGCTTTTATTCAGTGCCTGTCACTTCTGTGTCCTTTAAACTGTGAGCAACACTAATGACAACTGATAGGTGCTTTTCCATGGAGATTGTCTTCTGGGCTCTAGATCCCACTCAAGTGATAGGCCAACAAGGTTTTCCTTTAACCTGTGGAAGCTTCCTACCACCCACATCATCTCATGGTGGTTTAATATTGTACATTTGGAGGCTCACACTATGACAGCTGCTCCTGGTAGGTCCACATAGACTACCTGTGATTTCAAATGGCCTCTCACCTAGGCAAAGAGGTAATAACCTCGGCATGAAATCAGGTGGATGCATAACCCAGTGGTATCTAACACCAGCTTGTCTTTTTGATGTGGGATACTAGCTCACCTCAGTAAGTTAGCAAGTGAAAGTGCATGCTCCATGGCTCTACCTTGCTGGGATGCCAGACTGTCAAACCTTTCATTACCTGTTTGCTGAGGTGTTGAGGACGCTGCTGTGTCAGTAATGTGATGTAAGGAAATCAGAGGGACGCTGCCTTTAGTGGTTTGTGCTTCTCCACCATGAGACCTTCCAACAGGAAAAGTCTGAGGGCTGCATTGGCAGTTGTAGGATGTGAAAAGGTGCTGGGGAAGGCACTGTCATCAGTAAATTAATGCAGAGATGGGAATTTGAACTGATTAGCATGGTAAAGAAGAATTTAAATTTAAATTGACATGGGAAGAGCTTTGAAACTCCAGGACATTTCCTTATTTATTTTAGGATCTGAAAGCTAGACGAGAGTCAAGAGTGGAAAATACTTTATGCTTACATGGGGAACTTTTTCTTTTTGTAGTGAACCTTTTTTAGATTTCCAGGATCCACTTTCTCACTGCTTTTATTTTGGGGAGCAAAAATGTCAATAAGAGGGAGGGTAAAGTCTCTGGCTGTCCTTAAACAAGAGCTCTGTGAACTTCTATCATGCAGCTGGCCAAGTTAATCTAGACGCTGGATTAACAATCTGCTTTAATTGCTTGAGTTTATCTTTCATTGCTGGTTTGGGTTTGTTACTGTGCTGGAGTGGTGTTACAGCAGGTCACAGACCAAAGGAGACCCCCAGACTCCCTTCTTCTTGTGAAACATCACTTCCTGCAACTGAACAAAAGCCACAGTAACATTTGAATCTTCAGATCTGAAAGAGTTTGCCTCAGATTCAGAGATGTCCTTTGAACCAAATGCAAGCAGCAGCAGTATTGCAGGAGCTCTGGAGGCTGTGGCTGCCTCATTTGTTTGTTTTCCTGGCTGTTTACCTGCCTTGTGTTCATTGAAGGTGGTGTTTTTTTGGTTTTTTTTTTGCCATCAAAGTCCTGTGACTGGAAGTGGGAAATGTGCTTAACCTTCAGAGTCTCTCAATTCAATACATCCCTTTTGTGGCTCCAAAACCTTCTGGAGGATGGAGTGGCACAGCACACGTGGTCAGACTGCCACTGATGCCTAGATGAGTGGGCTGTGAAGAGACTTTATTTCTCCCTCTCATGCTGTTGTTTAAAATGGGAAAATCCACACTGGAAGATTAGGGAGAAGAAACAGGTAATAACAGGGAATAGTACAGCCACTAATTCATAGACCTTGGGTGAATATCCAAGCCAAAGTGCAGCACAGCAAAAGTATGGAGCTGAGGGTGATGGGAGTGGAGGGATGCCATGCTCCAGGAGGAAGGCTTTAAATCTCTTGTTCCCCTAACTCAGGCAGAAAAGTGAGGTGTGATGGTTTGGGAGTTCCATGCCCCCCTCACTATGAAAATCACCCAGACTAGAGTCAGCCAGCTGGAAGTTAAGGACTGAAGCTCTATTTACAGCTCAGCACAATGTACAGCAGAGATATACACAATGTACATGAATAGTTCCAGAAATAGACAAGTTAAAGGTAATACAGAAACACAACTCCCCTCCCAGAAATGAGAGACCCCAGGAGGGGCTCCCAACCACCCTTCCACCTTCTCCCCACCCCTGTACCTTACCCCAGGGTTTGCCTTACGTGCAAGGTGAGTTTGGAGGATTGGCCAGGGGAGTTAGAAGCATAATGGTTAGTGAGGTTACACAGCAGAAAGCAGAAGACACAGCAGCTCCCAGAGAGAGACTCTCTCCCTATCTATATTTGCGTCCTTGTTTTTATGCATCTCAGCAAGCCTATGTGTGACGTAGACAACACCAGTGTTTTTCTTTTCACAGCCTATAATATATTTTTTTCATTAAAATATTCCAATTAGCCTCAAACCAGCACACAAGGCAAGGTTGGAGTTTATTTACCTTAGCTATTTTGAGGACACAACTTTGCTTTCTAAATCCACTCTTCCTGGTAAAGGTAGCAGGGTCAAATCTATTTCTCCAAAACCATTCTGCGTGTGTGAGTGGACAAAGAGAAGGGAGCTTATTAGTATTCATTCTGTTACTTAAATGCAGATTTGTGTAGTGAGGCAATAAAGCGTTGATTCGATTGCATGACAATGAGGGGCATGTGAGCATTTCTTCACCTAACCAGGAGCACTGATTTATCAAGTATGTCTTCATAAGTCGAGATAGGCAACAACTACAGACAACAACTGTCATTTGCTTTGCAACTGCCTGTGATAAAAGAGCAATTCTCAGGCAGGGAAATGAAGCCAAAAGTAATTTGATCTTTGCAAGCATCCCTTTTTGGCAATTATTGCTGATTAAATTTATTAACAGCCACTGGGGAGCATACAACTCACACTTCAGATTTACCTTCTGTGGGAAGAAGTGCTTCAGCAAAGCTGTGCCTGAACTTGAAACAGGAGAAAACAGAAACCTGGATACTGTTGCTTTCTTAGGATTCACGAACACTTTGCAACGAGCCTTGGAAGCATCAGCCTTTTGTTTGTCTGTTTCTTTGTTTTAGCAAGGGAAGCAGAAGAAACACTTTCAGCTTGGAGGTTCCACTACCAGCACTTTAATTCTAGAACATGTGGTTGTACACAGGAAGGAGCTGAAAACAGGAAAAGTACTGACTGTAAATGGTCAGCGCAGCCTGGTTCAGCTGCAGCTTTTACAGTATCACAGTATCACCAAGGTTGGAAGAGACCTCAAAGCTCATCAAGTCCAACCCATTACCACAGACCTCAAGACTAGACCATGGCACCAAGTGCCATGTCCAAACCTGCCTTGAACACCTCCAGGGACGCTGACTCCACCACCTTCCTGGGCAGCCCATTCCAGCAGTCAATGACTGAAGAACTTTCAGGCAAGAACTTTCTCCTCACCTCCAGCCTAAACTTCCCCTGGCACAGTTTGAGACTGTGTCCTCTTGTTCTGGTGCTGCTTGCCTGAGAGAAGAAGGCAACTTCCCCCTGGCTACAACCACCCTTCAGGTAGTTGTAGACAGCAATAAGGTCCCCCCTGAGCCTCCTCTTCTCCAGGCTAACCAATCCCAGCTCCCTCAGCCTCTCTTCATAGGGATTTTATGCCTGTTAACGTGTTTAGAGCATCAAGTGCTACACTCACATAGCAATTCCCAATTTTTTGATAAGGAGCAGAGTTGTCACTGTCATTATTAGTAGTACTACAATAGGAAAAACAATTTCTCAATTAATATGGTGATTTCCTTATCAAGGTGAAACATGCATGCTTGGCCAGCCGAAGGGAAAGTGGAATGTGATAGTTTAGGATTTCCCTGGCCCCCCACACTTTATAAAATCACCCAGACTAGACTCAGCAAGCTGGAAGTTAAGGACTGAAGCTCTATTTACAGCTCAGCATAATATACAAGCAGAGATATACACAACATACAGGAATATTTACAGAAATATACAAGTTAAAGGCAATACAGAAACGCAACTCCCCTCCCAGAAATTAGAGTCCCCAGGAGGGGCTCCCAACCACCCTTCCACCTTCTCCCCACCCCTGTACCTTACCCCAGGGTTTGCCTTACATGCAAGGTGAGTTTGGAGGATCAGCCAGGGGAGTTATAAGTAGAGTGGTTAGTTAGATTACTCAACAGAGAGGAGAGGTTACTAGCTCCCAGAGAGAGACTGAGAGACTGTCTTATCTATGTTTTGTGTTCTTATACATCTCAGCAAACCTATGAGTGAAGTAGACAAATTTTCTTTTCACAACCTAGAATATTATTTTCTCCATTAAAATATTCCAATTAGCCTCAAAGCAGCACAGGGAGCAAAGTGACACGTGTTTTTTAAAAAGTGCAAGCATATTGTTCTACAGTCTTGGTCCAAATGCACAACAAACCCTCGGCTGCTCAGACGAGCTCAGATCAGCTGTAGTTATGAGTGCTGGTAAAGACTGGTTATGTGTGCCACTCACTGGGAGTCCTCTCCCAGCTCTGGCTGCCAATGTTACTGGGAAAGCTCTCCCATTATGCCAGGCAGGTTACACAAGTACAAGTCCTACATCTTGTAGAAGCTGTTACTTTGGTGCCATGTCCAGAAAGGAAGACCTTAAGCCACAGAAATTGCAATCTGAGCAGATCAGATGAAGGGACAAAAAAATTATTTGCTTCGTGGCAGGCAGTGTGAGGTACAGCATTCTAGAAACTCCTCAGGACCCCATGCCCTGAGACACACAATCTCTTTCTCATTCCAAGCAGCTGTGCTTTCTTCTGCTGGAGCTGTGGAGACCAACCAGTGGGAGAGTGCTGGACACCTCCAGGCGTTGTGTTGGAGAGGGAACCCAGGGCCCACTGCTGCGTCCTAGAGCACACCTGGAATTCAGCAAGTGCTTGGCATAGTCCAATCACTGCACGAACATTGAGTATTGGTTCCTGTGCCACAGTGAAGTGAGTGGGATAAGAGCACAAAGACAGCTGATCTCTGTTTTCTGCCTTGTTTTCCTTTCTATTTGGCTGTTACTGACAGTGGAATCATTCACAAGGATGTTTTGGTTTGTCTCGTAATTTCACAGCTAATGGCATCTTTAAGAGATTTGTTAAATGGACCAAGGTTGGCTATTGCTTGTGGCATGCTTTGTTCTTTCATTTTTCTTTTTCTTTTTTTTTCCCCCCACTCTTTACTTATTAGGGTGTTTGATTCTGGTTGAAGCTGGTTTTGACTCATCTCCTGAGTTGCTTGGTGGGACCTTGAAGATGTTGCTGGTCACAACTGGTTGTGTAATTGTCCCATGCCTCAGTTTCCAAATTATTGCTGGGTTATGTAGGATTTCTGACATACTCAAAGTGTTTGCAAGGAAACAAGAAACTGGATATCCCATGCTCTAAGCTGGCTTATCCAAGTTCTTAGGCAGCTTGAGTATGGGCACTTCAATTACCTCACAGCCCTTTGGAAGAAGCTGACCCACGGAGAGATCAGAGTCGTGTGCTAGCTGGAGCCCAGCCTTGGGAAGTCCTGTGTCTGCCACCTGCAACTGGCACCAGGTCTTGCTGCCTCCCCTCTATGGTACCCAGAACTGCACTGTGCACAGGTCTGTCCTGTGCCCTAGCATCTGGGTCCAAAAGGGGGGCTTGATAGTATTCTGTGAGTGAATAGGAGCAAGGGCAGAAACACTGTCTTCCCATCTGTATTAGTTCTTCTGTAGAGGGTGACATTTAAAAATCATGGAATGGTTTGGGCTGGGAAGGACCTTAAAAATCATTTGGCTCCAACAGCCAATGAACCAGTGGAAAATGCTCCCAAAATAAATTGATGATAGAAGGGCCCAAATCATCCTTTTTCTGTGCAGTTGCATTTTTCCAGTTCATGTACAGGAGAACAAAAAGGACTTGAAGGCTGGTTTTGTAAGAGGGGCAGAGAGTTCCTTAGCTGTCCTGGTAGACCACACAGCTGGAGCTGTGTCCTTCCTGATGGCATCTCTTCTGTCTGATGACATCAGCCTGAATGTTCTCCCAAGAAAGGTAATACATTTATGTAGTGTACTAAGGAAAGTGAAACTTGCTCCCTGTGGGCAGTCTTGTGCAGTAAAAGCTGGGAGAACTCATCTTGACTGTCCTGCAGTAAATGGCATACAGTCAGTGCCCACAGTGAAGGCATTGCTAACCTGGCAAGATCCATCACTGATGTTAGCAAGTGTGAAGTTATTCTCTGTATGCATGTACTCAGTTAGCATGTCCCCTAATTTATTATCTGCTAGGGTAAGCTAGTCAAGTTACAAGGACATGGCTACGAAAGCAGCAGCAGCAGCAGCAGCAGCTGGGCTATGTGTCCTTGGTCCTTCAAGCAAGTTCAAGTGAACAAGGAGCTCAGGCTGAGCTGCATATTCTGGCTCTACGTGTGCCACTGGCTTAACTGCCTAATAACCAGGCTGCTGCTCAATGCCTGCTGCATGTATCTGAAGGGGGCCTACAGGAAGGCTGGGGAATGATTATTTACAAGGTCTTGCAACGACAGGACAAGGGGCAATGGGTTTAAACTGGCAGAGGGGAGATTTAGACTGGATGTTAGGAAGAAGTTCTTTACAGTGAGGGTGGTGAGGCCCTGGAACAGGTTGCCCAGGGAGGTCGTGGCTGCTCCCTCCCTGGAGGTGTTCAAGGCCAGGTTGGATGAGGCCTTGAGTGCCCTGTACTAGTGGTAGGTGTCCCTGCCTATGGCAGGGGGTTGGAACTAGATGATCCTTGAGGTCCCTTCCAACCTTACCATTCTATGATTCTATGTCTGCTCCAGGCTGCTGCTGCTGCAGAAAAGTGAGACAGCCTTTGCTGACCTGTTTGAGCAGCAATCTACCAGCTCAGATGTTCCTGTGGAGCACTGCTTTTGTACTTTCCTTCTACTAATCTCATAGTCCTTCTCCTTCTGAAGGAAAGAGTGTGTTTTGTTTGTTTGCTTGCTTGCTTTTTTTTCTGTAGACAAACCATACCCTCTTGCTCCCCCAAATCCGACAGCAAGCCTCTTTGTCCCCAGTTCCACTCCTAAACCATACCCTTCTTTCAAACCAAAGGGAAAATTAACTGCTTCAAGATTCAGGATGGGCCATTAGATACATGGGCTAATACTCAAATCAGAGTTGGAATCAGGCTTCTGTTTCTCTGTCTTGACTGAAATCCAGGTCCAGAGTTTTGCCCTAAGTCCTGGCCTGTCCATCTAAGGTAGAGTTGATTTGGTAGGTGCAAATGTGCCT